>JALIGW010000002.1:156026033-156418533 GCA_023053685.1 Diadophis punctatus similis
CAAGCAACATGCACCGTGCTGAAAAATCTGATTTTTTTTAAAAAAAAGCCGAAAACAAGATGGTGACTGCATGCACAGTGCCGGAAACCTGGCTTCTGCACATGCCCAGAAGAAAAAAATAAATAAATAAAAATCCAAAAAATAAAAAATAAATTCAAAAAAATAAATTAATTTTTTTTAAAAAGATGGTAGCGCCCACAGATTGGCACTGACTGAACCGGTTCTGTGACATCACCAGCTGGTCGCTACCGGTTTGGGTGAACTGGTCCGAACCAGGAGGAACCCACCTCTTATGTGAGTTGATTTCTAATAAACTTGAGACGTAGTCATCACACCATTCCCCATCCAGTCTCCTTTCCTTCAGAAGTCCCCCTCCCTCTTCCTTTTCCCCTGAAGAACTTGTTGATTTTCTCATTTTCCCCACACTTCTGTTTCTGATGAAGAATATCTCCTTTCCCTTTTATGCCACAGAGTTAGGAAAGAGAAAGTAGAAGTAGTTTTGTGCTCACAGAAGATTGATTCAAACTGGGAGAGGATGTAATGAGTAGTAGGCATTAGCCTACTAGTAGTAGTAGTAGTAGTAGTACTAGTAGTAGGCATTAGTAGGCATGGTTTTGAAGACAGGCTCTGAGAGCAATCCCTTCCATCAAATTTGGTCAAACCCAGCATCAATGAACTTCTGCCTTAAATGAAGTAAATTGGATATTGATATATAAACCATATCCCAAACAGTTCCTCGTCAACTTCTATTTTCATCACAAGCCCTTTTAAGATTATGAGCCTAAATGGACTTGGGCATTTCTATTTTTCTTACTAAGATCTAGAAAAAAACCTTCATTAGTATTCATGTATTCTCTAGTAATTCCAGCCTGGGGCAATGAAAGCCCCTTATGACAGCAGCTTATGTGGGAAAGTGAGGATGATTCTTGGGGAACAAGTTAGCTGCCCAGAAGGGACACTGATCTTCAGATGGTTCTATAGCATCTCTGACATAATGTATTCAGTGGGGCCAACTTTTTAAAAATTAAGGGACTCACTTTTCTGGAAGAAGTATAATGTGAAACTTTTACACAAAGGCCAGTCCCCCCCACCCCCGATAGGATGGACCTATGCTGAAGTCATAATAATATTCTGTACTATTCTTTTAGCTTATGGTTTATATACTGGTACTACTATATGTCCTTCCACTTCCATTTTTTTAAACAGTTGTTAATTGTTTTGTTCTACAGTGGTCTTTGACCAAAATAAACTTGAACAATAAATTTTATTTTCTTTTTTTTTGTTTGCAGAGTGGTGGTGAGGTAATTTTGGCTACTTGAGGGCCTGTGGCAGCTCAGCCAGGACAATGATTAAGAGCCATTCTTTGCTCTTTGTCCCCAGTGCTTCAAATCTGGCAGATACAAATGGTTTGCAAACTGTTTTTGAAAGCTTGGGGAATAGAAATGGAAAACTAAGCAGTGCCCTTACTTTTATTTTGTTGTTATATATTCGGGCAGTTTGGGAACATTATGCAGTCAGCAACTCATGACTATCCTGACTTTTATTTTTTACTTAACCCAGAGCAATATTTTGGCATTTTCTATTTTTTCCTGTAATTATCTGTTCTCTTAACCTGGAAATATATAGGTCAGGTAAATTTAAGAAAAGATTCAAGGCTATTTTAATATTCCTAAAGGGGTCTTTAGGTTTCTATTTTTTCAGCCTTATACCCATTGAATATATTTAATGTTATGTAAGTTATATTAAGTACAAATATTGTTTCCGGCTTTCTTTATTTGATAGCCTGTTTCAAGCCACCATCTGTTTTCAACTCTGTCAACCAAAACAAATAAACCTTTCCTTTTCAGTCTCCTTATAACATTTCTAACCTTTCTCTTGGCATAAATACATCAAGCGTGTGTGTGTGGGGGAACACTGCAAGGTTTTGCTTTGAACCAATGAACTCAAACAAAACGCTATGTTGCATTTTGGGCTTTGTTCACATTTCACTTCTTCCAGCAAAGTATATACCTTTATTTTTAAAAGGTTGCCCCCACTGAACATAATATGCCAGAGATGATGCAGAAGCAGCTTTTGTTGTTTAATATACTACATTTCTGAATTTCACCAGGCCCAGGAGAGACAAGTGTAACAAGGGAGAGGCAAAGCCAACAAACGGCAAAGAATTCATGCAAGCAAAAGGACGTGCTCTAATTTCAGAACAATCCAACCACTGCCAAAGACTTGGTGGAGGCAATCAAGATGGGATGGAAGGATTGCTCCACTGATAGGTGGAAACGTTAATCTTTAGAAAGCTCAGTGGGCATCAGAATTTTGGCAGGTAAGATCAATTCAAAGATAGTGACCTAAATAAAAGATGTTCCAGGGGAAGCTGATTAATTATAGATTGGATATGAACCGATGTCTCTGGGCTCAGGGCTTTTTCTACTGGCCCTCAGAATTAGGCCTCTTGATTTCGTCAGTCCAAAGCAGACATCATTATTCTCCCTTTGAATGACTGCATTATGAGGAAAAACAGAGGACAAGGTTGAGAAAAGGACATGAGAAAAAAGAAACGGAATTCTTATATAGGCACTGCTATGACATTCCTCAGGTGAGTCATAAATGCTTTCCTAGTTATTACATGGTTGAGAAGATAAAATGGGAAGATGAGAATTGTAGACTGAAGGGTTGACGGAAGTTTGAAAATGAAATGGATGAGGACATTGAATACAGAACAGCAGGGAAAGAAAAAATAACGTTGGAGAGGGAAAGGGGGAGAAGAGAAAACAGTGAGTACTTAAAGTACTTTGGGCACTTTGGGAAGAATTTTTAGGGGTTATGCTGGTTATTGAGAAACTCCAATTCCTCAGTGTCAAGAAGTTTCACACAGGAAGGCTGTTCTCACGGCAGGAAGTATAAGCAAGCCTCATCTTAGTTCTGAAAAATCAAGATTAAATATTCTGTGTGCAACAAATAACCAATATAGTACATTGAGAAACCTATGTTCAGTATGAAATACTTTTTAATAGATTCAATTCAGTTGATTGTGCACTTAAAATCTTTAGAGCAATTGGAAATATGAAATAATGTTTGCAGGGTGGTTTAGTTCCCAAGAATGAATGGGCTGTTGGATTCCATCAGAGATGAATAGATGACTTGCACATTTGAACATATTTTTCCCCCTTTCATGACAAGATTAAATGTATTGATACAAAAGGATTGTATGAATCTTTGATTAATTGGTCCACTAAAATGATATGACATAAATGGATGAGACAGAATAAATATGTGAAGGAAGAGGAAGGGAAGGACTAAGAAAGTTGTGGTTGGGTGGGATATCATCCTCAGAAAAAGAGATGAGAAGTGCAAAAGTCAACAGGCAATGCAAAGTGAATGGACATGTGAAACCAAGTCAGTTGGCAGGACAGAATGGTACGGACAAGTATAGTGAATGGTATTGATACTGTGCATTAGCTATGGTTCTTTGTCCTCTTTTTATCTCATGCCTTTAATGTCTTTGGGTAACTATTTTGTGTGTGCTTTGCATAACATTTCTTTACTTTGAAAGGAAATAGCTTGATGGACGCAAGTATGACATCCCTGAGAAGCATTAAGGAGGTTGGGAAGGAATGAAAGAGAACACAGACATAAGCAATAAAAAGATAGTGGTTGATTCTGATGCCAGCTTATTTCATGAACAGGACCTCTTTCCAGTTGGAATGAAATCTGAGAAGAAGCATATCAAATCACTCAGAGATTCTTCCTTGGTTACCTATGAGATTGGGAATTTTTATTAGTTTCCAAGATCATGTATTTACCTTTATGAACATTAAAGATAACTGATTGAAATTTGTGTGGATCTTGCTTACTTGATCTTGTCCAGCTGTGTGGGATTTAACACTTAATCAAAATCCAGCTTCCTACAATTGCCCTGGTCCTGACTAAAGGCTATTAATTTCAATTTATTGTTATCCTGACAATCACAAGTTCTCTTTAGACTTACAGCTTATGAATTGTGTAAAGAGATTTGTGTGAATATATCTAGAAGTATTTCTAAAGAACTTAGTTTTGTGTTTTTCTTGGGTGGACAATTTTGCAAATAATGCTTATATAAATACTTACTATATTTTTTTACACACACATATAAATATCTAATTTTTAAACTGTGCCTCAACATTCTAAAAAGTGCAACTTTTAGAATGCAAGTTAGGTGTCCTAGGCCCTTCTACATATTCAGAAAATCTAAATTCAGATCTCAATCTCTAAATTTCTGAGCTCCTTGATTCACTTAGAGTCTTAGACAATGAATGCTTTCATTAAGGAAAAAAAAGTATTCTGATAAAAGCAGAACCAATTAAATAAAAGAAGCATTAAGATTATTGCTATCATAACTTTATAATTTGAAAATTAATCTTCACAATAGGTTTCTGGGTTGATTGAATGTGAGGAAAATGAATAAAATTCTAGAGAAATAAATGCATGACCTAGCATGCAGCATATAAATAATAAGTTTATTGTTTCTCTGACAGGAAGGAAATGAAAATAAGTCAACGAAAGGATCTTTTGTCACTGCAATCATTCTAAGGCACCAATCAATAGTACTTATAATTGTAGAAATATATAATACTTCCCATGAAGATTTCTGTACTTTGGATATGATTTGGAAATACTCCATCATAATCATTGAAATACTTACAGTTTTAAACATTTTTCATTCTATTGAATATATCCTACAGTAATGGGACTTCAGTTAAAAATTCATCATAGTAAAGTAGCTCTAATCAAATGTTTTCCAAATTCTGTGCTTTATTAAGCAAGATATGAAACAGAATCCTGTGAAAGTTTCCTTTGAAATAAATTCCCATGATTTAAAAGTGGCTTACTTGAACTAATGACAGCAGCTTGAAATATTTTCAGGTTTTCCAAATATCCATATGGACAAAATGGCAAAGGAAATCAAAGCATTCATTAAAAAACAAAGCACCCTTGATATGATAAAAGCTGCAGTAAAGGATAGCAAATTAAATATATTAATTTTATATATAATATATGTAATTAATCTTTCCCTGCTGTGATAAGCCTTCGTGGCAACAATAATAATAACAATACCACCATGAAGCACACACTGCTATGTACAGTATAAGGTTGTGCTAATGATAACAACCAGTGCTAAAATAAATAGAACATCTCCTGGAATAATGTAGGTCTACAATGAACCAGTACTAATTGTAATTTTATAATAAATGTACTCCAGTTTTTAAATTTCCCTTGCCAGAAGTGCTCTTTATACATAGCAACATGGAGTATCTAGTGGCTAAGTTGTGGTCTGGCATATTATCAGCATTCACAAATTATATATTTAAAAGAATAATCATGATGGCCTGATTAGATATTAAGTCCTATCAAGAAATCTATGCCACTATTTGTCCCTATACTATTTTGCCCCTTTTATTTTTTGTTTTGGGAAGATGAGTATAACCTGCTGTGAGAGACCTGGGCCCTGGGCTCATGGCAAAATGCAGACCCAAGAAGGAATCAAGAGGTGGATATTCTCTGTTACTTAGAGCTTTAAGACTTAATTCTCATCTGTACATCAAGAGCTTCTTGTAGCAAAAAGCCAACTAGGAACTTTTGAGTTCTGTTTTCGTTGCATTTCAAATGTTTGGTTTCTTTTATAATGCGGCTCATCTATGGAGAATAAATTATATGGAACATTGAAGAAAATATTGTATGCAAAAAAATTCTCCTCTTTTTAACCATCAGCCCGAAACCAGATGTGACTATTTGTTTAGGATTTATTTGACACAATAAATAACTATTACTGTGAACAATTTATCCACTTTGCATAATACAATGCAAAAGAGGTGCTGGTTTGGATTATACAAATTACATTGGGTTGAATTGTAATAGATGCACGGGGAAGAAAGTTTGGGGAAAGTGACATGCCTGCCGATGTTCATGTGAGTTCTTCCACTGGATTTTGACTGCCTCCTTTAGTCTTTTAGTCCTTATTGCATTCCTGCCTTCTCTGTTAAAGAGGACTCTTCTACTGCATGTTTTGGTGAGGGTCAGGACATAGCTGGACTGTAGTGAAGTGAAGTGTGTTCTTCTTTCACAAGCTCCTTCCACCCAAGGTGCTCTAACTTCAAGTCAAGAAAAAGAGTTGCTGTCAAATATATAAATGTAATCTCAGTAAATGCTCTTCGTACAGAATGTTATGTCCAATTCAGAAGAATATATGGTATGTGATTTTTAATGATCAGCTAGGCATAACTCTCCATGTGTGTGGGTAGATAATTAATTTCTAGTATAGCTATATCACTATAGTGACACATTGAATCATAAAAACAATGAAAGGCATAAATATCAGGATGGCATATTAAAATTTAGTGCACCAAGAAGTGCACCAAGAAACTAGCTAGAAAAGCCATATTTTAATGGCTTTCAGAAAGATAACTTGAGTGGGGGCAGCTACATTTGAGATGGGAGAACATATTCCAGAAGGTGAAGGCAGTGATAGATATGCCTTCCTGCTGGGTCTCTTCCCCCACCAACTTCTCAAACTAGAGGATTCCATCTGTTTCAGATTCTGTCTCTGGTGTCACCTATTATTAATTTTATAATCCAGACATTAAGATGTAACTATAGACCTAGAAAGTCTCTTTCATAATTGAAAACATAGTCTATTGAAAACATACTGCCTTGGAGCCTTCTGGACAGGAAATAGAATAGAATAGAATAGAATAGAATAGAATAGAATAGAATAGAATAGAATAGAATAGAATAGAATAGTTGGAAGGACCTTGGAGGCCTTCTAGTCCAACCCCCTGCTTAGGCAGGAAACCCTACACCACTTCAGACAAATGGTTATCCAACATCTTCCTAAAAGCTTCCAGTGTTGGAGCATTCACAACTTCTGGAAGCAAGTTATTCCACTGATTAATTGTTCTAGCTGTCAGGAAATTTCTCCTTAGTTCTAAGTTGCTTCTCTCCTTGATTAGTTTCCATCCATTGCTTCTTGTCCTTCCATCAGGTGCTTTGGAGAATAGCCTGACTCCCTCTTCTTCATGTGCATGGTGGAGGGGTCCATGGACAATAGAGTGGAATAGAAGTTCCTCAACTTCACTGAAGGAAAGTAAGTAAAACAGGCTATGTTCTAAACAACCCTCTATTTGTAGATTAGACCATAAATCTATAGGTACTTTAAATACACCCCGAACCAATTTCTTTGTATCCAGGATATGATCTATAATTTTGTACACATGCATGAACAGTACAGATATTTCATTCCCATCCCTAAATTATGTTACATTTAGAAAAGTGATAAAATTATCATTTTCCTTTTCTACACACTGTCATTGCATCAGCGTTGGCACAAAAATCTATCTGAGAAAAGTGAGGATTACTTCTTGACTTCCCAAAAATATCTGCAGGAATGCTGAGTTGAATTCTGATGTTTACTGACAGAGATAAGCTATCAAATGCATTATGTTGACCGCAAATGTGAGAACTGCATAGCCACGAGACACTAGTGCAGCGCTTCCCTTCTATCCTCTACCTACAATGGCATGCTAGAATATGTCAAAAGTGTTTTGAATGTCTTAAGGGTTTATGGTGAGGAAAAAGAAGAAAAATGTACTGTATTCTATTCTGTAGAAACCAAGCTGGCTGGAGAGCTGAAAATTCTGCCAATCCAGTAATGCCAGAGTAGAGACGATGAAAGGAACTTAAATGAAGATCTTTGCTCTGAACTTAATGCATGAATGAATAAACGCAGGAATAAAATAAGACAATGGAGCAAAAATTTCTGCTTCTGGGCCTGTGCTTCCAAGACTATTTCTCATCAACTTCTGCACAAATCCAAATGTACCCTGATCTACAACACCCATCACTGCTATTTTCTCTTGCATACCTTGTATGTTCTTTTGCATACCTTGTACATTCTCTCTTACATACCTTGTACACAGTCATCAAAGGGCCAATTCATGACAGTGGTCATATGGCTCAATTGCTTTCAGAGTGGTGATTTGGAATTGGGGGGAGGGGGATTTTGATTGCTTCTCTGATATGGACAGATCTCTTATCTGGTAGTCCTGGAATTCTCTAGTGCCGAATGGGGACAACTTGCCATGACCAACTCGCCACGACCAACTCGCTGTGGGACAACTTGCTGCAGGTCAATTTAACAATTCTATTTAATTATTTAAAATAAATAAAAATATTTTAATTTTTGCAGTTCACATTTAATTCTGTCCGTCCTTTTGCATCCTTTCTTTAACGATTCAGTTCCATGATTTCTTTGATTTTAGTGTAACTCTTGTCCCACAGCGAGTTTTTCTGCAGCGAGTTGGCTGTGGCGAGTTGTCCCACAGTGAATTGGCTGCGGCAAGTTGGCTGTGATGAGTTGGCCATGGCAAATTGTCATAGACCTCCTTTAGTGTTGCCCTTTTTGATTGGTCCATTACAGGAGATTAATGAATTATTGAGGCTTGTTGGCCTGTTGCATAGTCTGATTGAGGCTTGGCTTGCTCACAAGAACAAGAGAGTGGTGGACCTCCATGCAGCCTCTCTCCTCCTATGGGTCCTGGAATTATCTTTGGTTTACAGAGTAGTTGAGGGAGATAAATGAGTGAAGAGACATCTAGGGCATTGGTGAGTGATGAGGAGTGAATTTGACCAGGCATGAGTAAGAGCTGCTATTAAGGCCTACTTCATGGTGATAATAGCAGCAAAACCTCATATTTTCTCTGTCTTATTGTATCTGTGGATAGCTGCCCACTATCCTTATTTAAGATGAGGAATTTCTTGGGCCCCCTTGGGAAGGGCTGGCTCAGAGGTTACCTGTAAGGTTGTTGTGAGGAATATACTAGGCATTGGTTAGATAAAGTCATTTAGATTTGCTACAAGTTGGACTCTACCCTTGGAGCATATTCTATGAAGGTAGCTGGGGATCACCCTGACTTAGTTATCCGGAAGGAGTTTTATCTTGTTGACCCTGATGAAGTTGGCAGGGTTCTCATAAGTGTTAACTTATCCACCTTTATGTTAGATCCATGTTTAGTATAGCATGCAATAGCATGGAAAGTTATGTGTGTTCATTCTTCTGAGCATATGACATATCTGCTCTGAAAGCTGCATTTGTATGCTTCTGAGTTCAATTCAGGTTGTTACTAGGGATCTATTAAGATCTTCATTGCATGTGTTATTTGAAGAAGTTTCTGTCCTTGTTATGTCAACTCATGAAATTAGATCTGGCAGAAGATGTATGCTTTGGTTTCCATCTTTTAGGGAGTAACATTAAGAGAGACTTTTGAAATATAATTTCTCTGGACATTAAATTGTCCCCAACCTTGCTGGCTTTTCAGAAGATTTGTCATTGAAGTTGGCGATCCTCAGTTACCTCCAAAGAAACTTCTCTGTGTCAATACAATAACCTTTCTGCCTGCCAGTTAAAACACTCTGCTGCCTTAATGTGTTGCTTCTATTGTCCCATGATGATGATCTTCTCTGCAATGTGGCTGGAATCATTTTCCATTAATTTGAAAGCATCTTCTTTCTAACCACAATTGGTCAAATTCCCTGGTGATTTTTTGTCAGCAATTTTGGGTTGCATTAAATTCTTTTAAGCAGGTTATTGCAAATTGCAAGCTTGCATGTTCCATCTTTTCTACAGAATTCCATTTTGAAGTGTTCTAGGAAGCTGTTTAACATTCATCCAATTAAGGCACAGTCATTCCTTGAACCCTGTCATGACTTTACACCCCTCACCTCCCAGATGGCGCATGCGTAGTCAGCGAGGTACCCTGGTGCATGCTTAGTTGGTTCCTTCTTTTTCAGCCGCCGAGGCCCGGCGGCTGAAGACGAAGGAGCAGGTCTCGGGTCCTCTGGAACTCCCTGCGACCCGGCCGAGGAGTCACTCAGTGTCAAAGGCAGGGAATGGGCGATAGTCCGGTATCGAAGTTGGGGTGCAGATGGCCCAGTTGGGTCCGGAGATGGCGGCCCATTAGCAACTCTGCAGGGCTAAAACCGGTGGCCTGACATGGGGTAGTGAGTTGAGCTAAAAGGTATGTGCACATACTATCGTGCCAACTACCATGCCCCAGGCGGCCCAAAGCCTCTTTAGCTGACCTAACTTCCCTTTCAGCCAGGCCATTAGCAGCAGGGTGAGCCGGCGCCGTAGTGGCATGGCGGATGCCCTGTCTGGCCAGAAAAACTTGGAAAGGTGCTGCCATGAATTGGGGCCTATTATCTGTCACCAAGGTGTCAAGGAGCCCATGTGTGGTGAACAGTCTTTCTAAACCTTGATGACAGCCTCAGAAGTGGTGGTAGGCATTGATGCCAGCTCAACCCACTTTGAATAGGCATCTACAAGGACTAGGAATGTGTGTCCCTGGACAGGACCAGCTACGTCCAGGTGGATCCTAGCCCATGGTGCCCTTGGAGACTCCCACTCGTGGATTGGGGCTGAAGGTGGTGCAGGCCGGGATTGCTGGCATGCCTGGCATCTAGCCACCCATCCCTCAATATCCTGGTCCATCCTGGGCCACCAGATGTAGCTACAGCCCAGGGCTTTCATAAGTACAATGCCAGGGTGAGCGGTGTGCAGGCAGTTGAGGATGGCCTGCCTGACCCCTGGAGGTATCACTACACGCTGCCTCCATAGTAAGCATCCCCTTTGGATGGATAGTTCGTGTTGCCTGGCCAGGTAAGGTTGGAACTCTGAAGTCACTGGTCCCGGAGGCCACTCTCTGCGTGCCCAATCCAACACCTGAGACAAGATGGAGTCAGCTCTGGTGAGGGAGGCAATCTGCCTGGTAGAAATCTACGATGAACGACTGGCCCGCCCGAACCGGAAGCATTTCACCCCTGGGTTGTAGTCATATGACTTCGATGCTGTAAGGGTCTGGATGGGGTGAAACATGTTTAGGCTCAGCTTTAGCAACTTTAAGAAGCGTTGGTTTAAAAAAAAACCTCATGTCACAGGAATTTACCATATTTGGTTCTCAACAAGGTTGCATGTCCCAGGTAGAATTGGTACATAACTTGGAAATTCTTCTGGACTTTGGTTTCTGCCCAAGCAACAGGTGGTTGTTGTGCACAATTATTTGCTCTCCTAGATCAGGACAAAAGTAAATCATGACCTAATCACCTCTCATTTGGACTGCAACATATTCTACAAGGGTCTAGTTGAAAACCACATAGAAGCTACAATCAATCCAGAATGTTGCTATGCAAGCAATTATGGATATTCCTCAGTTTACACATATAACATCACTGCTCTGTGAACTGCAGTGATTACCAGGGGAATTCTGCATGCAATTCAACGTGTTGGTTGTTATCAATAAAGCCTACATTACTTAATTACCAGGTTACTTTTGGGATTGTCTTTCTTCTGCCATTGCTCTCTGATCAGTAAGATCTAATCTGTTAAATTTGGTATATTTCAGTTTTCAGATGTAAAGCATTGTCATCTTGTGCGTCCTAGGTGACTGCTGGCATGAAATTAAGAATATATCATTTGAAATGTAATTGATGACTTGAAGCACAAACAAAGTGGAACATCCAAAACCAATTTCTCTATGGAAGTAGAAGAAAGACATGAAATGCTATTACCTGCCTTAAAATGGGGATACCAAATTATTAGCTGGGTACAGTGAAATGAATCTTCATAGGGAGTTCTCATAGTAGCTCAAATCCTAGATCCATTCTAGTAAAGGTTCTTCCAATCCATTTCTCTTCATATTTGTATTTGCAGAGATGTTACATGCAATGCAATAACTGCCCTAAAAGAGAGAGATGGAATCAAAAGTTAACAAATTCTGATCTTTGAAACTTTGGTAACATTTTATATCCTTCTTCAAATAATTCCCACCCACCCCCCACCAAAAGTCTACTGTGTGTGAAGAATTTCCATGTCTCTGAGCCAGAGCAAGAGAAGAAATGGCATTTACAATCTTCATGCTATTCATCACAGAAGCCTTTAGACTAATCATCTACAGTGATAGCACAATGAAATATTACTTCCATGTCGGGGAAATGGGGTTGGTAGAAAAATGGCATTTCAACTTTTTAGGTGTTGCAATTTTAAAGTGAAAGTCAAGAGGGACTCCTGTTCATCGAAAACAATGGCACAAATTTTCCTGAGAAGAGTTAACCCTTGAGGATAGCTCTAAATTTGATGAGCTAAGAACCTAAGTAGGCTTCCACTGTGAGGGACAGAATTTGTGATAAGAAAGACTTTTTTCTCATCTACTTGAAAGAAAGCAAATAAGCCTACATTGCTGAGATCTGAGGCAAGGGCTGATAGCATATCTGAATTGCAGATAGGATGTCTGCAGTTCTCAATCACTTGGGATGTTCTGTCTCTTTGTAAGAACGCATTGGTCACAAATAAGATTCCACTTGTCAGGTAAAAAGACATTAATAGAATACTTTGCAATTCAATTACATCAATTTTCAAATTTATTTGAATTTAATTTGAAAGATATAGAGAACATACCTCCCCGCAGGCTTTTTATTCTAATGTTTTTATTCCCATATCTGCATTAGAAGAGATGAAAATATAATTAATATTATTTTATGGAATATATTGCTAGTAACTGTTCAGCAGATTCAAAATACAGAGGAAATGTTGAGTTGGTTCAGGAAATAGAGAACATGTCCTGCCAAAAATAGTGGTTAAAGAACTGCAGTAATTATCAATATGTATCTGAGCATATTGTAGCACAGATATTGATTAAAAATATGTATATAGAATTCTAAGACTGCAACCTACGTCACTTACCAATGTATAAACCTATTGAAGCCAACACCAGCTGCTTCGGAAATAGACACTGCATTGCAAATGGACTGAACCTTTAATAGAGTTTTTTCCTTTCTTTATATCTGAGCATAAAGATGATCACGATATCCCAGCTTTTAATACAAAGCAGGGCTCCATCTTTAGAACTCTTAACCCTTTCTCTTCCTTATGGGCCTTTAAGCTGTCTTTTAAATTGTTTTGATTATTATTATTTGAAAATAGCATTAGAGTTTAATATTGTATTGCTTGCTGACTTTAATTATTTTATTAGGTATGTGCAAATCATATAATAACTGTCAGTCCTTTGAAGTTGTCCGGATCAGGAAACCAATTCCATAAGAAGACTAGAGCCCTGATGGCGAACCTATGGCACGCGTGCCATATGTGGCACACAGAGTCCTCTCTGTGGGCACTCACGCTGTTGCCTCAGCCCAGCTCCAATCGCATTTCTCCATTGCGTTTCACTCAATCAATTCCAACTTCTTACAAAAGAAAAAGATCTTGCGAAGTTGGAATTGGTTGAATGAACTTTTTCACTTGCATGTTTCACAATGGGGGAGGCGGGGTCCCATCCTCCTCCTGAAGCCCATTATGATGCGGAGCCACAATGCGATCCATGCGGCTATTTCACCCCTCTGCTGCGGCTCCCTGTTGCAGAAGAGGGATGAAAGACCTGTTGCCCGGTCATGGCCATGGTGATGGGTGGAGCATTAGTGCAGGAGTGAAGTACCCCTGCACTTGCCTTTGTGCGGCAACAGCATTCCGTCTTCATTGTGGTACATTTTCTGTTGCTGCCAGCAAAGAGGGCTGGGAGAGAATGGCGGGGGTGGATGTTGGAGAGGCCTGGCCCGGCTCTCACAGTGGGACACTGTTCAGCACTTCCAGATGCGAGCTGGAACCTTTGAAATGCACCACGCCTTTGAGGAACTATTTGGAACCTTGACAGCCAGGCAGTGATGGCTGGGGCCATGGGGGGGGAGCAGAGGCGTCAGGGCTGCTCCCCCTCCTCAGCAAACCGGCTTGGAGGAGCACGGAGAGTTGTGGGCTGAGCGCCGGAGGGTCAGAAGGAGTGCTCCCACATTGCCCCAACCTGCATTTCCAGTGCATGCTCCTCTGTCCCAAAGTGGGATTGAGTGGGGAGTAGGGGGAAGGGAGCAGAGACCAGGAAGCAGGGGGAAGGGAGAAGGATAGGGAGGCTTCTAGGAGGAGAAGCCCGGCTGGCTTTCCTTTTGGTATGGGGTGGGGGGAAGACCCAATAAAAATCCAATTTCCCTCAATAAATGGGGAAAATAAAGGCCCGGCGGTCTAGAGTCCAAAAAGGGGAGTGGGCTGTTCATCGGAGGATCGGAGAGGAAATCAGTTGAAATCTGGGTGGGATGCTATTCAGAGAGGGATCTGCCTGGGTCTCTTCTTCCCTACCCCTTAGATTCCCCCCTCCCAGGTTTATTCCCTAGCCTCGTTTTAAGGGGAGGGGGAAGCAAGGTGGGACAATAGTAGCTAAAACGCTGCGAAGGGGGTTAGGGTTTATTAAAGATGGGGATGGGGAAGAGATGCCATTCCTTTCCCAAGGACCCAGGGAAAGTGGAATAAAAATAGGGGTGTGTGTGTGTGTGTGTGTGTGTGTGTGTGTGTGTGTGTGTGTTGTGTAAATAACAGAAAAGTCTCCCAACAAGGGCCGGAAAAAGAGGCAAGAAAAAGGGGAGAAATAGCCACTCTTCTCCATGCTAAGTTTAGTGCAAAAGCAGCAAGCATGCACGCACAGAGGCAGTGAGAGGAAAATGGGGAGACGCGCCCCAGCCGGTGTATTATTTTTGTATCTTTCCAGAGACAGAAAGAATGTGGCCGAATTTCCTTACAGTTATTCTTTGGGTGTGGGGGTTGGGAAGTGGGGTTGGGGAGTGGGGGAGAGGAAGGGAGGAAGGGAGGAAGAGAGAGAGAGAAGAATGAGAGAGAGAGAATGAGAGAGACAGAGAATGAGAGAGGGGGAGGGAAAGAATGAGAGACACAGAGAGAGAGAGAGAGATCTTGCCTCTGAGCACTGAAAGAAGAGGCTCTCTTATGCAGCTGTTCCGGCTCGGTGGCTAGCAGGAGACCAAATCCTCTCCACCCAGGCTCTTTTACTGTAAAGTTCTCTCACTCTCTCTTTCCCCGATGGGTGAAGGTGGGAAAATGCCAAGCACGGGACCCAGCTTGATGCAGAATTTGGGGAAGGGAAGGAAAAGACAGCTGCGGGAGGATGACCTTGAAGGGAGGGAGTTCCTGCGCTAAAACATTTTAGTCCGAGGAGCAACCCTGGGCATGCACAGACTGCTGGCAGAAAGGAGGGTAATTGAGCCTTGGTCTGTCCATTTGTGAGCTGAGCCTCCTTTATAGTCAACTCTTCCCATTCAATAAGGCAGAGACTTCCTTCATGGTGTAGAATCAGAACTTGTAGGATCCGGTTATTTCACTTTTCCCAGTAGCTTATTCCCCACCCCCCTGAAATTAAAGCAGCAGGTGTTTCCCTCTGGTTAGCCAAAGTGTTTTCTAGTTGGTAATAATTTATCTTATGAAATGGTGTGGAAGCGAAGGTTTATTAAAGTTAGGCTCCTGTGATTTTTAATGACTATGACTGGAGATGAAAGAAAAAGGGGGCGAGAGAGGCAGAGAGAGAGAGAGAGAGAGAGAGAGAGAGAGAGAGAAGAAAGGAAGAGAAAGAAAGGAAGGAAGGGAGAGAGAGAGATAAGAAAGAAAAAGAAAGAAAAAGAGATAAGAAAGAAAGAAAGGAAGAGAAGAAAGGAAGGGAGAGAGAGAGAGAGAGAGAGAAGGAGGAGGAGGAGGAAGCACCAGAAACCCTGGCACTAGACGTGGCTTCAGAAGACACTTTAAAACAGCACAGCAATTTATTTATTTATTTATTTATTTATTTATGGTTTCTTATATGCCGCCCCACTCCCAAGGGACTCAGGGCGGCTTACAACACAGGAATAAAATACAAGAAAACCAATAAATTCAATTTAAAATCAAAATACAAAAATTAAAAATTACAGTATAAAAACACCATTCAACCGCCAGACACTCTCCGGGGGAGAGTGCAGATGGAATTAGGCTCTCCCCCCTGCCTGCAGGAAGAGCCATGTCTTAACGGCTTTTCGGAAGGCCAGCAGGGTGGGGATGGTTCGGGTCTCTGGAGGGAGTTGGTTCCAGAGCGCGGGGCCGGCCACAGAGAAGGCTCTCCCCCTAGGACCCGCCAGCCGACATTGCTTGGCTGACAGGAGCTGGAGGAGGCCAACTCTGTGGGCCCTAACCGGTCGGAGGGAAGTATGAGGCAAAATGCGGTCCCGGAGATAACCTGGTCCTAAGCCATGAAGGGCTTTAAAGATGATGATCAACACCTTGAATTGGACCCGGAGACTAATGGGCAACCAATGCAGCTGGCGGAGTATAGATGTCACGTGGGTGTACCTTGGCACACCCACCACAGCACGCGCAGCCGCATTTTGTACCAATTGGAGTCTCCGGATACTCTTCAAGGGTAGCCCCATGTAGAGCGCATTGCAGTAGTTAGGGCTGGAAGATATCTCAAAGGTCATCTAGTCCAACCTCATGCTGCATTGTCTGGATTATTTCTGTGCCTCTAGCAGAGAGGAAAATTGCCAGAAAGGAGAAGAAGTTTGCTAGGACAAGGCTGCCATGCAGAGGAAGGCAGAGATAGTCCTTGACTTATGACCACAATTGAGCCCAAAATTTTGGTTGCTAAGCAAGAGCGTTGTTAATGAGTTTCACCACATTTTACTCAATCCATGACATCTCCTGGCTCTAACAGTCATATGCAAATTAGGGAAGAACATCTGAAGGCATGTGTAATGTCCTAATGTACAGAAGTTATGGTTAAATGTGTGGCAGAAAGTGGACTCTGGGCGTGTTTTTACAAATGCAGTAAGTGAGGTTGAATGTGTATAGTTTTAGAAGAGGTGTGTGTGTGTGTGTGTGTGTGTGTGTGTGTACATACACATACAGTATATATAGTAGATAATGTATATTTTTGTGTGCCTGTGTAATATGTATGTGCACACATGGCATATATAAATAGGATTAAATAGTATATTTTGGATGTTCAGTAATAGTAAATAGATAGGGAAATTGTATCTTGTTGAGGCCTTTGAGGCGAGGAGAGGCCAGGCACCCTAATGCTAACCCTTGACGTGAGTGACAGCAAGTTGACCACGCCCACTCAGTCACATGACCACCCGTCACATGATCACCAAGCCACCCCCACCCAGCCACATGACCGCAAAGCCACTCCCACCTGGACACACGACCATCAAGCCACTCCCACAAAATAAAGCCATGCCAACAAAATTAAGCCACACCCACAGAGTGGCAGTAAAAAAAATTTGGAACCCACCCCTGGGCTCTGCTCTTCTGATAAGTGATTTGCATAGGGCCAGTACTTATTTTAATGTTTAATATTTGCTTGAAAGCTTGATGGAATTTTAATATATTTATTATTTTAACATTAATTAGAGCTGCTATTTTTAGAAAGTGCCTGATCCTTTTTGATCAAGATTGCAGTGTTAAAATGGCATTGAGCTAGAATCATTACTCAAATGTTACTCATCAAGGTGATGGAATTGAAATAATGAGGAAGAGGTAACTGATCACAAAATATGCTAAATAGCACTTACATATGTGTTTATTAATGCAATCTGAGAATTTTCCATTTCTATTTTGTTTGTTCCTTTCATTGATCAATTTATTCAGAGAAGTCCAGTTGATGAGTGTTGAATAATAAAAACCCTGAACTTTTTGACAACCTGTAGGACATAAATGCTTTCATCCCTCTCAATTTGATTCACACCCTAAGAATTAATTAAATACTCATTACCACACTCTCTGTTTTTGTTGAGTGACATCTGATGCATTATCCTCTCCCAATTATCTTTACAGGCTTGAAGCTTAGGAACCAGAAGTAGACAAAGTGAATAATTCATTGCAATCTGGAAAGTTTTTGAATTCTTCATCCATTGAATGTTATTGTGTGTACTTTTTAAAATAGGGAGAACAGAAAGTAATAAGTAAGAAAAATGAAAGAGAGAGAGAGAGAGGGGGGGGAGGGAGGGAGGGAGGGAGGGAGGGAGGGAGGGAGGGAGACAGGAGAAAATAAGTAAAACGAAGACTAATGATTAAGTTACATTGCTCACCATTGTTGTGTAGACTTCTCTCTTCATCTGCAATATTTTGCACAGAGTTTGATAGATCCCAGTACCATCATGCTATCTCATGGTATCCAGGCATTCCACAGAATAAAATGCCAGAATCCCATTAAATTTTGAGAGAAACTGCAAAATATCATGGTTTGATATCAATTTCCTGGAATTTCATGAGAACTTATGTGAGATGGCTAAAAGTTTTATGAGATTTTATGTTTCCCCCAAATTTCAGCTAATATTGAAAGGAAGGATAACTTGAGAGAGTCTTGGGAATATTTTGACATGTCTGGGCATTGAGTTGGTAAGCTCCATATTGCAGAAGTAGATATACAAAACTAAAATCTGAAAATGACCTCTGTTTTCTTTGTGTCTTGTTAATATAAAACATACTAAACAAACAACTCTCTGAACAGTCTATTTTGCTTCTGTTGAAAGAAGCATCGCAATTAGACTGATTCCTACACTTTGGAATGATAATATATAATTTCCACAATTAGGAATGCTAAAATACAATAAAAACTTGGCTGACAGTTACACTCTCCTTACGAAAATCAATAATCAGTCTGGGAAACGAAATGCCACTGGCAATGCTCAATCTCGAGTACAGCCTCCTTTAAACCACTTCCCTCTCTTAGAATAGATAAGTTTAGCTATCAACCTCTGCACCTCTTTGATATTTAAAAATGGAGTTCAGCAGGGAAATAGAAACACCGTGATAATATTAATGCCAAGCTAAATCTGATGGCTATAGATGGCCATCACACTTCTTCACTCTGAGGTTTCATTCACAAGCCCCTTAATGGCAGTTTGACAGTAGCTCAGTAATCATTCTTCAAGGTCATCTCCTTACCACGGCACCTTTGTCTTATCCCCACTCTGTAGCCGATGCCACCGAATTTTATATGGGGCTGGTTCATTCTAAATGGATCTAAATTCTAAAATGGGTGTTTTCCCTTTTCCTTATTTTCAATGAGTCTTTGTCAGTGCTTCCCAAGGAAAGAAAGAAATCAAGTCATCCATTTTGAGGTCTGTTATGACAGTTAGGGGTTACAAAGGCCATATTACAGTGGAACAGAAAAAGTATTGGTTACCATGGCAAATCAGACACTATTCTGAAGTAAGAAAGCTTCATTTTAGCTTAAGGGCTAATATCCTCCAAAAATACTTTTCATTAACTAGAGAAAAATACAAGATACAGTATACTTTTCACATTTCCCCCATTAATTTTTAAGTTACACAAGGTGAGATCAAATGATCAAAATGTTGAATTAGGAATGGATAGATGTAGGGTCAAGTTACAGTACCTCTAAGCCATGGAAGATCACTGGGTGATCTTATTATCTTATTATCACCACTTATTATCTCACAGACCATCCAAACTCACATAGTTGTTGAAGAGAAAAATTGGAGCAGATAGAGCTATGTAGGCTTCCTAATAGTCTTGGAGGGAAAGCAGGCTATATAAAAAAGTGAAAAATAAATAAATGTTAAACACATCAACTTTTCCATTGATTTTAAATGAATTTACTTCTAGTTAATAGTCCTCAGAATGTAGTTTTATGTAAAGATAATTTAGATAGTCCTATAATCTAATTAAACATATCTTGCTTATTTACTGTCACTATCTTAGACATATGATTTATCTGCAACATTGCTCAATAAAGCACATATCACCGATATGTATACTGAATATATCCAATAAATTAACAGATGTGTTGATAAAAACTTCATTCTTTTTATTTCTCACTAGCCAGTAATATGCTTATTTATTTATTTCACATATTTATATTCTCCTTGTTTATGGAATCTGGGCAGATTACAATAAACAAATTATATAAATCAAGCAATAAAACCATAGGTTGCCCAAAGTGCATGAATCAACAATCCACTTTTCAGAATATTAGATGTAATCTATCTGTATTTTTTTAACTCATCTATCAAATTTGGATAAAATCCACCTTTGCTTACATGAATTGACTCTTATTTTGAGCTAATGAAATCCCGATCCCCAGCTACTGATTTAACTTCTAAAGTGCTATACTTTTAGAAACTTGAAGGTTAGGAGGCCAGATTTGATTTGTCCTTCTCCCATTACTTTAAGGATTGTTTAAAAGAGTTTAATAGCAATAGAAATAGCACTTAGACTTATATACTACTTCACAGTGCTTTACTCTAAGAGGTTTAACAGAGTCAGCCTATTGCCCCCAACAATCTGGGTCCTCATTTTACCAACCTCGGAAGGATGGAAGGCTGAGTTAACCTTGAGCCGGTCAGGATCAAACTCCTGGAGTGAGCACGGACTTAGCCTGAGGTACTGCATTCTAACCCCTGTGCCGCCATGGTTCTTAATCTCATTAATTAATTTCATAATTGTACTACATAGACCTACTATATATATTTATCATCTCTCCCTTTCATTTCTTATTCTTCTAGATATTTAGAGAGGACTGAATTTTTGCTCAGGCTATTTTAGAGATCAATTAGTTAAAGAATTTTGACCGGCACGGTCCAGGAAAAGGGCCTTCTCTGCTGTGGCTCCCACGCTCTGGAATACTCTTCCCCCAGAAGTGAGTCAGGCCCCCATTCTTCTGGCCTTTTTTAAGGAGCTTGAAGGCCTTCTCTGTCAACTAGAAGAGCCGAGGTGGTGCAGCAGTTAGAGTGCAGTACTGCAGGCTACTTTAGCTGACTGTGATCAGCAGTTCAGCTGTTCAAATCTCACCGGCTCAGGGTTGACTCAGCCTTCCATCCTTCCGAGGTAGGTAAAATGAGGACCCAGATTGTTGGGGGCAATATAAATATACATTGCTTAATGGTGTAAACCGCTTAGAGAGTGCTTGCACTATGAGGTGGTATATAAGTCTCACTAATAAAATAAATAAAATAAATAAATAACTTGCATGGGGCTCCCTGAGCCACATGAACCCCGGGCGGGGGTGGTTGGTGCCTTGATGCTCTTCCTTCTCCCATGTATCTTTTATCTTGTTTTATTCTTGTTTTAATTTGGGGTTTTTTGGGGGGAGATATACCGTATTTTTCGGAGTATAAGACGCACCGGAGTATAAGACGCACCTTAGTTTTTGGGGAGGAAAATAGGGGAAAACAATCTGCCTACCAGGTATTCATCTGGCTAGCATCCTTAGTCTGGTCAGCTTCAGCACATTATTTTATCCCCTGGTTAGGACTTAAAAAAACCTTCTGAGAGAATAACAATGAAATAGCCTGCAAGCCAGTAAGAGCTGGGAAGATCGTTAGCACCTGGTTAGGGCTAGAAAACAACTTCTTTGGAGCAAGTAGAGCAATGAAAAAAAACCCTGCAAAGACTTAGGGCTGGAAAAACATTCTTTGGAGAGAGTAACAATGAAAAAGCCTGCAAGGTAAGAGCTGGGAAGATCTGTTAGCATCTAGTTAGGGCTGGCAAAAAAAAAAGCTACATTCGAAGTATAAGACGCACCTGAATTTTCAGCCACTTTTAGGGAGGAAAAAGGTGCGTCTTATACTCCGAAATATACGGTATATGGTTTTTAGGTTTTGTGTTTGAATTGTACACTGTCCAGAGTCATTCTGTGAGTGAGATGGGTAGTATCTAAATTTGACAAATAAATAAATAAAAAGGTATGGGAAACCGGTGAAAGTCCCCCCTCCCCCAGTAGCTCTACTGGGAATATCTATGGATTTGCACCAGAGCCTGGATTAAATAGCATCAGAGAAAACTTTTCCTTTGAAGCATGGGTTACAAATATATAATACATAAAACGAGGAATGGTTGCACCAAATACTAACATAGTGTGTCTGTTTACCCTTGGATGTAATTTTTCTCTCACACATTATCAAATAGTGTCCAATACAATAAACCCCAAAGTTCATTTGAAATTATCAGGGTTCTTCTTGCCCACAAGGAACTATTCAGGCTCTTTCTGTAAGCAACTGAACAGTGACATCAGAGAAGAAAATTATGTTTTTCTTCAAACCATTCATCCTGAGCATTCATCTAGATGCATGTGCTCCTGCTGTATAAATACAATAACTTTTTATTTTAGCATCCCTTCTGACTGTAACTCGCAATAAATGAAGCAGGAAAAACAGAATAATATCAGATGTAATAACAAAAAAGCCCCATTCAAGTGAAAGTCAAAATACAATTATCATACCAATACATCTGTTTCTGTCATGTTAGTTACACAGCAATATAGACATTACATGTGGTGCACCTGAAAATAAAGGCTTTTATTGTCAGACCTACAGGATGATAAAATCCAGAAAATCTTCTTTAATGGGCCAGGTTGGAAAACAGTTGGATTTGGATATACTGCTTAATCCCTAATTAGTTTGACAAATAGTTGCAGATAAATGGAGATGAATCATGGTTATAGGCAGAGGTGGGTTCCTCCTGGTTTGGACCAGTTCGCCTGAACTGGTAGCGACCCGCTACACGATGATGTCACGGATCTGGTTCAGTTGGTGCTGGTCCATGGGCGCTGCCATCTTTAAAAAATTTTTTTTAAAAAAATTTCTTCTGCACATGTGCAGAAGTTGAGTTTCTGGCACTGCGCATGCATCGCCTTCTTGTTTTTGGCTTTAAAAAAAAATTTTTTTTTTGCGTGCACGCAAAGGAAGTGAACCGGCAGCCCACCCCTGGTTATAGGGATATTTGATTTGCCCCAGCCTTGTGCAATTTATATATAAAAAAAAGAAATTGCATTTGGTAGTCTGGCTCTTGGCAATGGCAGGTAATGGTATGGAAGCTTTCATGAAGTGGTAATCCATGTTGCATGGATTTTTTATACTCTAAACAAGCCATCTTCCAAATGCCAATGCTGGCATGCAGTTTAAAATAATCTCTTCCTCTCTCTCTCCATACTTTTCTTTCTCTATTTATGAAAACAGTACCAAGCATACGTCTAACATGACAGTGATCAATATAAAATATTTGTGATTACCAAATAGCAAACAACAGCATTCATTGAAAGGAAAATATTCAAGCAATTAAATGTACAGTCATCATTTACCAAGCAGGTGCCTCAAACAACAAAAAAGATTTTAATTTTAATACCTCCCCAAATCTGCTTGCAAGGGAAATCCTTGCAAGCAGATTTGGGGAGGTATATGTATGCCAGAAGAATAAAAGGAAACAATAGTGCATGCTAGGTATATCCAACACTTTTGGGGGGGGGGGGTTGCAATGTCAAAGATTTGAGTTTGCAGGTGGGAGAGATGCCCACTTTATACTTAATCCTCTCCAGATTCCAGAGAGCATATGGAGGCAACAAATTATGGAGTGTTTTTGAATTAAGATGAGTAAAAGTCTGGAAAACTATTAAAGCACAGCACCAGTGGGTCAACTGAAATAGTGTCATAAACAACTGCAGTAATTCTCTTCAAAACTAGATGCCAGAAGTTGCAACCTGCTTCCAGCTGTGCTGTGATTGAAAAGTACTTTTTCTGCCATGTCCTCCTCTCTCTTGGAATCTCTTTGAAGTATTTAATCTTTGATGGTGAGGGGGTTTGACCTTCTGCATGTGACAATTGCATTCTCTTTTGTAATATTGCATCCTATGACAGGTCCTAGCTTCAGCCCCTGCAGTATCAAATCATGTTCTAG
Source organism: Diadophis punctatus similis (assembly GCA_023053685.1). NCBI lineage: Eukaryota > Metazoa > Chordata > Lepidosauria > Squamata > Dipsadidae > Diadophis > Diadophis punctatus. The sequence continues at coordinate 156,049,609 of JALIGW010000002.1, forward strand.
ATCTAACCCATACCTTCTATTAAGTTGTCCCCAGGAGTAAAACCTCTGTTCAGTCTGGAAGTTTATTGTAGTGCCTTGGAGAACTCTTGATCATTTGGATGAAACAGAAGGAAGTTAGGGAAGGGAGTTGACAAGCATATCGTTAAGTTCAGTGAAACATTGTTTCATGCTAATCCATGCTGAACAATTCTGTTTACAAGGGTATTGATTCAGAGAGGGTGAGAAAGAGGCAGATTATGTTCTGCTCACAGAGATAATTCTATTCAGAAAGATTTTTTTTTAAAGCAAAGCCACAGTCAGAAATACAGGCATCCTAAATCTATCCATCTTATCAACTTCCAGTCCAGATTTGCTCAGATAAAGTATTATACATCTTTACAAAATCCTATGGAATATAGAAGCCAAGATGTGATGCTCTGTTGTATATATTTGACTCAAGACCAGTGGAAGTAGTTGGACTATTTGCTTGGCAGGACAAAATTAACTGGTTCATTACTTCCAGTCATGACATAGGAAAGCTTGATAAAATTGGGTAAAGGAAAGGATACAAAGCAAGTCTTGATGTTGGCTGTGATTAACAAGATGATAAGAAGAAATAAATCATGGGTACAGCAATAGCAATATCACTTAGACTTTACAGCCCTCTCTAAGCAGTTTACAGAGTCAGCATATTGCCCCCAACAATCTGCGTTCTCATTTTACTGACCTGGCAAGGATGGAACGTTGAGTCAACCTTGAGGCGGTGAGAATCAAAATGCCGAACTGCTAGCAGCCGGCAGTCAACAGAAGTAGCCTGCAATACTGCATTCTTACCACTTCACCACCATGGCTCTATTCCCAAGTCCCCTTTTTGTAGCTCTTGGAACCATGTTGAAGCACAATAGCTGGAACATGACATTTCAAGGTGGGAAACAGATGAAAACTGTATACAAGCTCTTTTTTTTTAAAGGAATGCACCTCATAGTTAATAAGCAAATAAAAGAGAACCTCCCCATCATACCCTGTGCTGCCTGCATTTGTGATATAGCACAAGGACCCTTTATAGTCCTCTGACTGTCCTAAAATGCTCAGTGTAGCCCACCTCTGCTGTAAATCATGCCTTATCAAATCTATCCTGAAGCCTACTTTGGACTTGAACATTCCTAATAGCAGTCATTCAATAAATACGAACAGAATTTTGGGATCTTCTATTATGTGAGTCTGTAACTCACACATAATGCTCCCATGAGGGAATGGGTCCATCCCTGTACATGCACATTAGCACCACAGAGCAGTCCAACACAATGTCAAGCACTAATGATGAATAGACTGCTTAATCTCATGGGAAGCAGGATGCCTGCATCAATGTGACAATCCTCCAATTGCTGAGGCTATGAAACTATTGTCAGGGCTGGAGAAAGAAAACACCAGGGAGATGTAGCTGTTTGTCCAAAGCATTTTCCTCCTTGCTAGAAGACCAAGATACAGTTATTCCATGGGGGAAGAAGGAATGACTGCTGTCAAGCTTTCTAGTATCCTTCATAAAACTAAAGTTTGAGGAATGAGACAGTTACAAACCCTGAGATAGTCCTGAAGATCTTAAGACATAATCATGGTCTTCTCCCTTGGGCATACTCTGTGAATCTTCTCCCACAGCATTTATCAAATTTTGCCACCAAAACAGAATGGTGAATTGTGCCATGGCGCAATCATAGGTGGCAGAAGGGTCAGATTCAGTTACTTGTCAAAGAAAGATCAGCTGAGAAACAAAAGTCCTTATGAGTCATGGATGACTCACCAATAAACCTTTCCTTTAGAGACGGAATGCTCAGCACAGTCTTTTACTGCTGGCAGATGAGCCCTGGGTGTGCTCTTGAGAAATCTTCTTTCAATTTCATTACGGTTGGAATAATGCCTGCTTGCTATATTTATCAGTCTTCTCTAATCAGCTACCTGTAGCCCTTGTTGGGCTTGCTATGCCTAACCCTTAGATTTGTTTAGATATTGCATTTCTGTTGACTAAGTGCAGCTTTGGGCATTATATAGTAGATCAGAGTAGATTAGCTTTAGACCCCTTCAAAAAGCATGAAGAAGGCAGACAACTAGGAGAATGTGGGGAAAGAATCTCTCCCTCTTTCTCTTTCTCTCTCCCCCTCTCCCACTCTCCCTCTCCCTTTCTCCTTCTCTCCCTCCCCCCCTCTGTGTGTGTGTGTGTGTGTGTGTGTGTGTTGGGAGGAATGTCTAATCCTCTACCCTCCCTGTATCACTCTTATTATATCATAATTAAGTAGTAATTTGTAAATATATGGTGGTAGGTACCATTTAAAAATCTAGACAATTAGGAGATGACAGCCAAGAGTGAGATTTTCATACATCTTTATTGTCATCTAATGTTCAGATGCTTCCCCCCCCTCCCCGCAGGATTCTCTGGCCATTTGAGAATGTCTCCTTCTACCCTGAGCTTAGCCACTCTGTTCATCTCCCTCCTTTAATGTTTTCTGATCCTAAACTCCACTGAGATTTCCCCTGCAATGCTGGTGATGCCAATTACTCCCCTCCCATTCTTTTCCAAACAATTTAGAACTGGACTAATGCAGTTGTGAGCAGGACCTCCCGCTTTGTGCATCAGAATTTAAGAAGTATAGCTGCAGAGAAACCACCTGGGCAGCATGCTTAAGCTCCTTTAACTAGAATGCAGAGGATGCCTTGAGAGTTATTAAATGCTTGGTGAGGATGGAACAACAATTGGGCTGCTAAAGGTCTGTTTCTGAATTCTAAAGTGCTATGAAAAAGTAAGGCAAACTACATTCTTATGCAACAAGACAACAGTGAAAATATTCCCAGGGTTCTTCTTGAGGCAAGCTAGGGATAGTTCAGTTGCAGAAAATTCAGCCATCATCCAGAGATGTTCGGTCTCCATTCGGCTTAGGTGGGATAGGATAAAGTGCAGGGGAATTACAATGTAAAACAAAGTACATACAGTATAATGATTGGTAGAGAATGCAGTTGTGGTCAATAGTGCAGCAGTTATAATCTGTAATGAATGCTGAGGATGGTTTTGAAGGAGAGAAGAAAGATCTGTTGCCAAGGCAACAATCTAATAAATGTGGTTTGAGCCCAGACCAAGAAAGTGGTTTATGAAAATACACCAGACCTCCTACCACCAATTTACATGAAGATAAAAGAGAGAGGAGGGGGAAACACATTCAGATGTTCATGGTTCTGTTTTTGTAGCTGTTCTAATAAAATGAATTTCAGTAGCTTCTATATGGTGTCTGATCCTTCGTTTGGTCTAAGTTACAGAACTGACACAATCTGATCAGTTCTGATTTTTTATTTTTTTTAAGAATTCAGGACAATTTTAATATCCCAGCTAATTATGTATTGCTTGTCATGGTTGCTATTCCTTTATATCTTAACTTTTCCATTCTTCATTCCTGGTGTATATAAACAAAATTATACAGAATGCAGCAGTGTGTCAGACCATTGAGACAGACCAGAGACAAAAACCAAAGTTATGAATGCTTATGATAGGGTTATAGCAACAGACTCTTACAGATCTGAATGTGCCTCCTCCCATTCATCCTAAAAAGAACTAGGGAAGGTCAAGTCTGAGACATTTTCTCAAATTACATTCCTGGTTTGGATTCAGATTTCTCTTATCTAACCATTGTCTTGGCTGAAACTCTTCCTCCTGTTCCTAAAAGATTAATCTCAGAGCCCATTACATGGTGATAGCAAAAATAATCATGGTCACTGGTCTGAAATCGTACCAGGTCGAGCTGGAAGATGGACGAGTGTGGAGGCGACACATAGACCAGCTCAGGAAGAGGCTGGGAGATTCATGGCTATACCTCCTGGATGAACCCCAGCCTTCAACCAGCCCAGAACAACAAGAGTCTCCACCCCGGGAGGCCTCCAAAACAACAGAGAGCGAAGTTCCAGATGAAACACCAGCCCTGCCTACCAGACACCAAGAAACCCTATTCTCAACACCGGAGGAAATGAGCTGTCACTTACCGAGGACAAGCAGAGTCCAGCGATGTCACCCAGGACCAAAGGACAAGGACCCAGGAGTGGCGGCCACCATGCCCAGCAGCAGGTTCCAGATAATTCCACAGATGGAGCAAGGAGCAGGGGATGGCATGTCCGCACCCGTTGAGTTCCAGAGACTAATGAATCACGCAGGCCCAGTAGGACTGTACGGCGCCCCGGCTACCTGCGTGATTACCTATCTTGTATACAGAGACAATTGGACTATCCATGAACTAAGAGGGAAGGGGGTGTTATGTACGGCCATATGAAGCATGAATTTGCATGGCTGCCACTGATTGGTTAATCTAGCGGCGGGAGAAATGAATTGCTGTCAGTGGCCGGCTTGGTTACAGGAAAGCCCTTAAAAGTAGCTTCCCTGCAGCCTGCCGGCAGTTCGTATTACATTCAGCCAGGAGAATAAAAGGTGCTGAACTGTTCTTGTGTCTCGCTCCTCATTTCCCACGCTAATCTAACATTCCCATTCCAATTTCAGAATGGGTTGTTTGCAACATCTAGATTTACCCCAGTTTGAAAAATGAATTTTCTAACCTTGGGATGGAGGTTAGAATAACTAATTACAAGGCTGAACTGACTTAGACCAATTCTGGCACATCGGCCTGATTGATTCTTCCGATGAGGGAAAGGAATGTTTTATAGTTGAAACATTTCAACCACAAAATATTTTGCATATGTCAGTGCTTTGCACTGGGATATAGAGTCTATCTGTAGCAAACCACCCTGATATTCCAAAAGATACCTGAATTGAGTGGAGCCTCCAGAAAGGCAGTCCAAAAGGGCAAAATGGTGGACAGTGGCATTCACAGGCACATCCATGTGCCTGTGAATGCCACTGCCTGTGGCCTTGCTGTCATATTTAAAGGAGTATTCTATGGCTTTTGACTCTGTCTTCCTGACCTAATGGAAAATTGCTTTTCTCAAAGTGACCAGACTAGCTGGCAGTGTATTTGATGTGCTTTGTACCTATTCTAGGTGCATTTGATCCATTATTTCTTTCCAGAAATAGAGAAAGATGATCAAGAGTTATCAAATGAAAAGGTCAAGAGAAGGGCAGATTGCAAAGGATGCCAGACTGAGAAGAGCAACTAAGCAATAGTTTTTTGTATATAAATATTTATTAAATTTCAAAGACACACATTAAAATACAAACTAACATGAAGGTAAAAACGGAAGCGAATAACAGGACAGGTTAAAAAGTGACAAAAATACACCAAACAAATATATAACACAAGTTCAACTTTTTCAATACAGAGATATTAATACAATACAGCAACTTCTCTCTAAATTTAAAATTATGCAATTCTTTTGAAACTCAACTCACCATGGCCATCTCACCAGGCCAACATGCTGTTGGGACAACTCACCACTGAAAAATTCCACATGGGATAACTCAATGCGATAAATGTTATCTGCCACTGTTTCTTTGACATTATTTCCATTGACAAAAATGAAAATTATGTCAAGGAAACAGTGCTGGGTAATATTTATTTTGTTGAGTTATCCCCCGTGGAATTTTCCATGTTGAGTTGTCCTGTGGCAAGTTGGCTGTGTTGAAATGGCTGTGTTGAATTGTCCATAGTGAGATGGCCATGGTGAATTGTCCCATTCTGCAACAAAAGGCCAGAAGTCAAGTGTCACTTGATTCCTTTAGAGCTGGCAGTGGAGGATTCCTGCACTCTGGCCATTCTTACTAGTCAGAATATAGCACAAAGTTGCTCAAATACGAGGGTGAGTCAAAAAGTAATTCCATTTTCTTTAGGACAGGTATAATTACCAACACAGGAACATGTAGCATACATCAAAATGAAGCTGGTCGTCTGTGGATCACATCCCTACTGCTCAACATAGTCACTGTTTCTCTCAATAGCAATGTTCCACCTTCGAATGAGAGCATGTATCCCTGTCTCGTAAAATTTTGTTGACTGTTCTTTGAGCCACTTCTTCACTGCAATTTTCACTTCCTCGTCACTGGAATAATGTTTGCCTCTCAAACCCTCTTTCATGGGGCTGAAGAGATGATAGTCTGAAGTATCCACAGTACATTTCCACAGTGGGGTAAAGATAAAGCCCTCTGCTCCTGCTAGAACAGACTACAGTTTGACTTGGACAGACTTTCTAATTCTAGAGATCCTCATTAACTGCAGGACCATCATATAGTGTTTGACACCCAGAATTCTCAGCAATGGTCACTGTACTATGATACTTTTAGAAGGCAATGCATCCTAAAGTTTTAGATGGCCCCATTCTGATGGTTTTCTCAAGGCTCCTCTTTCTCATAACTCATAAAAAGTGTGCCCTGGAAATGACTTTTTGTGGGAGGAGGGGGATAATCTAGTTTAACTCTATATTCATTGGAAGAATTCACTAAGCCATTTTCCAGAGATGGTCATCTAGCCTTTTCAAAATTGAAATAAGGGGAACACACCACTATTCTAGGCAGACTATTCCACCACTTGACTGTTCTTACCACCAGAAAATTGCTCCTAATATTTCAATTTGAATTTCTTTTCCTTTAACCCAGTGGTTCCCAACCTGTGGTACGTGTACAACTAGTGGTACGCGAGGGCCTTCCAGGTGGTATGTGAACACTTTCGGGGTCATGAACGATTTTTAGTTAGTTATTTTTTACTTCACAAAAATGTTTACTGCCTAACACAACTGTTGCCACACGCCACCCACCTGGTCCCAGCGGCCCGAGAATCCAGTTGCTGGATGCGCGGGGTCAAAAAAGGAACGGTACAATTATGGAAATAAAGTGATATCTGATCGAATTTAGTTTCTCTGGAACCAGGTGGTATGCGGCGACTGTACGGGACCTCCAAGTGGTACTCGATCACAAAAAGGTTGGGAACCACTGCTTTAACCCATTAGTCATCAGCCTACCCTCAGGTTAAACAAAGACCATTTCCATCCCATTTTGCACATTGCAGGTTTTTTTTTAGATATTATACAATCCTAACTCCTTTCTCTCTTCTCTTGTGGAAGCTATCTAAACTCTTGTGGAAGCTATCTAAACTAAACTATCCTGATATTGGTTTCATTTCCAAAACAGTTATCTGTCTGTCACCTTTGTATCTCTTTCAGTCCTGCATGTGCTTTCAAAAATTCAATATTCAGAACTGTATACTGATGGATTATACTGTTACTTCCTGTATGTAACACTGTTGTCCAACATTGCATTGCTTTTTTAGCTACTCCGTCACATTGCTCATGATAAATGATCGATTAATATTCCTACATTCTTCTCAGATGAACAGTGACTAAACCACATCACATATCTGTACACAACCATGCTTATCCACTGGATCTCATACCAGTATATACCAGTGAACTGTACACCATACTGTACACTTTAGTCCAATGTTCCTTACTGATGTTTGATGTTATTGCAACATTATGATAGGGCCCATATTTAGAATTAACTTGACTGATAGGTGGCAGAAGCTGAGGAAAAACAGGGAGCTTATCTAGGAAAGTATTGTCCTGCTTTATCCCAAGAACATGCTCCACGGCTATGATCAATCAGCTGACCTTGTTTTGGACATGGAACTTTCAAAAGAACCACCAGATCCACATTCAGAAATATTCTGGCATATCAGAGTCAGGGAGGAAGAGTTCTGAGGACTATTAGGAGACTCTCCTGTTCATCTGGTATCCCCCCCCCTTGTATTTATAACCTATCATAGAGCTTGGGGTATGAATCAAGTGATAATAAGTGGACTCCATCCTTGACTAAAGTAGGCATGGTTGGCAGCATCGAGAAATAAATGAAGATGGAGACAAAATGGCATAGGAATAGGCAAATTTGTGTCCCTCCCAATTAAAATAGTAAAAGGTTTGGCCATAGAAGCAGCAGAAAATCTGTTAATGCATTCATTGGTGACAGAACCAGCAGCATACAGTTGGCAGAACCAGGCTCTCTTTCCAGTTTAAATTGACCTTCTTTAAATTGATTAAAATGATAAAAAATAGCATTTTAAGGGAGTGTTAATTCTTTCCCCCCCAAATACAGTTCTAATGCTCTTTCAAGATAACATATCTGTGATTGAAAAGAAAATATAGCATGCCTTAAATCAACATTTTCTTTTTCTTCCATTCAATCATGTCCAATTCTCAGAGACTCCTGGAGTTTTCTTATCAAGATTTTTCAGAAGTGGTTTGTCATTGCCTCCTTAAGAGGACTGAGAAAGAGTAACTGGTCCATAGTCACCCATCTGGCTTTTTGCCTAAAGATCAGAGATGGGTTCCTGCCGGAGCTGTCCGGTGCACAGCTCCGGTAGGGAGCGGCTGATTGCTCAATTTGCGTGCGACCGGCCCTCTCTGCCAGTCCATCATGCGCGTCGCCATTTTTTCTGTGAATTTTGGCGCGATTTTGCTTCCACGCATGTGTAGAAGCAAAATTGCACAAGCGGGTGCACGTGCGTAGTGAGCGCGTGCACACCCGAAGCATGGATATGCGCGCGCAGCGCACCGGCACCAATAAGGAAGCAACCCGCCGCTGCTAAGGATGAACTAGAACTCATGATCTCCTGGTTTCTAGCCTGATGCCTTTAGCATTACACCAAACTGGCTCCCTAAATTAGCATTAGAACTTGTCAAGTTCCAGAGAAGGGTCTAGTTTCTAGGGTCTAGAAGGGTCTGCAAGTCAAGCAAAAGTGGCATGAAGAAGCCAGAAAGGAGGAATGTGTTCTTCACTGGTTAAACGTGGCCAGGTCCCAACCCGAGTATATCACCAACTGTATTGTCACTGAAGCATCCTAGATTGTGTCCATGGAGATAAATAAAATGTGTTGGGAGAAGTAAACAACTGGATGATATCACAACTGTGGGATGGAAGTTAGATGAAAACAATATCACAAGGATATATGGTTTGAATATGATTACCAAGTATGTTTGTGCCATGGTTGGGAGTATGGGGATGAGTCTTTAGATAGCTAATTGCTTACTCACTGATTGATCATTGCATGAATATTTTCCTTTCACCAAAAGTTTTAAGAACACAATAATGTAACATTTGGAATCGATCAGAGGTGGGATTCAAATTTTTTTACTACTGGTTCTGTTGGCGTGGCTTGGTGGGCATAGCATTGCTTGGTGGGCATGGCAAGGCTTGGTGGGTGTGGCTTGGTGGGCATGGCAGGGGAAGGACACTGTAAAATCTCCATTCCCACCCCACTCCAGGGGACGGTTACTGCAAAATCCCCATTTCCTCCCGATCAGCTGGGACTCTGGAGGCAGAGAATAGATGGGGGCGGGGCCAGTCAGAGGTGGTATTTACTGGTTCTCAGAAGTACTCAAAATTTCCGCTACCGGTTCTCCGAACTACTCAAAATTTCCTGGTTGTCCAGAACTGGTCAGAACCTGCTGAAACCCACCTCTGGAATTGATGAATATTCAGGAGAAGGGGGAAATGTGTTAGTAGTGTGGTTTAATATAATATTCTCCTTAGTTCTCTTTTGAAATCACTTATTCAGATGGATGTACACATGGCTGATTGATACATTGCTTTGATTGTGCAGAGTTGTATCCTTTTTAGACATGAAGGGAGAAGTTTTGGAAGTCAAAAGAACATCAAAATTTCCAAATCTGCATATAGTGCCTCAATTGCAGCATTTGTATTTACTATATTTCTATGTTCTATATAAAAGAAAATTATGGAATATTAAACACATTTATTTTCCAAGAAGATTGCTTTGTTGAATTGTTAAGCTGCATCACTAGTATGGGGCTGGTGGGTACAAATTTATCTGCTGACAACTTCCTTGGCATATATAAGGTTCCATGCTGACTGTGGAATTCTGGGAGATGAAGTCCATACATCTTAAGGTTGTCAAGTCTGAAAAAAAACATTGAGTTAAATCAGACTCCAGATGCATAGACTTGAATTATCAGGATTGGGCATTTCTGAGAAGCTTGAAAGTCCACACTTCTGGAGGAAACCTATCAACTTCTATTTCCCAAATGCCCGTGGATTTCATATTATTAGCCTCCCCAGGTAGATAAAAAATGAAACAGACCAGATGAGCTCATTCCTCTTTAGTGTAAGTCTACATTAAAAGAATCTTGCAAGTCTTAAAGTACAAATTTCTCACTGATTTTTTTTAGTGCCTGATAAGGTAGGGATATTCCTTTATGAGGTTCTTTCTCTTCCTGTTATGCAGCTGTGAGCTATGACCCCTCTTATCTGTTCCCTAGGCAGCATCTCTTCTCCCTTTTGTCTTTCAAAGTCATTCCCACATTTAGACTGCAGAAGCATTCTTAAATTATTTAAAATGAAGATCTGTAACCTAGCAGTTGTTTGGAGTAAAGTTAAGCTAGGGATGATAAAACATATCTTGATGGGCAAGAGGGAAAGGATCAGTTTGCCTGCTGAGAAATAGATGATTTTGGAAAGATTATGCCTTCCATAGCTGCCTCAAAATTCTAAATATGTCCACTGACCAAATTTGAGGACCCCTCATATAAAATATTCTTTTTCTGCCTGGAACTCTTCTTGAATGAAGTCACTTATTGGGCCAACAGACAAATATGCTAATTATAGTCACTCCTTGGAATGTGTTAAACAATTATTTACGGTTTCCTTTTTCTGAGTAATCAACAATGTTGATAATTCCCAAAAAGAAAAATGAGCCTGATCTACATGACGACTTGCTGTTTCACTCCAGAAAAAACATCTTGATTCTTTACACTTCAGTGAATCCAAACTGTTAGAAAATGAGGCATGTTAATACCTACTGTATAAAATGCTTCTAGAAGTTGCAAAGCTTCAGTTGCTGGGAAATGACAAGAAACATTTGGGGAAATGTTTAGATGATAAAAATAAGAATGCCTGTTTGAGGGGCGGCTTCAGGGGAGTAACAAGAAATTAAGATAATAGTTTTGTCTGTTTAGTTGAAAACCTCACCCCTTTTTACATCTGTCATATGTGTGTCAGATATTTTAAAAAAAAGCAAGGGTTTGATTGTATGGTCACAGCTACCATTCTGATTTCTTTAAACACCTCCTACTCTGAGACAACCCTGTCTGTTCATCCTGTTATGAATGGGCTGATTTTATCAATAGCACTTAGACTTATATACTACTTCACAGTGCTTTACAGCCCTCTCTAAGCTGTTTACAGAGTTCAGCATATTGGCCCCAACAATCTGGGTCCTCAGTTTACCCACCTCAGAAGGATGGAAGGCTGAGTCAACCTTGAGCCTGATGAGATTTGAACTGCCAAATTGCAGGCAGCCGGCAATCAGCAGAAGTAGCACCATAGCTCAGTAATTTCGACATCACAATGCCCTTTGTCCCTCTTAATTCCTGCTTTAAGATGAGACTTCTTCCTTGCATGATACATCTGTTCAATCAGAAGATAGAAGGTAAAACAGCATCCCAATGCACAAATTTAAGGAGAAAAGATACCACCATCCTTAGATTGGTTGGTTATTACTGTACAGACAGAGTGAGATGGTTGACATGAACATTTCAATGGAAGTACACAGATAATATTTCCAGGATTTGTTGCTCACTTTGTAGGTAAAATGGAAAGAACTTGCTTTTTAAAGACACAGACAACAGAGGAGGAGAGACTGGCTTATCAGAGATGCTGGTAGGGATTATCAACATTGTTGATTTGCTGTCTGCCTTTCTAAAAATTAAGCTTCCTTTGTTCTCTCATCACCTTCAGCTAAAGAATCAGATGGAACTATGGCAGCATTAATGAAGGTCTGGACTGTGAGGAAAATTTAAACAGAGCTAATAAGAGCCATCTCACCAATCTGAATAAAGCAAATTGACTTTTTCCCCTTAAGGATGAGAGGAAATTTACTGGGGAACTCATGAGTTTAATTTTAGAAAGAATGGTTCTGGGTTTGAGCAATGATTTTTTTTTTGGGGGGGGGGCAAAAACTAACTGGAAGAGATTTGGGAACATTGAGACTTAAACTTTTATTCCTGTCTCAAACAAGTTACACCTCAGCCTGATAAGTCTGTCTTTTATAACATGGCAGTTTTATTAAAGCAACAAATGAAGGAATCTAAAGCATCTCCAATTTAAACTCAATATCTTATGTTGGACAAATCACTTATTTCCTTCTAATCTGGGACTCTGTTATCTGCAGTGACCACACAATTGTCTTTCGAAGTTGATCAGCTGAGCAATGTTTTTAGCTTGCTGGTTCTTTCCCTGTTACACTAACAGGATACTTTATAATGGGAATTTCTTAGCAAGGTTGGAGAACGTAGAGTGGGCTCTCACTCATTTGGTCTCTGAGTAGCTCTTGTCATCCATGTCTCAGACTTTGCCTAAAAAGTGTAGACAAGTATAAAAGAGTCCAGTATTTTGTGGATGAAATCCATGTTTGCAATATGAAATGCCACAGTTGCTCTTAAGTGGGCAATTCGTACTCTTTATTGCTCTTGTACCTGGCTGATGTCATTTAGGTAAAGGATCAGTGATAGAATAATAACAGGATGCAATGATGCAATTCAACGCAAAAGCCTCAAGCTTCATTTTTGGAGATTTATAACATGGTTTATCTATTTAATTCTGAAGATGATCAGTGTAACAGCTTTTCTACATTAAAAAAAAAAAACCAGCTAGCAGTACTGGGTGATTGACCAAGCAGAAAATACTTTCCAAGCTATCTGTAAAATCTGAACTGCAATATTAAACACACATAACAGACCAATCTGTTTGTTTCTTTTTAAATGGTGAAATCTGACTATACATAAAAAAGCCTAGTTTGCTACAACAATGCAACGATTTTTATCAATATCAGGGAGACAGAAACTTTTTATATCTATGCCTGGTTTTTGTAGAATACATTTACAAAATATTAGAAAAAGAGATAATATATGATGTTCCAGGTTCCCCTGATTAAAGAGAGAGATACTTATAATTCAGGGATAGCAGAGATACCTTTCCTCAACGATTTCCAAGTTCAGTTTCTGATATGCTATTTTTTAAAAAGTTTAGAGAATTCAGCAGCTGCTAGACAGAAGAGCTTAGATGAGAGCTATGAAATCTAAACTGCAAAAATCCAGATGATCAATACAAGGCAGCAAATGAAGAGTTTTCCATCTTTCATTGTTACCATCTAGTAATTACCTGGATTTTAGCAATTTAGCTCTGATAGCGAGATTACATCAAAATCTATCTTGCATTCACACAAAACACTAAACCAGGCTTCTTAAAATCATGATGTTCTAACTGTGTTTTAATGGTCCTAATTCATAGATCCTGATAAGATGGCAACCAAGACATTTTGGTTTAACATTTGGGGTGAATCAGAACATAGTTTGGCCTACTGTATGAGTTTGTGCACTAAGAATTACACTATGTCTATAAATGTAGCAGATATCTACCAAAATATACAGTATATGAAGACCATAGAGTCACCTCTTGGAAACAACATTAGATAACACCATTGCAGAATCAGGTGAACTTCAGGTGATACTAGTATTAGGTGCATACAGCCCAAAGTTCCAGGCTGGAAAGTTTTCCTGATTTCCATGAACATTTAAGCAGGACCTGGGTGGGCAGAAGGAGCAAGTCCTGACAATCACTTCTGAAAGTAAGAAAAAGCTTCTAGCATAGCGATCAATTCCCTTCCAGTTCTTCACTGGCAATTATGAAAGACGACATGAGTTAAGCAGACAAAAGGTTCTTAGCTTAGCTGAGAAGGATTGTAACAATGAAGAGGTTATCAAATTGGGCCCACAATATCTTGGTTCACTCGGCTGTGAAAGATTAACTACGGTATGTCTCCAAGGGAATATTGATGTCATAAAGTATGCAGTGCTGGAGAGATGCAGGTGGCTGTTTAGTAGGATGCTGGGAAAATTGTGTGTCTCATTTGTTGACTGCTGTGGAAAAAAAGAAACAAAGAAGGTTTTTTTTAACCAGTTGACCTCAATAAATAGAGCTGGCATTTCACGGAGAATGAAGGTCTATGTTGTTCATTTATATAGGGTTTTTAGATGACATTTCACACAACTGTTTATTGTCATTAGTGTGCTAACATTATTCCCATTCTCAGGGCTTGTGTGTGTGTGTGTGTGTGTGTGAGTGTAGGTGTATTTGGTCAATTTCACAATACAGGGATCTGTCCTGCCAAAATTAGCTCTCCTGTATCTTGCTAAGATATCCTCTTGCCTCCAAAGAACCTGATACAGTGATCTTCCTGTTTTAGATTGGCCACTTTCTGGACTAGCCAGTTTAGTTTAGCTAAAGGCATCATGTGATTAAAGCATCATGCTAGAAACCAGGAGACTGTGAGTTCTAGTCCCATTTTTGCCATGAAAGCTGCCTGGGTGACCTTGTACTGGGACCCTGGGTGACCAGTCACTCTGTTTAAGCCCAACTCACCTCATAGGGTTGTTGCAGGGGAAAACAGGAGGAGGAAGGAGTATTAGATATGTTTGTCACCTTGAGTTATTTATAAAAATATAAATGCGGGATATAAATAAATAAATAAAATTTATCTGATCAAGTTCATCATCAGGAACTTGTTAAAAGCTGTACCCTGGTGCCATGTTTTGGGCTTATAATCCCAGCCCTGTGCTCAGAGGTTTCTATAACAGAGCTCTGCTTCACTGTGTTGCATATCATCAGTAATATCAGTAGCAATATGATTGTTGCTACTGCCAACGCTTTCTAAGAACATAGAGGTGTGATTATGTGCAAGAGTATGGGGCTGAGTCAGGGGCAGGCAAATTGATCACCTTTCACTGCTTCACTAGCATTCCTGAAGATGTATCTTTTTGTGCTTGCCAGGCTACTTGTCCCACCTGGATAATTCTTTTTTAAGTCTTTATATTTCAAAAATTAATACACCGAGAGTTGCCTGTTGCAAAGAAAAATGCTGGTACCTAGCCTCATTATTTTTTCTTCCATTCAATTGTGTCCATTTCTTGAAGACTGCCTCCCCTTAACCCTGCAGTTTTCTTGATATTTCCCCCCCCCCAGAATTGTCTGCCTGTCATTGCCTCCTTCTTAGGGCTGAGAGAAAGTGATTGGACCAAGGTTGCCACACTGGCTTGTGCCCAAGGTTGGGCTAGAACTCGTGGCCTTCTAATTTCCAGGCTGATGCCTTAACAACTTCACCAAACTGAGACTCATAGCTTTTTTATTATGCAACTTCAGATCTGCCAAAACAATGGACGCTGTGAAAGAAGCAACAGAAATCTGGTAGATAAGTGCTTTCTCTTCTTACTAAAAGACTACAGCCTGTGGCCCACATTTGTTACAAATGCTTGTTCATCTTTTTCCAGAAGGAAGGGGGAAAGGTACGTTTCTCATCTTTAAGACTTCACAAAGATGACGCGTTGTACGCAGATATGACACAGATACCATAATTCCTTGTTAATGTCATCAGAATGAGACAGGGCGCAGGGATTTGTTGAGGAGCAAATATGACAGGAGGAAAACCCCAAGAGGTAGAAGTCCTTCTAATGGAAATCGTAAATGCTTGGAGGTATAGAGCAAGAAAGAGTGGATGAATCAAGATGAAATGCATGCCACTGAAGCTGACCAATTATTTTAAGCTCTGCCTCCCCTCAATCAAAATGAAGCCCTCCTCCCTGCTCCCAAGTATTGGAACAAATCTCTCTCTGTTTGTATGTGCGAATATACAGTATAAGTTGAACACTTACACTTCAGTTTATAAAACTGTCAGATGTCCATATTTTGTGTGTACTGGGCATTTTACTGAAAATGTAAGCTGTCAGAAAATATCGAAATCTGC
This sequence comes from Diadophis punctatus similis, assembly GCA_023053685.1. Taxonomy (NCBI): domain Eukaryota; kingdom Metazoa; phylum Chordata; class Lepidosauria; order Squamata; family Dipsadidae; genus Diadophis; species Diadophis punctatus. The sequence goes on from JALIGW010000002.1 coordinate 156,065,373, forward strand.
TGTAATTTGCAACCAAGCTGTTCTGACCGACAAAAACAAAGAACGAGTGACATATTTCCTGCTACAAGAGCTCATTAGATCTCAAGTTCTAAATAGTTGGTGACTCTGTACTGTCCAGAAATACAGCTCCAACCCAGTTAATGTGATGGTGGATAGAAAGAACCCAACCCCTGATTTGGTTAGTGGCTAGGGTTAAGTGGGTTTTGTAAATAGAAAATTCGAAGGTTGCGCTCTCATGATAAAGCTGACCTGATCTGCTGCTCCCCTGGGGCAGAGGCTTCACTGGTGACTCAGAAAAGTTGGTCAGGGTTGTCCCAGTCAAATTCTGAGCTGCAGCTTTGAAGAGAGTCCAGCCACCATAAAAATGATTGGGATGCTGTCACTTTCTGCTTTTTTTAAAAAAAAACTAATTGACCAGATTGAAGAATTATTGTTCCCCTTCTCTTTCTGTTTCACCCCTTTTTGTCCATTTGAAAAATACAATGAGCAGTTAGGTAGACTTCTCAGAACTGCAGAGCTCTAGAAGTTCATGCCAGAAGCAAAAAGAGTTAAAGGAATAAAACAAACCTCTGCAAGAAAAGTGATTTGCAGGGATGTGCTTAATGGTGAATCACCAGGTAAACATGTTGTGTGAAAAACAAGCCCAAGTGAAAAGTCATTTTACACTCTCCTTCTAAATTGTTACAAGGAGAAAATCTCCAAAAAGAAGCTACTTCATAACTTGCATCCTACCACAGAATATCAGAATTAATGGTTAATGTAAATCATAATTGTGTGGGACTTTCAAAGAACTAAGAGAACTGGAGGGATGTACAGGAGTAGGTGGTCCATACAGGGTTTAAATTTATATTAAAGTCAGTGGCTCCTTCACTAAGCTATGACTCTTTTTATGACAACTGATTCCTCCTTCTCAAATTTCTTTTTCCTAAGTCAGTGATGGAGAACCTTTTTTCCTTGAGTGCCAAAATAGTGTGTGCGTGCACTATTGCACGTGCGTGCTTGCCCACACCATAATTCAAAGCCCCCCACTCACCTCACCCACCCCCTGCACATGCGTGCACAACCCTCCTACTCACCCATTTCCCGACTTCCAGTGGACCCTGTAGGCCCATTTTTTACCCTCCGCAGGCTCCAGAGGCTTTCTTGGAGCTCGGGGAGGGCAAAAACGCTCCCCCGGCCACCCTGGAGGCCCTCTGGAGGCCAAAATTGCCCTCCCAGAGCCTCTGTGCAAGCCAAAAATCAGCTGGTGGGCACGCACATGCGTGCTGGAGCTGAGCTAGGGCAACGGCTCGCTTGCCGGCAGATATGGCTCCGCGTGCCCACGGAGTGCCATAGGTTCGCCATCACTGTCCTAAGTGATTGATCATAATGGACCTGCCTTATTAATTTCCATTGTTCATTGTCTTTCTAGCCTATTTATGGCTGAGAAACCAAATAAATGTGAAACCAGGCAAAATATTTTTTGGGATTACCACAATCCATCCATCCATCCATCCATCCATCCATCCATCCATCCATCCATCCATCCATCCATCCATCCATCCATCCATCCATCCATCCATCTTATATGGCCAACAATCTCAGAAGAAGCAACTCTGGGAATTTGTGGGAACATTGGAACATGGTCCTGATTCATTCTACCACCCACCCACCTACCCACCCACCGTTCTTACTATTTCAGGAGCTATATTCCAGGGAAGCAGCTGGCAGATGTTCGCTCCACAGTTCCAAATAGGTCCTGGCATCCAGAAGTCAGCAATTCTTTTGTCATTTATCTGGAAGTTAGTCAAACAGCTGCTGGATGCTCCAAGTGCTTTTCATTGGTTGGATAATCATAACAAAGCCACATGTGGATTTTCTCAGTTTGCTTTATATAATTAATCTCCATATGTAATGAAGATTTATTTTAAGGCAATAGGAGCATATAGTGTAAAATGTGGGTAGAAATAGTGGTGCGGTAAGACAAATTGCCCTCAAGTTTCCATGTATGATTTACACCCATATGCAATAAATATGGATAGTACAAAATACTTTCAATTGCCTTAGGCCAAGGATGTGCCAACTTTTTCTTGACTGAAAGCCAAATTTGGGGCATGTTAGGGGCTTTACTCCAATCAATCAGTCATTGGTAAAGCCAGTAGAATATATGTTGTTTATTTTGTAAACAAGATAAAATACACTTACAGTATGTCTCTCCTAGAATGCGTTTAGTATTTTCTCATTTTAATTATACTAAAAATTGCCATTTGAGAAGGTCAGATCTTTTCAGCTCATAGCAGTCTCAAAGCACAACTTTAGGCCCTTGCAAAATCATACTGGGAGGGAGGCTCTACTCACAGTCACTCATGTCCTTGTCACCTCACGGCTGGACTACTGTAATGTGCTCTACACGGGGCTACCTTCAAAGAGCATCCGGAGACTGCAATTAGTACAGAATGCAGCTGCGCAAGCTGTGGTGGGTGTGCCGAGATACACCCAAGTCACACCTATCCTCCGCCAGCTGCATTGGTTGCCTATTAGTCTCCGGTCGCAATCTAAGGTGTTGGTTTTGACCTTTAAAGCCCTACATGGCTCAGGACCAGGTTACCTCCAGGACCGCATCCTACCACATACCTCTCTACGACCAGTTAGATCCCACAGAGTCGGTCTCCTCCGGGTCCCATCAGCCAAACAATGTTGGTTGGCGGGTCCACAGGGGAGAGCCTTCTCTGTGGGAGCCCCATCTCTCTGGAACCAACTCCCACCAGAGATCCGGACCATCCCCACTCTACTGGCCTTTCGCAAAGCCATGAAAACATGGCTCTTCCGGCAGGCGGGGTGAAGAAAAAGATCATCAGATTCCCCCATGAATGAATGGTTTTTTAACATTATGTCATGCTTTTAAAAAAAATGTTATGTATTATTGTATTGTTCTTATACCTGTGGTACGCCGCCCTGAGTCCTACGGGATTTGGTGGCCTATAAGAACTTTTAATTAAATTAAATTAAATTAAATTACTGATCAGCAAAGCCAACTTTGGAGAATGATAGAAGAGTGAGCAGTGACAAGAGTCCTAATACTCCCAGGTACTGTCTCCTTTCTGCCTACCTGGCATAGTCCCTGGTTATGGGTTACATAGTACTTCTATTACCACCTCCCATCTATCTACAGGAAGGAAATATCTTGCCTAAACTCCTCCTTTTAATCCTGTCTGTGGTGTCCTTGCATGCAGCCTGAAAGAAGTGACCTATAATCCAGGCATCATTGTGGAACACAACTCTATAGTGCTGGTACCTGAGGTATGAGCCTGAGAACAGAAGTACTATCTCCTTTTGAAGAGATAAAAACAAAACATAATTTAAAAAAAAACCATAAAGCAGGGGTGTCAAACTCCTGTCATCACGGTGGCGTCATGTGACGTATCGGAACTCTCCCCCACTTCACTAAACTGGGCCTGGCCAGCGCGTGACACATCCGGCCGGTGGGCCGGGAGTTTGACAGCCCTGCCATAAAGGTATAGCTTTCCTTTAGTTAGTCAACTACTTATAGATAGAGTGAAATAAACCAATTTGTGCTAATAAAAATCACACATGTTGTTAAAACATCAGCCTCCCTTAGAATTCTATAGAGAGAATGGACACAGACCCTGACAAGCAGGGACAGAGGTTCAATAGGTTGGAAGGAATGGAGTTTGCACAAGAATATAAATGTCTGATGTAGAGAAGAATTCTTTGAAGTGGATACTTTGCAAATAACAGCATTCATCAAACAGATGAGCATACATGAAAAAGACAATTTGAATCCAGATCTTGGCCTGTACATTTTATTTTACCTTTGAATTCCTCATAGCTCCAGCTAGATGGTCCTAACTAACCCCTGGCTTACATAGATTATCACCTTCAATCAACATTTTAGGAGTACTTTCTTTTAGCTTCTGGTTGCCAAATGTGGCTTCTAGGAAAGTGCCTAGGTATTGCAAGATCCCAATTATGTTACCAGGACAAGGAATATCATTTATTTATAAATGGTAATTTATTTGTAATGTATCAATTAAAATGTAAATTAAATGATCTTCCTTGTCATAATCAGGGTCTAGCATACCAAGGCACATTCCTAGAAGCCACGTTAGGTCAACAAATTGGCATTCCAGCCCAGGAGACCTTTACCTCAAGGAAATTCTTTCTTAGGTTACAGTTCACTACCAATGAACACTTATCATTCAGCTGAGGTTCAGGAGATGGCTATCAACAATTCAGAAGACTTCTGCAAAATAAGGAAGATCATTGCATATAGAGACATAGGGGGAGGACAAGCTTACATCTAACAGAAGCTTATTGGAGGCAATTTGGTGAGTATCAACTTCCTTTCTTTTCTTTCAAAATCCTAGTGAACAACTAGGCAGTTCTGTAGTTGACCTATGAAGAAGTTAATCTTCTGGGTCATAGAACCATTAAGAATCCATTAGAGGACTTACATAGGCCGAAGTTAAAAGAGCCGGGGTGGCGCAGCAGTTAGAGTGCAGTACTGCAGGCTACTTTAGCTGACTGTGATCAGCTGTTCAGCTGTTCAAATCTCACCGGCTCAAGGTTGACTCAGCCTTCCATCTTTCTGAGGTAGGTAAAATGAGGACCCAGATTGTTGGGGGCAATATAAATATACATTGCTTAATGGTGTAAACCGCTTAGAGAGTGCCTGCACTTTGAGGCGGTATATAAGTCTCACTAATAAATAAATAAATAGGTGAGGTATTAAGCCATAAAAAATAATGAATTTGTTGGCCAAATGTGGCTGCCAAGAAAGTGCCTTGGTATGCTAGACCCCAATTATGCTATTGATAAGAAAGATCATTTAATTTACGATTTATTTGAAACATTTCAATTAAAAAGGATTCTCTTTTTAATTTTACAAAAGAGAAAGAATCTGGAAAAATGGCTTATATTTACTTTTATAGTTAGCACAAGAAAGAACCCTCAAAGTAAAAATTGATTGGCTTAGGAAAAATCATCTGTCCACAGTTAAAGCATCCATTATGTGGACTTCCGGTTTGGAGCGCTTCATCGCGGACGTCCCTCGTTGGACGCCTTTCCGATCTTTGTTAAAAGCCGCCAGAACAGCTGTCTGGCGGCTTTGAAATCTCTTCCCCGGGCAAAGGGGAGAGATGAGAGCCTGACAGGTGGGGTAGAGCCCCCCCAGCGCCCTAGGAGCCATCTGGTAGGGCGCGAAGGGAGAGCTCCCCATGCAGCCTGTCTCCAGCTCCGAAGATCAGGAAACCTCTGCCTTTGCAGAGCTAGATGTCGTGACCAGCCGCTGCTTCAAGAATGGGATTTATAATTATATTTAAGCTACAGAAGCAGACAGAGAGAAACAGGCGTTAGATGGGCAAGTACTGAAACCTCTTTTTTCCTTTTTTTTTCAACTCCTGGGTAAGCTTTCACTTCGGCAAGGGAACAAAGGAAACAGAGTAACAATATGGCGATTGAGAAGTGAAAGTGACTTTCGTTTTCCCAGAGGCTTTTTTTTTTCTTCTCTCTCTCTTATGGAAACTTTTAATTTGGAAAAATGGTTTTTTCTCTCTCTGTCTCCTAACTCTGGATTAAAGTTATAATAGAAATATTTCCAATAATAAAAGACTATCTGATTTTTAAACTGGAAAGAACTTTAATCAGGCATCTGGCTTTCTTTCTTTTTTGTACTCTTTTGAAACACCAATGGCTTCAAAGTCTGGAAAGATTGTTTTGACTAAAAGAAATGACTATTCATCTGGATATATTTCTAAAATGCAACTTAACACTGAGTTAACACCTCCACAGCTTTTGACACCTGAAAATTTATTAAATAATTTAAAGATTATGAAACATGAACTTACTTTGGAATTTAATCAGAAAATAAGTGAGATAGACAAAAAAATGCAGGCTGCTTTGAAGAATATGAACCAACAACTAAGATTTGATGTGTTAGAGGTTTGCAAAGGCTTAGCAACAAATATTGAAGTTTTGGCAGAACGTATTGAAACAAATAAACAAGCTTTGGCAACTTCGGTGAATTACATAGATAAAATCCAAAATGACATTGCAAATTTTGAAAAAGAGGTCTTAATGACTCAGTTCAGATCCATGGAAGTTGCTATAAGGATTAGAGGTTTGAAAGAAGGATTATATGAAAATTTAAAAGGCAGGATGGTTGACATATTGGATCAGGTGTCTGGAATTTCTAAAGCGGAATTGGCTACACAAATCGACAAAATATACAGAATCAATTCGTGGTATGCTAAACAAAAGCATTTACCAAGGGATATTGTCATATATTTTACCACAAGAGCTCTACGGAACAGAATTATACAAGCAACGTTTAACAATAATCTTATGGTGAATGGTCAGGAACTAAAGATTTGGAAAGAAATCCCCTCTAAAATGCTTAAAGCCAGAAAAAGCTATACTTTTTTGATTGATGAATTTAAGAGATTAAATTTACAATATAAATGGGAAGCGCCAGTTGGAGTAGCAGTGAAATTTTCTGGAAAAAGATACCGGCTCAACACGATAAAAAAAGCTACTGAATTTTATGTCAATGTTCTAAAGGCTGATATATCCAAGATTCCAGAGGAAGGATGTATGAAAATAAAAGAGGAGGAGGAGGGGAAGCCACCTTTGATGGATCAAAAGGAAATAGATTCAAAAATCCAAAAGGAGTGCCTGAATCAGATAGCTGGGGAAAAGGAGATGGAGGTTCGGGATTAGACGGGAGACGACTCGACAAATTCGAATTTATTGAACTATTAAAAGATGAACTATCAAGATACAAAACGATGTGATGTTGAAATATATTGGACGGATAGAGACCAATATGATTGTATTTTATCTTTTCCCTATCTAATGATTACTTATGCAATATTTAGTTAAGTTTTATATAATTTTGAGGTTATTTTTAATGTTGATAATATTAGATATATATAGTTTGTTGAAGATTTGTTTATTCTTCTTTCATTTTCTTTTTTTGTTTATTGAAGTTAGTGAATTAATTTAGAATAATATTATCTTATTAATATCATGATGAAATTTAATATTTGATGATCACTTATGTAACATTTAGTTAAGTTTTATCTTAGAGGTTATTTTTAATGTCAATAATATTAGTTTAAGATCTGTGTATTTTATATTTAGTTATTATTTATGTAACATTTACCTTGTATAAGATAGAGGACTGAAGGGAGGAGGTAGGAGGTTTGTTTGTTTGTATTGTTAAAGAGTTTTCTCTTTCTTTTTTTTCCTCTTTTTTGTATCTTTACTATTGTATACAAATGCGATATATTAGCAGTGTATAATTTGGAGTTGAAGTTTTTTAAAAATAGTGTTCTTTTTTCCTTTTTCCTTTCTCTTTTTATTAACAATTTAAATTTATTATTATGCCCTGTATTATCTCTGGGAAGTCCGGGGGGGAGGCGGGGAGGGAAGGGGGTGGGTTTGGGGGGGGAGAAAAAAATAAAAATGTTTGTATTTTATATTTAATATTTTGTTACTACTTATGTAAGTTTGTACTAATAAAACTTTTTTGAATTAAAAAAAAGCATCCATTATGTGAGCATAGCATAGAAAAGAACTGTTGTGGCCAGCTCGAGTCCAGTGCAATTAGCAGCCGATCCCGAGGATTCGGAGGTAGTGAGGGTGCAGTACAGAAGACTGGTGTTCCTGGCACCAGAGACAGAGAGTGAAGAGGACGTGGCGTCAGAGGCTGGCGAACAATTAGAACCTGATGCATCTCCTGAGATTAGTGACTCAGGAGAAGAGGAGGAGGCTCTTTTGGATGCCAGAGCATGCAGGTTCTCAAAGAGACTTGAGTGGCTACTCAGGAGGAGGCTTCCTCGTGAGTAGTAATGCAGGGCTTGACCATGCCCTGAGGGTATTTAAGGGTCTGTCATGAGGGGCTTCATTGCAGAGAACAACTCTGTTCTGTGGTTTCAGCATTTTGCTCTTGTATCTGCAGCTCAGATTATCAACAGTTAACATTTTTCCTGTGATTAATGAGAGTTTGGATTTCCGCCAAAACCTCCATGAGGTGAGATAAAGCTCCTTAATTGCTCTCTGAGACTCTAGCCAAATACTGGGAAGACTTTGTAAATGACTGATATTCTTTTCAAAAGACTCGACTCTGGCTAAGAATGTATTTGCAGTAAAAAGAATATTGTTCCCAATTCCTTCTTGTGCATCTTATTTTGGGGGCATACCCGTGGGGACAGAACAAGAACATTGTATTCTGAATAAAAATAAAAGAAACATATGGAGATAGACAAAATAAATGACTATTTAAAAGAGGAAAGTATGCCTATATTGGAAGAAGAAAAGAGAATATTTCTAAATAAAGAGATAACACTTACGGAATTAAAAGAAGCGATTGAAAGACAAAAAAAAAAAACACACCACACAGTAAGACTCCGGGACCAGATGGTCTGCCAGGAGAATTTTATAAAAACGTGGGGGAACTAATAGAACCAATATTTTTAGAACTATACAATGAGGTGCTGTTGGAAGCAAAAATGCCCGTCTCATGGAGAGAAGCATACATCACAATGATTATGAAAGAAGGTACCGTTGCAAATCAAATTCAAAATTATAGGCCAATTTCACTTCTAAATGTTGATTATAAAATCTTCATGACTATTATAGCAGGAAGAATGAAAAAAAATATTAAATGTGATTATTCACCCTGATCAAAATGATTTTCTCCCATTGGGACAAATTAGGAACAACACAAGAACAGTATTAAACGTATTGGAATACCATGAAGTGCATCCAGAGAAACAAGTAGCACTTATTTTTCTGGATGTGCAGAAAGCATTCGATAATTTAAATTGGAAATATATGATTCGACAAATTAGAGAAATGAAATTTGGAGATACATTCGAACAAATGATTGAAGCAGTATATTCTTCCCCAAAAGCAAATATAATAATAAATGGAGATATTGCAAGGCCATTTGAAATTATGAAAGGAGTCTGTCAGGGATGCCCTTTGTCACCTCTGCTCTTCATCCTGACATTAGAGTCATTATTAAAGAAAATTAGAGCAAACACAGAGATTACAGGAACCAAAATCAAAAAGGAAGAATATAAATTACAGGCATTTGCAGATGACCTAGTATTCTTTATTGAGGATCCAAAGGAGATAGGACCTATCTTAATATGGGAAATAGAGAGATACAGAAAACTATCAGGCCTTAAAATTAATAAAACAAAACCAAAAATGATAATTAAAAACATATGTTGGGGACAATATGCTGACATTGTTCACTATTCAGAAAGTGCTGTAAAGCACTATGGAGAGGTATACAGTGAACCCTCGTTTTTCGCGAGGGTTACGTTCCAAAAAAGAACCCGTGATAGGAGAAATCCGTGAAGTAGTAACCTTTATTTTTTTTACAAATTATTATACAATGAAATACTCCATAATACATTGAAACCAAAGAACAAAACCTTTTTACAGGCCCAAGCATTTGTTTAACAAATAAAAGTATTGTATAAACGTTGTTTTTACAAATAACTACTGTACTGTAAAATAATAATTTTAATCATCAATACGAACTGAAGGCTTCAAATTGCGGAGATCAGCACCGCCCCACCGCGACCCGAGTCATTGGATTAGAACGGGAGAAAATGAAAAATGATTATGAAAAAAAATACAAAGTACAGTAGGACAAATAGTGACTCACGTGTATTTCACTGCTCTTGGCAAGCTGTTTTACGTATGTGTATAAACCGCAACGTTATTGACACACAGTTAGAGAAGAAGTGGAGAGACTGTTTAGCCAATCAGAATGCAGAACACAATGCACAATGCAAATCCGTGAAGCAGCGAGACCGTGAAAGGTGAACCGCGATATAGCGAGGGTTCACTGTATACGTCTAAGCGCTGTTGCTATTACAAATCATGGTTTATAACTTAAAGTGTATGGTGTGAATTCAGCCTATGTACCTCCAAGCAAATATTTGTCATGCATTGTAGAAAAGATGCCACATCTCTTCCACAAAGCTACCTCTCTTTCACACACACAGGTCCAGCAGGCCACCTATTGAACCATCAATCATTCAAGCCTGCCCGAGAACTTTCATCTATGCACAACAAATCAAGCATTTTCCAGGGTCAATAATACTTTTTTATTAGCAGATTTATATAGCCTTGAATGTGGCCAATCTTGCATGCTTGAGTGATAGCCTTGTCTGCTCATTAACACTGAATTCATTATCTGCCCTGGCCTCTGTTACTCAATCACTTGTCTGACTTATCTCCAAAGAAGATGCAATTGTGGTCATGTTGCCTGCACTGAAGAGGTCTAGACGCAAAACTTATAAGAAATTCAGAATTATCTTTGCCGGTCATCAACCACTCTTTTGACCATTCTTGCCTCCATGCCCCCTGAGCACTAGAGAGATGATTTATACACATAGACAACTTTTTAAAAATTGTTATTTGTCTGACTTCTTTAACTGAAAACAAAATCAGAGTTATAGTTCAGCTAAGACATTTCTCATTCCTTTAATGTCCAAATACTGAGCTGTTAGCAAAAATAGTGAGCTCACTAAAAAAAACCCCAGTAACTCATGTTAAAAAACATGTGCTGCATGCAAAAAGACACAAGTTCACTTCCTGATATCTTCTGCTATGAAACCATTAAAAACCACTGCCAATCCATGTAGGCAACACTGAGCAAGATAGATGAATGAATGGTCAAATTTTCTGTGATCTTTTTTTTTTTTGCATGAAAGTTTGGGTAGATTCAGCGACCACTCATTCTGCCAGGACATTTTTGGTGGGCAAAGCTTGTGACTGCCTTATATCCCTATTTCTTTCTTGACTATATAGTTGAGGTAGCAGGTGGCTTCCTGGGTATCCCAACTTCTTTGTATATGCCATAGGTAGACAACTTGTGATCCCACCCCCCAGATGTTCCTAATTAATAAACATACTGCCTAATGTCGAGGGGTATCCAGTGACTTCTAGAAGACCCAGATTGCCCTTCCATGCTGAATAATTTTTAATATTATAAATAAGTTTCCCTTACAGAAACCAGGAGTACACAATAGAACAAGTTAAATGAGTGTACCTCAATGGAATGGTGATAAATAATTGAACTTCCCCCATTAAGGCAGTATTAAGGGGACTCTTCTCAGTCCCCTTCTACATTCACTGAATCCCCCTATCCTTAAATATCTGTATCAATTAAATATTCTGTTAATGAATACATTCACTAACATTTTAAAGGCACCTTTATATCTGTTCAGAATTCAACCTACATTTTTCAATATTATTTGTCTTAAAAAAGCAATTTTCTCTATCGTCAAGCTGCTGTTTTCTAATTGTATGCAACTCAATATAGCACAATTCTAAAATAGAGGTTCATGCTGATTTTAATATAGGGAATGTAATTCTCTTCAAGCATTTTCATTTTGGAAAAAAAAAGCCGTAGTATGATATTTGCATATTTCTCGTCTTTGAGTGCGTTAACATTTGAAATGCTTAATCGGTTTTGAGAGCATTGTGTTGATTTTTATAATGAAAACATTATTTTTTTTGCATCTTTTGCCTCCTAAAGATACTTCTTTGAAACATTTCCTGAAATGAATCAGAAAAAAATAATCAAACTATCACTATATGAAATGTGAAACATAACACCACTTTAAGCTTTATTTAGTTAGCAGGCAAACAGTTATCCCAGGGAGGAATCGGTTTATGTAATGTTAATTCTGGAAGATGCCCTTTTTAAGCAGAGTGCAAATCATGTTTGAATCATAAATCCTATTTGGGTATAGCAATAGCAATAGCACTTAGATTTATATACCACTTCATGTTGCTTTACAGCTCTCTCTAAGCAGTTTACAGAGTCAGCATATTATCCCCAACAATCTGGGTCCTCATTTTGCCAATCTTGGAAGGATGGAAGGCTGAGTCAACCTTGAGCCATTTAGAATCAAACTCCTGCAGTGAGCAGTGAGTTAGCCTGCAGTATTGTATTCTAACCACTGCACTACCATGGCTCAGTATGTTTATTTAAAACTTAAAATATCCATGGAACTCTCAGTATCATAACTGATGGACATCTAGCTTTACTTCTCATGTCCCAATCCTGCATCACAGTGTTTCCTCATGTATGATGGCAGATGTGCAAACTAAGATTTCCTTTTCCCCAGGGGTGGGTTCCTCCTGGTTCGGACTGGATTGCCCGAACCGTTAGCGATCCGCTGGTGATGTCACATTACTGGATTGGCCGGTCCCGGTCCGTGCATGCCGCCATCTTTTTTTTTCGTTCAGCTTCTCAAAAAAGGGCGCTCCGCCCACCCCCGGGTTAATACTGACCTTTATTTCTTCGCCCGAAGCACAGCTGATCAGTTCCTCAGCTGTGTTTTGGGCTGATTCCAGCTCCTGAACATGTGCGGAAGCCTAAGTGCATGAGGGGACGCGCACGTGCAAAATGTCGTGATGCGAACCAGTGGGGAAGGTAAGTGGAACCCACCCCTGCTTTCCCCCCCCGACCAAAGGATGATGATTGTTGCAATCACATGTAGAAAAGTTACTTGAGGCAAAACCTGATGTAAAGAAACTTGCAGGTCCTTTTTTCAGCATCAAGTTGCCTTGTTGCAAGGAAAAGAAACAGATGTTCACTATTTGCACGCTTGATAGCTTACACCCCACCACTAAAGTTAACACGGCAAGTGGAAGGATGATCCCTAGCCTAATCTTCCTCTCAGCCTTCTTTTATTATGAACTTCTGATCAAAAGACAAGGCTCAGCTAGTTTTCAGGTTTCATCTGGTTCTATTCATTATGCAGCATATCTTCAGGGACTCAAGCACTCATAAACAAGTGAAACATGTGGTGTGGGCTCCTCTGGCTGCTCTTTTTTGGATTGCCTGAGCGCATTGTGGTGTATTTTTCCCTAGATTCTAACAATGGCCCTATTAATCAAAAGGAATCAAGCAAACTGCATAATAAAGAAGGTCATATGGGATTAACATATTATGCACTTGTTTGTTGAGAAGATTCTGCCAATTCAGGGGATAAACAGGGAGCTCTGATTGCTGCGTAGAACCGCCATAGCCTTGATTGGGGTGGGGGGAGGAGAGACGGGAGAAATATTCATATACAATGCAAAGAAAGAGAGGAACATTTTTTGCTTCCTAGGCTTGATAAAGTTGTTAAACAATAATACCATGTACTATTACTGTAGCAACAATTGCATTGTTGAATATCCATAAAGCAAATTAGAGCAACATTTGAGAGACAAAAGCCATTGTTCCATTAAAACATATATGATTAAACATATGATTAATCTATCCACATTGTCACATTATTTTGGAAAGGACAGGCTGAACTAAATGGAATTTGACTTTTGTTATACTGTTGTAAGTGGAAAAAATTAGCTCAAATGCATTAAGGGTGAAATGGTACACATAAGAGTCACTGTGCCCTGGCAAAAATAAAGTGAATGTTTGTCATTAGTCTCCCTGAGTTTTTGCATTTATTTTTTGAATGAAAAATTTCACAGCAAAATTTAAGTTTGCATTTTCGATGTGTGGCTTTTGAAAAACTGGGATATTTAATCAGCATTTTTGTATTTGCAAACATCTTTCATTTCTTTGGATTCTGGCAGACTTCAAACATAAATGCTGGCATGCAGGCAAAGCTTACCAAAGAAAGACTGGCACAGAGAAATGTTTTTTCAGAGGTGGTTACGAAAGGTTAATGTTTGGTTTCTATTGATGTTTACTCCCCAATTCCTTATCTGCAATATTCAAAGGGCATGTGCGAGTTCACTGAGAATTTTATTTCTAGCAATATTTCTTGCTTGAGCCGAGGTGGCGCAGCAGTTAGAGTGCATTACTGCAGGCTACTTTAGCTGACTGTGATCAGCAGTTCAGCTGTTCAAATCTCACCGGCTCAGGGTTGACTCAGCCTTCCATCCTTCCGAGGTAGGTAAAATGAGGACCCAGATTGTTGGGGGCAATGTAAATATACATTGCTTAACAGTGTAAACCGCTTAGAGAGTGCTTGCACTATGAGGTGGTATATACGGTAAGTCTCACTAAATAAATAAATAAATAAATAAATAAATAAATAAATAAATAAATAAATAAATAAATAAATAAATAAATAAATAAATAAATAAATAAATAAATAAATAAATATTCATCTATCATATTCCTAGATGTTCCTAGTCAATCCAAGGCATGATCGCTAATTGAAATAATTCTGGACAAGGTTTGGGTGTAAAGGGTTGAGTTCTGAGAAGAGAAAACAAACAGTGTGTTAGATTGCGTGGGAATGAAGAGACGAGATGTAGGAACAGTTCAGCACCTTTATTGTTCTTAGCTGGATTGCAATACGAACTGCCGGCTGGCTGCAGGGAAGCCACTTTTAAGGGCTTGCCTGTACCCAAGCCGGCCACTGACAGCAGTTTATTTCTCCCGCCGCTTGATTAGCCAATCGGCGGCGGCTATGCAAATCCGGGATATGTACGGCTGTACGTAACACAGTGTATTATATGGAGAAAGTAATGGCAAACAAGTCTCCAGCAGTCTAATTCTCTATTCATTTATCTGCAGAAAAGGCCAGTGACCCTAGCATTATGTATTTATGAGTAGATGTATCTAAAATTCCAGAGTTATGCAAAATTATACTCAACTAACGTGTGTCGAGTTCATTATTTATATAGCAAATCCATGCGATGTGATTTTAATTGATTGAAATAGTTTAGAACAAAACAGAATGCCTGATATCTAATTCTGTCACAACACTGCTGCGCCTTGATGAAAAATTAATCTACACTCAAACCTCCTTTATTCATATTTATTGGTTTTCTGTGTTGAATAGTTCTGTTCAGCATATATATGGAATTTTACTAAATACAGTGGATTCTATGAATGCCAATAAGAAAATAATAACCCCCCCTAATTAAGCTCCGAAAAGCAAGTTATTATTACTAGTCCTCCTGTGGAGAAGGAGATTAGAAGCACAAAATTAACCTGAAAATTCTATTTTTTCCAGCAATGCAATGTTTGTATATCTGCATCAGGACTGTTTGTATATTGATTAAAATGACAAGTATATGATGACAGATAAATTAGTTTTTTTTTTATTTGAGAAAAAACTTGTTCGGAGGATGAAAATGGAATTAATTGAAAAATCTTAAAGTGACATGAAGAGGTTCTTGAGAAGTTTTTAGAAATCTTCCGGCAGGCAGGGTGAAAGTGAGACCAATTAGATTACATTTGGGTCTCCCCCCTTGGTTTATGAATGTCAGATGTTTTTTAATTTTTTATAATTTTTTAATTAGATGTTTTTATGTAACAATGATTTTATATGTTGTTAGCCGCCCAGAGTCCCTCGGGAGTTGGGCGGCATACAAATCTATTAAATTAAATTAATTAAATTAAATTAAAGTAACATTCTTCATTATTCTTCAGAACCCTCAGATTTCCATCTTTTTCTCACAGCTACATTGTTATGTTCCCATGAGAAAATGACTTGGATGGTAACAGCAACCCCTAGCCCCAGTCATTTCTCTCTTTTTGCCTTCGATAACAGACTTTCCACTAGGTCTGCATCAGTGGTGGGTACCTACCGGTGCGGGCCACTCTACAGTACTGGTAGCGGCCAGCAGATGGCGCTATTTGAGCACGGCTGCTCCAGTGCTGTACTTTTGGGCTTTTTTGCTTCCACGCATGCACGGAAGCAAAATCTTGGCAAAATCGCACGCGCGCGTGTGTCCCCTCACAAGATTTCACAGAGATTTTGCTTTGGCGCATGCGTGGAAGCAAAATCATGCAAGGGGCGCATGTGCGTAGCAAGGGGGCACGCATGTGTAGCGAGTGTGCATGCACACCAAACATGGTGATGCGCATGCAGAGCTCTGGTAGTGAGGTAAGAGAGCAACCCGCCCCGGTCTGCATACCTAATGCCTTTAGACAAAGTTGTATGGTCTTTTTCCCATTGGACAGGAACTTTCTCCTTGAGACATTTCATCCATCAGTTTTGTCACTTTCATTGGGCTCTTCCAGTGACTCTTCCAGCAGCCCTTTTAAATAAGGCAGGAGAGACAAAGAATCCTCTTTACCCAGCTGACGCTTGTAAGACACATCCTTCTGTCTCATCTGGGTGGCAAATTGCATAACACCACCACACAACCATCTACCTTTCTAAACACAACTAATGCAAACTGCTACCCATGCTGGGAGGTGACTAGCAAATTCTAACAGCAAATAGGAGGCCTGAATTAGTGCTATTTGATGTGCGTGCATTTTTCAATGGATAGAAACTTAGCTTTCCCCACACATACATGAGTGGAGGAGATAAAAAAGAAACAGGATCAAGATGGAAAATGTCTCTTTCTGTAGGCAGGCCAAAGACCCAAGGCTTATTTCCCAGAATTTGATGGATCCTAGAGCTTCACATCACACACCAAACCAACAGGGTCTGAGTAGCAAATTCCTGAAAAGGACTTAAGTGGGGCCCCAGCCTGAGGCTTTTAATTTAAGACCCAAACTCCCTATAGGAAGAGATAATCGGTACCAGCCTGTAAGGTAGGAAATTGCATCAGCCAATATAATGGAGACTCTTTTATTTTTAGAAGACACTGGATGATGGGGAGTTGGGATGATACTTTGGTTCTGCCCATCCCAAATTTTGTCCTAAATGCCACCCATTAGCTGGATCTTATACTTCTGGACTGCCACCATGTTCAGAAAGTGACCTGCTATGCTTTTCATCCATATCCTCAAGCAGTAAACTTGTAGATTGCATATAGTCAACGTGTGATTGTTAGAGAGACCAGCTCAGCCAAAGACCAATAAAAAATCAGCTCACCCGGCTATAAAGATAGGATCCTAGTCAGTCCCAGCTCAGTTGCAAAGCAGACTAATTTGTCTCTAAAGGTATCAGCCACCGTTGCTAGTGAAATGTTAGGAAATCTTTGTCTTGATGGTGGACACTAAACCTTGAAGCTCAACACTCACAACAGATAACTG
The DNA here is from genome assembly GCA_023053685.1 of Diadophis punctatus similis. NCBI lineage: Eukaryota > Metazoa > Chordata > Lepidosauria > Squamata > Dipsadidae > Diadophis > Diadophis punctatus. The sequence continues at coordinate 156,082,363 of JALIGW010000002.1, forward strand.
GCCATGAAAGCCTACAGCAGCACACTCTTATTTCACTGAGTACTCGATATTGCATCCGACATACACACACGATTTATTTTGATTTCTATTTCTCGGTCTTACATTAAAAAAGAAGCTTACATGGATAAAACAATATAGGCACGTTTAGCAACAATATAAAAATAATTTGCTATTGTCTTGTTTCCAGAATACTTTCTGAGTTCCAGTCTACAATTGCAGCTTTGGGCTTTCCGGATTTCATCCTGCTTAGTTCTGAGATCAAATGAGCTGTTAACAGGTTACTAGATATATGAGGTTATTTAGTGCACATCCGTTTGAAATGATCAAAGCTCATTTCCATGTCAAAGTGTTTAGGGCCAAGGTATTCTAAAATCAAATGCTGGCATGGTTATACGGACTACATTGACATCACAGCAGAACCATCTGGCCTGTTTGGGGGCATTTCAGCCCCATGGAGTGTAACTGCACATGGACAAGTTTCCTCTAGCTGGCAGTTTGGAATTTATCCCAACTCAGGAACAAATATTCACTACTCAAAGTCATCAGAATACAGTGTTAGCCAAGTAACTGCTTCATTGATCATTTGCCATGAAACTCAAAGTTAAAAATAATCAGTTTTATTAACGAAGGGCTTCCCAGATTAGCATCCAACTTTTTCTTCACCTTCCACCTGTTTCCTCCTTTAAAGAAAGCTTGCTGTATTCTTTCTGATACACAGTTCAGACTATGATAGTCCACTTTATATAAGCTTTGCATTTTCTAGCTATTGCCTTTCAAGGAATGTTTTCCCCCACAGAAACTTTAAAAAGATTGCCCTTTCCTTGAATTCCTCCTATATTGTGCGAGCGCTTAATTATCAATTTGTAGCTGGGAAATTTTCAATTGTATAGCATACTGGGCTGTTTCCCCTTTTTATTATTGCTAAAGTGGTTCTTATATTATTTTAAGCTATACTGAGTGTATCATTGTCCTGCTGATCTGCCATATTGCTTTCCAATTATGTTCTTAACCAATAACAATGAATGTAGCTATATTCAATAGCTAGATTGAATTCTGAATCTTCTAATATAGGCTTAATGATTGGAAGGAGCACTGTGGTTGCTGGCTGCTTGTATTTTCTGGGAACAGTTGGTTGTGCTCATTACCTCTAGCTGAAGAAATTGAGGAAAATCTGCAAATCCTTCACGTATCAAAAATATGGCTAGGTAAACACTGGGGATCCAGTTTTTGTTTTTCAAATGAACTCCAACTCTTCTCTTTTTCAGACAACTAACCCATCTGGAGGTCACTAGACTGAGAAAGACTGCAGTGCAATCAATCTTTCACTCATCAATGGAGAGTCTGGGAATGAGCTGTTAGCACAAATTTAATGTAATCTCTTTATATAGCTGATGAATAAATTTGTTATTTTCAAAAGTAATTTCCACTTTCTGTTTTATATTTCAATAGTGAAATATGTATATCATGATGATGTAATATGCATATATGCTTATAATCACATATCTACCCACCATGCTATTCCCAGTCAGGATAAGACAGATTATGTGAAGTGTAGAAAGGGAATATAAGATAGTAAGATACAGAAACTGAAAAATCTAGTTTAGGGAAGATATTTAAGACAATGCTATCACTTAGATAAATGAAAGCAAGGGGCTGCTAAGTTTTTCATTGGCTTTTTTTTACACGACAAAGGAAGGAGATCATTTGGCACAACAATAGTCCAGAATAATAATATTCTTTTTTGGGGGTGGGGTTGGGGGAATGGAGTAACTTTTTTTTGTGGACTTTGAACAAGAGGGAACATGTTAGTAAATTAGAAGGAGGATGTAACCAGGGGCGGATTGCTCTCTTACCTCTTACTTGCGTGTGCATCGCCACATTTGGTGTGCGCACGCGCTCGCTATGCGCACATGCCCCCTTGCACAATTTTGCTTCTGCACATGCGCGAAAGCAAAATCTCGCCAAAATCTCACGAGGGGACGTGTGCACGTGATTTCGCCGAGATTTTGCTTCTGCACACGCGCAGAACCAAAAAAGCCCAAAAATTCGGCACCGGAGCGTCGCATGCAAACAGTGCCATATGCTGGCAGCTACCAGAATGATAGAGTGGACTGCACCGCTAGGAACCCACCACTGGATGTAGCTCACCATTATGCACTGCAAGGTAGTTCAGATTCACAGATGGACTTATCTATTGCTCTTCACAATGGACATCATTTGAAATGGTGAAATGATATAGTTCGTAGAGTCACTGGCACATCAGTCAGGAGCAGATAAAAATTAAATTGTTTCGTGACAAAGATAGGATTCTGTCGTCTCCCTTCCCCAATACACAGAGAGATATCACTATATCACTCTCTCTCTCTCTCTCTCTCTCTCTCCCTCTCTCTCCCTCCCTCCCTCCTCTCTCTCTCTCTCTCTCTCTCTCTCTCTCTCTCTCTCTCTCTCTCTCTCTCTCTATCTCTCTATCTCTCTATCTCTCTATCTCTCTACCTATCTATCTATCGTCTCCCTTTATTTTCATTTATCAGCAAAAAATGTTACACACACACACACACACAGAGATATAGATATAGATATAGATATAGATATATATCAAAAATTTAACAAGATGATGGGAATGTATGGGTTTAAGTAGAAAGATGTGTACAACATACTAAGCAGATTCATCTGAAAACAATTCTGACTTACACATTTGTGAGCCAGCAGTATCAAAGAAAACTCCCCCCCTTGCCGCTTTGAACAGGTAGCTTCCCAAAGGAAAGCCTCATTTACAGGGAAAGGGTCATTAGTAAGAATGCTAATTTGACAACCTATTAACAATCCTAATGAATATCTCAGTGCAGAATTGAAGAATATTCATTCTATGGTGCTGAAAGGCCTTTTGTGGGGGGGAATGCAGTGGGTTTTGCAATCTTCATGTACTGGGGTGAAAGGATGAAACCCCTCTGGGAATAGAAAACGAATGGCTCCATTAGTCAAAGTGGTCACTTTTTCATTTCAGTGTGTTTATTACTTTACTTCCATACCTGGTCAAAATGATTTATTACCAATCTCCATATTTTATTATCTTGCCGTACACATCTTTCATCAAAGGAACTGACCATTATTCTCAGCAGTCGTTCTAATAATAAAAGAAGTCTGTTAATATGATTTCCTCCATAGGCCATTTAATATTCATTATACCCAGATAAGATAAATGATTTATGCAGTGGAAGTAGAAGGAAGAGAGACCTATGACTCTGTAGAGAACTGAACTCTTCAGGTATGGGCAATAGTACCAGATTATATCTCAATCATATCAAATGACCCATGTTGACTTCACATCTTACACTTGAAAATGAGCTCTGAGCCTAGTCTGAACACAAAGCCTTTTCTCTTTTTGCATATAAAGCTGAGTCTTCTCTCCTTCTGTACTATCCAAATTGACATTCATTTTGACCATAAGTGAGAAGCACATAAAAACCCTAAAAAGTCTTGCTGCCATTCAAAGAATAACATATTTCTTGAGGAAGAAATGTCTGTCCCCAAATGTTCATTATACCAGTTTCTCAGTGTATTTACTTAGGGCGGACACCTGATTGGCATAGCTCACTGCAGCCCAGAACTCCTGAGCTCAAGCGATCTGCCAGCCTCAGCCTCCGGAGTAGCTGGCCAGCCAGGCTCACGCCACTGCGCCCGGCTGGCCACCTATGCTGTTTTTGGTGTGGGAAACTGGGCCACCAGGCAGATGAATGCACCGCCCCTGCTCCAAAAGCAAAGATGGGCCAGTTAGGGATGGGGACAGGAATGTTGAGGAAGATGCCCAAGAAAACTCCGGAGAAATCCCAAGGAGCTCAACAGGCAGAGGGAGGGACTCCAGTGGGTACTGCGGATGAGTAACGAGTGATGGGGGATGGGGGACCCCAGCTTGACAGTTGTGACAGTGATGACAATGGGGAGATCGACCCCATGGTAAGTATGGCTGTCCAGCCCTTTTGGCTCCCTATGGTACTAACGGCCCGGAGGCGTCATTCCTGTGACGTGCTCATTGATTTGGGGTGTACCCGATGCCTAATGAGCTTAGCAACAGCTGGCAGTTTAGGGGTGAGGATGAAAAAACTGTCAAGGCCCATGTGATTTGAGCAGGTGGATGGATCGCTGTTGGGTGGGGCCCCAGCTACACATGTCATGGAACAGGTGAAGCTGGAGTTTGGCCAGCATTGGGAACTGATCAGCTTTATAGTGGTCCCGAAAATGACAGAGGAATTAATCCTGGGGTTCATGTGGCTGGATAAGTGGGATCCAACCATCTGGTGGGGGGGGGGGTTGTCGACACCTGTGTATAGGGGTCGGCCCCAACTCACCACTGCATGAACAACTGCGGTTGGAGGGATTCAGTAAAGTGACAAACCTGAGTCCCAGGATGGTAGAGGCCAAAGCTGCGGGGGAGGCAATGGTCTTTCCAGCAGTATACAGAGATCTAGCTGAAGTTTTTAGTGAGAAAGAGTGTGATGTCCTTCTTTCCCACCATCCAATAGACTATGCTATAGAAATACAACCAGGGGCCAGGTTACCAAAACTAAAAATATATTCTATGACTCCCAAGGAGTTGGAGAAATGAGATCATATGTAGAAAAGAACCTAGGATGAGGATTCATACAACTGGCTAAATCCCATATCGCAGACCCAGTCCTGTTCAGGGAAAAGAAGGATGGGGGCCTGTGCTTGTGAGTAGACTTCTGGGGAATTAACGGGGTTTGCGTGGAGCACATGCACCCGCTCCCCCTTATGAAGGACATGCTGGCTCACTTGACTGAAGGACATATCTTCACCAAGCTGGACCTAAGGGCGGCCTACTATAGGGTTCAGATCAAAGAAGGGGATGACTGGAAGACAGCATTTAATTGCCCATTGGATAACTACCAATTCAGGGTAATGCCCTTTGGTTTACAAGGGGCCCCAGCAGTATTCATGCAGTTGATCAATGAGGTCCTGCATGAACACTTATACAAGGGGGTGCTCGTCTACCTGAACGATATCCTGATTTACACCAAGTCCATGGACAAGCACGTCCGACTGGTGTGCAAGGTCCTGAGAAAACTACTGGAGGCAAATCTATATGTCAAATTAACAAAATGTGAGTTCCACAAGATGGGGTTGGACTACCTGGGTTACCGAGTGTCCCAGGAGGGGATAACGATTGACCTGGGCAAGGTGCAGGTGGCACTGAACTGGCAGGCCCCTTGCCCATGCCCGATCCCAGCTGGCCAAGCATGTGCTGGAGGTGGGCTAGCAAGACTGGGAGGGGGAGGAAACCACTGATGACCACTTCCCCCCTTTGGTGGTTCCCCTAGGTAGTAACTCAGGTGTCTGGTGGTGGAGGCAAGCTCTGGTGGCTGTCCCCTCACAGGCTCCCTAGCATGTTCTTGAGCTGCCTCCAGTCGCAACTTTGGGCTGGCCAAGCAGAAGCGGGCATGTGAAGCCATCGGTTGTTGAGTTGATGTCGGCAGACCTCAGCCAGCTGGCCGAGGTCACCATCCCAGTCCCCACTGTACCAGAACCCACTGTCTCAGAAACTGGCCTCTCCGAACCTCTCTCAGCCAGTCAGCAGAGGTCCCGCAGCATGGACTCCCTCTGTGCAGCTCAGCTGTGTGGCTTTCAGGCTGTCAGCGGGTGTCCGGCGGGCGTGGTCTTAGGTGGCTCTCCTTCCCCACCTGAATGGCAATTGGTGGCTCTCCTTCCCCACCCGAATGGCAGCCCCGGCATGGCTGGCGATGCAGGGGCTGACAATTTGCATTAGTGGTAGGTATATTGGCAAAGGGGAAAGAAAGGAAAGTGAGGTGAAAGGGAAATTTGAAATACTAAGAGTACAACTACTGATCAATCAATTATTAGCAATGACTGTTCACAAAAGCAACAGCAGGAAGAGAGGATCCAGCCATCAGTAAAACAATGTATATATCAGCAATATGAAATATTTAGCCCAATTCAAACCATAGGTATTCCCCTTGGTGAATGATAACTTAGCAGAATAAGAACTCAGTTTGTACAAAATAGGTCTAGTTCATGGTCTGTGGCATGCAGGTGCTGAGATATGTCCTAGAGATTTTGAAACTACCGTATGTCAATCTCAGAGGCAGGCCCAGTCAGGAAACGGCATGGCAGAGTTTCCAGGAATGCTATTTGTTATGGAAAGGTAAAATCCTGAAAGCCAGTCCAACTTCCTCTCTGTTCCATCTTATAGACAGCAACATTTGAATTATTTGTGAAAATAATAAAGTTGGATACAAATAAACAAAATGGAGGTGAGATTGTTATGAGTTTCTCACTTTCTCAGAACTGTATCATTTTTTTCTGAAAGAACCCCTCCCTTTTAATGGCTCTCTTATTCTTCCCTTCTTTCCAAGATCAGCTCTATGTTCTTCACAGTGGCAAAACTTGTGCCTAATTAGTCTCCTATGCAAATGAGCATCAACTGCATGGCTTCCATGAGCTGGAACACATTTGCAGATGGCACCTTTTTCTTTTTACATGTACATTCCTCATGATATGGCCTGGCATATGGTTGGTTGCCCCTGCTATTAGAAGGAATACAGACACACACACATAATCTTCAACAGAGTTTTAATATAAACTAATCCATCTACATTTCTGTACATTCAAAGTCTGTTGAAGATTACGTAGATTACTTCCCCTTTTAACAGCTTTTCAAACTAGGACTACATTTAGTATCTGGATGATTAAAAGGTAGTTTTCCTTCCCCTCATTTCTATCCATGCTTGTAGATGGACTTGTATACTTACTGAGGTAATGATTTACAAATGCGGCCATTCTAGGCTGTAGGCTAGTTAATATGAGGGTGCAAAAAGGCAAATGTAATCTCACTATTCTATGTCCTTAAAGCTTTTTACCACCACCATCATTTCTAGATGCCAGCAGTCAGTGGTCCCCTTTCATGGATGACTGCACAAAGGAAAACATTTCATTTGTCATATTAGGCTTGACTGTAAACTATTTTTGTTGTTGCAGTGGCAGCGTCAGCTGAATTGTGCTAACCTCTCTGAGAAATTGCATTAATCAGCAACGTAGCAAAACCCATAAGCCAAATTGCAGGGAACTCTTCTCTTTTTGTGCCTTTTGGATGATTGCACAAAACTACTGCCAAACAAGCTGAGCAAGCTGCCACCCCAGCTGGAAATACTTCTGCTTAGCAACCTATAAGCATGATTCTCAACAGCTTTTAAAAGTTATGACTAATTCTATTTAGCCTCATTGTAAAGTAATGCCATTGGCCAGCCAATAGTTCTGCTCATTAGATGAATAGAATGGCTCTCAAATTGTCATAAAAGTCTCTCTTAACCCGCTTCTAATGAGGCTATTTCAGTTCTATGGGTCTCCTGCCAGATGCAAGATAGGAATGTAATACGTTCCATGAATCCGCTTGCTGGTTTCTTATGGAAGAAACCAAACAGCGCAACTATCAACATTTCAGAATATAGAACGGGCGCAAGCGTCATATCCGTTTCTATGCATGCAAGATTATGATTAGTTTTCAATCCAGAACACATAATTCTCTTACTGTGTTACCACATTGACTGAGAATGATGATAAACAAGTTGTTTTGCTATATCCAGATGAGGTTTCTATTGTGCAGTCACTCCATCTGGCTGATGTAATTTAACAGGAATAGGCAAAAACATCATATACGGTATATTTTGCCAGCATTTTCCCTTTTTTAGAACAAAACTTTGACCAAGAAGGAAAAAAAAGAATAGTTGCCTAACATCTATTGTGTTGTGACCCAGCACCGCAACCCCCCAGAAACACACACACACACAGTCGTTGGGAGGCAAACAAAAAGGTTCCTTTTACTAATAAAGTTTCTTAGTAAAACTCAGAGGGTTTAGAAGTCCAAAACAACACAAACGGAAAGTCTTCAGGAATAAGGTTCTTTGGGTTACGTGAGGGTTAAATAGCACACAGACAAAAGTTCAAAGCAAGACTCATTAATTCTTATCTGAACAACTTGGCTGGCTTCCTGGAATAAAGCTGGCAGAAGCTGGTGATAAGATTCCCAAACAGACGTAGAAACGAAACTCTGGATATGCTGCGGTCAGTGAATTGTTGTTCTCAGCAATGAGCACTAATTACCATGGCCTAATATAGCCACTGAAGGGCGTGGCCCAATTAGCCCTCACTGCTTCCTCCTATTGGACCGACGCTTACTCAGCCAGTCCTGTCTTCTGGCTGCTCTGCGTGCTCTGGCATTCAGCATGAGTTCTTCATCTCCTGATGAAGAACTCTGCTGCGCAGGTGCAGAAGGTCCTGGGAGATCGTCCTGCTCTGGCACCGAGTCCTCATCACCAGCCGTCTCTGGTGCCAGGCACATAGGCTGGTACTGCTGCACCATGAGCGGCTCCGCGTCCTCCGGATCCTCCAGACTCGGCGCCGGACGCGGCCAAGGCACAACACTATCCCTCACCGCAGGGCCCTTCCCCCGGGTCTGTCGGTCCGGATGCGGCCGGGACGGGAATTGAGCGTGGAAGGCCCGGACCAGATCCGGAGCATGCACGGCGGTCGCATCCTCCCATGTGAAGTCTTCAGGGCCGTACCCCTTCCACTCAATGAGGTACTGGAACCGGCCCTTCATCCAGCGGGAATCCCGAATACTGGCAACTTCGTATTCGGGTGGGTCAGCGGGAGTGCGGATCACAGGCTGAGGCGGAGCGGGAGGGCGGAGCGGACAGGCAGGACGTTCGGGAACAAGGAGGGACCGATGGAAGACGGGGTGGATCCTGAGAGAGCGGGGCAACGTCAACCGGTAGGCCACGGGGTTAATGACCGCTTCCACCGGGAACGGACCCAAGAAGCGGTGGTCAAGCTTGCGAGCCGGTCGGTCGGAGGGGAGATGCTTCGTGGACAGCCAGACACGATCCCCGACCGCCAGAGGTGGAGTTGCTCGCCGGGAGCGGTCCGCGACCCTCTTGTAATCTTCCTTGGCTTTATTCAACGAGCGTTTGACCAGTTGGTGAACGGCCTGGAGCTCGGACAGGAATTCCTCTGCCACAGGAACAGGAGAGTCTAGGAGCGTGAGCGGGAAGAAACGGGGGTGGTAACCAAAGTTGGCGAGGAACGGAGAGGCGTGCGTGGAGGTGTGCTGAGAGTTGTTAAAAGCAAACTTGGCCACGGCAAGGTATTCCGCCCAGTTGTCCTGCTGCTGGTTGACAAAACAGCGCAGGTACTGTTCAAGGATGCCGATGACTTTTTCAGTGCCCCCGTCAGTCTCCGGATGATGCGCTGACGAGAGGCAGACTTGGACCTCCAGGGCCGCCATCAGACCCTTCCAGAACTGGGCCGTGAACTGGGCTCCCCGATCCGACACGACCCGATCCGGCAGACCATGCAGGCGGAAAACATGCTGGATGAACATGCGGGCCGTGGCACGAGCTGTCGGCAACCCGCGACAGGGGATGAAATGTGCCATTTTGGTCAGCATATTGACCACTACGAACACGGTCGTGAAGCCGGCGGACGGGGGCAAGTCCGTGAGGAAGTCCATAGAGACGGCCCCCCAGGGTCTCTCAGGCGTCGGCAAGGGCTGCAGCAGGCCCGGCGGCGCTCCAGGGGCGTACTTGGCCTGGCGACAGCGAACACAAGACGTCACATAGGCCTGGACGTCATCACGGAGTCGGGGCCACCAAAAAGTCCGAGCCACCAGGTTCAGAGTCTTGAAAAGGCCGAAGTGGCCAGCCGCAGGGCTGTCGTGGCACTGCTGTAGGATCAGGCCACGGAGCAGACCGGCAGGAACGTAGAGCAGGTCCCGGAAACGGAGGAGGTCGTCCGAAAACGTCCAAGGGGACTCAGGCCCTATCTCCTGCCTCCGTTGTGCCGCGTAGGCGTCGTGTCGCTGCGCCTCCCGGATCTGTCCTCGGAGGTCCACGGGATCCTGGGTAGCTGCAAAGGACTCGACGGGCAGGACCGTCCGGGGTGGCAGCGGTTCCTGGGCTTGGGCGTATTCCGGCTTGCGGGACAGCGCGTCCGCCTGCTGATTCCGGCCACTCGGGATGTACGTAATGCGAAAATTGAAGCGGGAGAAAAAGAACGACCAGCGTATCTGGCGCTGGTTGAGCTTCCTGGCCGTCTGCAAGAACTCCAGGTTCTTATGGTCTGTGCGCACCTCCACTTGATGACGAGCCCCCTCGAGGTGGTGCCGCCAGGTCTCGAAAGCCGCCTTGATGGCCAGCAACTCCTTCTCCCAGATGGTATAATTGCGCTCCGACGAGGTTAATTTCCGGGAATAATAAGCGCAAGGGAAGAGATGGCCGCCATCTTCCCGGGTCTGGAGCAAGACGGCGCCCACGGCAATGTCGGACGCGTCCGCCTCCACAACAAAAGGGCGGTGAGGGTCTGGGTGCTTGACGATCGGCTCCTGCATGAAGGCATCCGTGAGGATCTTGAACGCCTCCTGTTCGGAATCGCCCCACCGGAAAGGGACTTGTTTCTGCAGGAGTCGAGTGAGAGGCGCGGTCAGAGTGGCGAACCCCGGGATGAAGGTCCTATAATAATTTGCGAACCCCAGGAGTCGCTGAACGTCCTTCACCCGGCGCGGGGGTTGCCAGGTTTTCAGGGCCTCGACCTTGCCCCGGTCCATGGCGATGCCTTCTGGCGAAATCCGATGGCCCAGGAAATCCAGTCGTCTGAAAAAACTGGCATTTCTCTAATTTCGCGTATAGCTGGTGGTCTCTCAACCGCTGCAGGACTTGACGGATATGTTGGTTGTGGCTGCTCCGGGACGTAGAATAAATCATAATATCGTCCAGGTACACGACAATGAACTGGTCCAGCAAATCTCTAAAGATGTCGTTCATGAAATGCTGGAACACAGCCGGAGCGTTGGTCAAGCCGAACGGCATGACCGTATACTCAAAATGACCGTAGCGGGTTCCGAACGCCGTCTTCCACTCGTCCCCCTCACGAACACGCACCAAATTGTAAGCGCCACGTAAGTCCAATTTGGTGAAGATGGTCGCCGAGCGGAGGCGTTCCATCAACTCCGGGAGAGGGGCAACGGGTACCGGTTACGCACTGTGATGGCATTCAACTTGCGATAATCGCAGCACAGGCGCAAGTCCCCGGTTTTCTTCTTGACGAAGAGGACGGGGGCAGACAAGGGCGATGAGGAGGGTCGGATGAAACCCCTGGCCAGGTTTTTATCGATAAAGTCCCGCAGTGCGGCCAGTTCGGGTTCTGACATGGAATAGAGGCGGCCCACAGGGAGCGGAGCGTTGGGAATCAGATCCACAGGGCAATCGTAGGGCCGGTGCGGGGGCAACTGGTCCGCCTCCTTTTCGCTAAACACATCAGCGAAGTCTGCAAACTCAGCTGGGAGTGAAATGTCCGGAGGGTCAGGTACCGCGCCCGCACAAACCTGGCGCGTATGGTCCACACACTGGAGACTCGGGAAGGCAATGAAGTTCTGGGACCATAGAACCTGAGGGTCGTGGGTGCGCAGCCACACCAGTCCGAGAACCAAAGGGAAATGGAGTCCCGACGTCACGTAAAACTGGATGGCCTCCTCGTGCCGTCCAATGCAAAGGCGCACCGGCTGCGTGATGGCCTTAATCGGACCGGACAGCAACACCCGGCCATCGATTGTTTCCACCCTCATCAGCGGGTCCACGGGGCACAGGGGAACGGCAAGATGCTGGGCGAACGCCTCGTCAATGAAATTGGTGGTTGCCCCGGAGTCCACCAAAGCGTGTGCGGAGACGCCGCGGTCCCGGTGGTCAATAAAGACCTTGGTGTCCAAGAGCAGATGCCGCGGAGGACCGGGATCCACGTCAGCTGAGCCGGAGTCCTTCGGTGTGCATGCCCGACCCAGCGTCTCCGCTAGGCCGGGCGCTGGCCGTTTCCCGACGGCGATGGCTGGGACGGTGGAGCAGGACCAGAAGCGGTGGGCCCCCGACCCTTCCTAGGGCACGAGCGAGCGAAATGGCCCGGGTCGCCGCAATACAAACACAACCCCCCTGCCCTGCGTCTGTCCTTTTCCGCGCCGGTCAAGCGGGGCCGAACAGCGCCAAGGTCCATAGGCTCGTCACGGGGAGCCGGGGCCGACGGAAGTCCACGGGGAACAGGAGGTGCCTGAGCAGCGCGACGTGGAGCCAGAACAGCGGGGACGTCAGGTGGCGCGAGAGGCGCCGGAGCAGCACGGCGTGCGTTCCTCGCTTGCAACCGGGCATCAATTTTCAAGCAGAGCCGCACCAGTTCTTGGGTGGTTGCAGGAATGTCCACGCGTGCCAGCTCATCCTGGATGCTGTCTGCCAAGCCCTCCTGGAAGGCATCCAACAACGCTGCCTCATTCCAGGCCGAGTCTTGGCTGAGGAGACGGAACTCACTGATGTATTCCCTGAGTGGTCTCCGGCCTTGCCTCAGCTGCCTTAATTGCCTGCACGCTGTCTGGGCCTTAATTGGATCCGCGAACATCTCCTCCAAATGAGTGCAGAAACGCCCAAAGTCCTGGAGGAGGGGACTGTTCTGGACCAGTAGAGGGGTGGCCCAACGTGCTGCATTTCCAGACAGCAAGCTAATTACAAACCCCACCTTGTCCCGGTCGTGGGGGAAATCCTCTGGCCTCAGAGACATGAACAACTGGCACTGGCCCAGGAACGCCGGGAACATAGCCTCGTCACCATGGAACTTATCCGGCATGGCTATCGGGCAGCGTGTCCGTTGGGCTGGGGCCAACGCAGGAGCAGCTGCCAACTGATTTTGCTGCCTTGTTAACTGAGCGTTCATGATTGCCAGCTGCTGCCGAAGTTGAGCATTCTCGTCCTGAAGCTGCTCCATGATGCAATCTGGGCTTGTGTGTGGTCAGTTTGTGCTGAGAACAAACTGTTGTGACCCAGCACCGCAACCCCCCAGAAACACACACACACAGTCGTTGGGAGGCAAACAAAAAGGTTCCTTTTACTAATAAAGTTTCTTAGTAAAACTCAGAGGGTTTAGAAGTCCAAAACAACACAAACGGAAAGTCTTCAGGAATAAGGTTCTTTGGGTTACGTGAGGGTTAAATAGCACACAGACAAAAGTTCAAAGCAAGACTCATTAATTCTTATCTGAACAACTTGGCTGGCTTCCCGGAATAAAGCTGGCAGAAGCTGGTGATAAGATTCCCAAACAGACGTAGAAACGAAACTCTGGATATGCTGCGGTCAGTGAATTGTTGTTCTCAGCAATGAGCACTAATTACCATGGCCTAATATAGCCACTGAAGGGCGTGGCCCAATTAGCCCTCACTGCTTCCTCCTATTGGACCGACGCTTACTCAGCCAGTCCTGTCTTCTGGCTGCTCTGCGTGCTCTGGCATTCAGCATGAGTTCTTCATCTCCTGATGAAGAACTCTGCTGCGCAGGTGCAGAAGGTCCTGGGAGATCGTCCTGCTCTGGCACCGAGTCCTCATCACCAGCCGTCTCTGGTGCCAGGCACATAGGCTGGTACTGCTGCACCATGAGCGGCTCCGCGTCCTCCGGATCCTCCAGACTCGGCGCCGGACGCGGCCAAGGCACAACATATTGACTTATCTTGCTAGAATCTATCCTGCCTAAACACCTTAGCTGGAATTTAATTTTCTTTTTCCCCCCAGAAAAAAAGAGATCCCCTTCTTTCTTGAAACAACCAACAAAACAACATCTGGATGGTCACAGTCAGAGGTGGGTTCCTGCCGGAGCTGCCCGATGCGCAGCTCCAGTAGGGAGCGGCCAATTTCGCAACCACTCCGGAGCCCTCTCTGCTGCTCCATTGCGCATGTCGCCATTTTTCCCTGTGAAATTTTGGCCGATTTTGCTTCTGCGCATGCGCGGAAGCAAAATCGCGCCGAAATCTCACGAGGGGACGCACACGAGATTTTGGCGAGATTTTGCTTCTGCGCATGCGCGGAAGCAAAATTGCGCTGAAATCTCACGCTCGCGCGCGTCCCCTCATGAGATTTCGGTGCAATTTTGCTTCTGCGCATATGAGGGGGTGCGTGCATGTAGCGAGTGCGTGTGCGCCCAAAGCATGGAGATGCGCACGCAGCGCACCGGCACCGGTAAGGCAGCAACCCGCCGCTGGTCACAATGATTCTCGCCAATTATTCTGAAAGGGCTTTCAGTCTTCATTTGCCAACTGTTCACATTAGGAGGCTAAATTGGATTTAACAGATTCAGCTAAGTCTTTTTTCTACTTCTTAGGTGATACTTGACATCACTGTAGGATTCCTGAAAGTCCCCCCTCCAACTTTCTATTCAGTGTCCTTAGTGCTGGAAAGATTTAAAAAAAAAACACTAAGAGAGAGGGGTGAAGGTGGTTTATATTGGGACCGTTCCTATGGGATTGGGAGTGCATGGAATTGGGGATGAAGAATGGAAAGCAAAAGATTAAATTCTCTGTTTTGGAGCTTGTTAAATGTGTTAGAAACAGGCACATCCCACTCAGTACTTTGGTTTGGTAGAGTTAAAAAAAAATCCTGAAGTAGGTGGCATTGTTTTGTTTTTAAGAAATCAATTCCATTTTGAAAAAGCCAGTTAACAGAATAATTAATGAGAAAAAGTGGGATATATAGGCATTGATTAAATTGCTGGTTGTTTTAAATCCACACTGCCTTGAGTGATAATAGTAATAACAGGGTGCAAATAATGAGCAGCATCAGATAAAACAATGATTTTTGCATATTTAATTATTTGAGTCTGTATTCTCACACACAGACATGCAATTTTCTATTATTAAGCAGATGAAAAAGATAACAGTATGAACTGTAATCAAATGAACAAGCCAACAAGTACTAAAACAGTCATCCTGAGCTTCACTGGCTATGTCAAACTTTGAAATGTCCTATCTTCTTGTGCAGTCTATGCATGGAACAGGAAGCCGCACAGTCCAAGAACACATGATGAAACAGACTGGCTTCAGATCAGCAAAGAAGTGAGATGAAACTGCATAATGCCCCCTTTGTTTATTCAACCTAGATGCCTAATGAAATGAAGGAAGCTGCAGTGGGAGAAGATAAGCATGGGTTTGCAATTGGATAACAACAGTACTATAGCACTTAGACGTATATGCCACTTCATAATGCTTTACAGCCCTTTCTAAGTGGTTAACAGAGTCAGCATATTGCCCCCAACAATCTGGCTCCTCATTTTACTGACCTCGGAAGGATGGAAAGCTGAGTCAACCTTGAGCTGCTCAGAATCGAACTCCTGGCAGTGAACAATGAGCTAGCCTGCAATGCTGTATTCTAACCACTGCGCCACCATGGCTCCTTGAAGGAGAAAATGTCAATAACTTGTACCATGCTGGTGATATTATTCTTACAGCTTGAAATGCAAATGATCTGGAAACTCTAGTAATGAAAGTCAAAGAGCACCGTGAAAAAAAAAATTAAAGTAAAGTAAAGTAAATATAATTAAATACAGAAAGAAATAAAGAAAACCAAATTAATGACAACAGGTATAGCAATCAGCCTTAGAATTGACAATGAAAGATATTGAAATGATAGACAGCTTCTGCCTTTTAGAGGACTGACTATATTAAAGGATCCAGCAGTTGTGGCATATCCTGCAAATTAAACATGTTAGGGGTAGCAATGAAGGCCTTGGAAAAGATAGTCAGATGTCATACTTACAAAGACCAGAATCATATAGGCGAGGCTTTTTTTGTGACACTCGCTAGATATGTTTGTTTTACTTTGAAGACGCATGATAGAAAAACTACAAATGCTTTTGAACTTGGGGAAGATTTCTGAGAATACAATGGATAGCAAAGAAAAAGGATCACAGAACAATTCAGACTTCTCATTCAAGGGGCAAACAAGTAGATCCAAATTATCATATTTTGGAGACATTATACAAAGACACAGCTCCCTTGAGAATCCCATCATGCTGGAAATGGTGGAAGGAAAGAGAAATTGTGATCTGAAGCCAGATGGATGGACCCGATTATGAGAAGAATGATTTTTTTTAAAAGAAAAACTGAGATATGCAGTATTTTCATTGAGAAAATAAAAGATGTGGTTGAGGACAGATTATTTTGAGGCAATTGTAATCTATGTGACTACTAAGAGTTGACAGCATCTTGACAGCATTTAATTGTTTGAATTGATATTCCAGTCTGATCCAGAGAACAAAACAATTTTATATGAGTTTGGAGATAGGCAGTATTCAAAGACGCTTTTGCCCTGTGTAATAAAGTGTTAGTAAACACCCAATAGTGTTGATATTTTTGGAAGAAAGCTACATTGTATTCTATTATCTAATGGCAACCGGACTGATTGCAGTGATTCACTGCAAATGTAGCAAGAAAGGTTGTAAAATGAGGCAAAATTCACTTAAATGCCTCACTTAGCAACAGACATTTCGGGCTCAATTGTGGCTGTAAGTCGAGGATTACCTATATATTTGGATTTGGCTTCGTCTTGGATGGTTACAGTTTCCCATTTGAAACGATGATTAAGTCTGTCCATGTGTTGTGAAATTAAGGAGTTTTCATCATGTTTGTGCTGACTGCTAGTTGGTGTTCATTGATGCTCTCTGCTAGTCTTTTTTTTTAACAGATTAACAGAGTTGGAAGAGACCTTGCAGGTCATCTAGTCCAACCCCCTGACCAAGCCGGAGACCCTACATCTGCCTCTACCTAGGATCGAACTCACAACCTCCTGATTGTAGGCAAGAGCTCCACCTCTAGGCCACAACATCAATCAGTCTTCTGCCTGTTTGTTCTATATAGTGGCTGTGCCATCTTTACACTATATGTTGTAGATCATTCCTGGGTTTTTTTTTTCTGGGGACGCTGGGTCATATTATTGTCCTTCACACACTTAGCTTTACCTTCTGGACACACAGATTTCAGAGAATGTTCTTCAACTATCTTGTTACCTTTAGAATGAGTTTTACCTAGCCTACGCAACTCTGCAGATATAGAAGCTGGAATTTATGATATCATCAAAGCCTGCAAATAGGATTTTGACAGGAAGTCACATAGGAAAAGAAGATTTTAGTAGGATACCCTGGCTAGCTAGGGTAGCCAGTCAATTCCAGTGGAAAATTGGGGAGGCTTTCCCCTCTTCACACAGTCCATATGAATGCTTCGGCACTTTCCACAATAGGCCTCTCTCCACTCTCCATTTTTGCTTTTTTGGGCTCAGCTTATTATCACAACAACAATAACCAAAGTGATTTGAAACCATGATAGTAGGCCTCCTTATCTATGATAGACATTAAGTGGCCAGTCAACAGAGAAGAGACAGACTCACAGACGCAGTGATGGTGAATGGCAGAGAACACTGGCCAGTCCTTGCTCCTGAATGTAGAGCCTCACTCTTATGATGGTTGCAACAAGCAGAGGATTTGAAGAGGGTGTCTGTGTAAGTGAAAGGCAATGGCTGTTGCAGTCAGTCATTTCCTACTGAGCAGTATGAGTTATATGAACTAGTCTCAGAAATAGGACTCCCAGTCTTTGATACTAAATTGGCTTTCCATGCTTTTTAATGTCACAAGATAGAAAGAAGAGAAACAGAGAAAGTTTTTTTCTTCTGCTCCTGCTGAGGATGAATTTACTATTACACATCTGTTCAATACTTTGTAGAGATACAATATCCAGTTAAAAAAAAGAAGTTAGATAGTTTCAATAGGAATAAATAGATAATTCCCAAATTGAATCGTCAGTATAGAAGGGATATTTCTGTGAGTCAACCAAACTTAAACACCAACAAGTGTTTGGTGGGATTGGGCGGCATAGAAATCCATTAAATTAAATTAAACAAGAGAACTGGTATGTGTATGTATATTCTATTAATTTCTGACACAGAATGCCAGTGGAATATCAATATTTACATTTTTTCTACTTATGATACACACTTTGTTTCTCCTTCCCTCTGCCTGTCATCATTCCAAGTAATGAACTCAGGGAGTCAGGATTCTGACAATGTTTGCAGGTTCAAGAGATCCTTTATTGCAGGGGTGAAATTCAAAAATTTTCCCTACCGGTTCTGTGGGCATGGCTTGGTGGGCTTGGCAGGGGAAGGATATTGCAAAATCTCCATTCCCACCCAACTCCAGGGGAAGGATATTGCAAAATCTCCATTTCCACCCCTCTCTGGGGCCAGCCAGAGGTGGTATTTGCCGGTTCTCCCAACTACTCAAAATTTCTGCTACTGGTTCTCCAGAACCTGTCAGAATTTCACCCCAGCTTTATTGAGTACATTATATCGGCACTTAGAAAGGTGAAGCTAGCTCTAAATTATTCTCAGGCTCAGGGATAGTTAAAAGAATAAGATTCCCCCCCTTTGTCCCTCAGGTAACATCCAATCAGTCCAGGTGTAGGTTCCCACTCAACTTTGACAAATGTCTGTTGAAATGACCATGGTTCACACGCTGGCTGGGAAATGTTGTGACTAGCCGGCTGAGGCACCACATTCCTGAGCCCCCCCCATGCTCTCTCCCCTCCCCCTTGAATGGCCACCAAGAAACAAAGCAGAAGTAAGCAAGGCTTCAGCTGAAGTTTACAGGTTGACACTGCCCATACTAGACTGTTGGAAAAAGGACAAACCCCTCTGAACTAATTGCTTGTGTTTAGCTAAATCCAAGAGTCCTCCACTTCAATTTGCACCCAGCAGATCTCAGCCTCCTCCCCAATTTGGTTTCCTCCAGGTTCTTTAAGTTATTCATCTTTTGCTTCAATGCCCCTCCCACAAGGAGCTGGACATTGCTTCCAGGTGAGCTCCAGGCCATCTCTAGTTAGGAAGCTGTCATACAGTCTGCCTTGCTTAATGTCAGCTGAACACAACATGAGATGACTTCAGATTTTTCTCTGGGTTGTATCACCTTACTGCTTATATGGAGACATGCAACAAGAAAATTAAATGTTAATAAGATGTGCCTTGAGCAGTATAATTAAAACTTCAGAGCATTTTAAAGTCTGCAGACTGTCAAGCAGTTTTGTTGTAAGCAGCTCTGCTGGTAGCATTTGGGCTTTAAAGAATATATTCCAAGGGGACTCAAAGGTCCCTTGTTCTCTATAAGCATAATTCATGACAGGAATAAAATAAAGCAAGCCATGCACTGAGCTAAAATAAATATGCCACTTGTAAGTACAAGAGAATTACACTAAGTAAAATTTGGCGAGTAATTAATGCCCACTCTTTCTAAGCAAGACCTTTTTCAATACATAAATTGAGAAAGACTTATATAAAAATGCATGTGTCGCAGACAGTTGCTGGGCATATCCCTTGCTTGCTAATGAGGCTAAAGATACCAGTGTGATAAGTGTTGTCAAGGAAAATGTTGCTCCATAAGAGATAGCAGTTCCAGATTGCTGCTGGAGAGGCAGCAGGAAAATGACTGTTCGGAATAGCAAGCTAGAATTCCAGTGGCTAACTTGAAGCTAAAGTGATCACAGGGCTAATTTTAATAACATAACACAGTCTTCCAAGGCAGATCAAGAGAGAGAGAGGACATCACAGCACTTCAGCTGACTTGTTGATGCCTGAATGCTGCTGCCACGCATTGACACAGAGACCCTAACTCAATTGCACTGATTTTTAGTTCCTGCTAATAATTTAGAAAATCTGCCACAAATGTGGGGAAAATGGCTGCCTGCCCAGTACATAAAACTGATCAGTGACATGTTTTGCATTTAATTGATTTCATTTCTTCTCAGGAGAAAGCAATGTGATTTAAGAAGGGAAAACCAAAACTCACAGACTAAGAACTGAGTCCCATCATTTAGTGCAGAATGTGTCAAAGTGGTGGCCTGCGGGCTGGATGCGTCACGTGTAGGCCATGCCCACCCCAGCTCCGCGAAGGGAAAAATGTCGTGAAATGTCACGTGATGGCAACGTGACCCGGCGAGTTTGACACCCGTGATTTAGTGACTGTTTTTTTCTAGTAGATCTTTAACATTTGTCAGCAGCAAATTCACACACTACAACAGTACAGCTTGTGAACTAGTCTTCCTCCCTCCCTCCCTCCCCAAAGCAGGGCTTTAAACTGACAGATTGATGGAGACATACCAGATCATATTTTATGATCTCCCCTCCCGCAAAGGTGTCATATTCTGCCAATGGAAGAAGTAGCATAATTTAAATCAGCGTTTTTCAAATTGAACTTCATATGAACTTCAACTCCCAGAATTCCACAGCCAGCATGATGGTTGGGGAATTCTGGGACTTTAAGTTTCACAGGTCCTAAAGTTGCCCAATCTGGAAAACAATGAGTTAAAGGTTTCAAATGACCTAAATACCAGGAAACCAGATGCCATCAAGCTGATCAAAGTGGCTCATTCCTGCTGTAGGGAGTGAGAACTGAAGCTTCAAGAATGACAAGCAGATTTATATAGATTAATGCAACCTTAATTTAACAGCAGCTCATAAACTGGATTTTCAGACACTTGATTGCCCTGAATCAGTGTTGGTTTTGAGCATTTTCCATCTTTTAGAACCCCCCTAGGTTTTCTTAGGAGAATAAGGTAACCTTGATTACAGCAAAAGAAAAAGCAGAAGAAACACATAAGCAGTGGAACAGAGATTATATTGATAAAATAATCGTTCTGGAATATATAAATCCAAAAATAAGTCCATCAGTAAAACTACTGCATCTCTGCAAAAGTTCTTTCATAACAGCTCCACACAAGGGAAATGATTGCTTTGTGTGCACAGAACAGTTCGTGCATTTCATAATCTACAAAAAGTGTTTTGGTTAAAGAAGTTGATGTCCCCATTTATACAACTGATCAAAAACAAAAAGAGGGGGGAAAAACCAATCTTAATTAAATATTTTCCATATTCAAATAACTTAGAGAGTGAATTTCAAATCACATCGACATGTTTGAACTGCAAGCAAGTCAAATCATTGTTTTTATCATATTTCTGCTGGTTGGGTTCCTATGGCAACAATAACAACAAAGCAACCTGGGGATAAAAGGCTGGGGGAAATATTCTGAAAAAAAGGACTAATAAATAGTTCCATGGACTGCCAAAACAATGGGCTTTAAACACAAGTAGAGCCATGGCAGTTCTACACAGTCTGAAACATATGAAGCTGAATGCAGCCCATCAGCCATACAAGAGGCTTGGAGAGATGGATGCCCTGAAGTTACTGGAGCAGAGAAATAATATGTTGTGGGGGGGGCATTCCTCTAGACTGCTATAAGGGCCTGATTCCTACTGAATATCAAATATTTTTGCCAGATGGTTAGAGGCTGTCATATATAGGACTTAATTTGAACCAGCTGGACAGGACAGCTGGGTGAGTTGAAACCACTCTTATTTATAAGCCCAGTCTTCCTCATCAGTTAGAATCCCAAATGCACCCCACCTCTGAAGCATCTTTGTAAGAACTACACTTATTCATCTTGGAGACCCCCAGGTTGAATGCAGCTAACAGATTGCACAGGGGCTCCATAGGATTCAGCTTTTGAGACCATGGTCTTAGGTACACCTTCCTGAAAATACGGCCCTGGAAGTCACTAGGATTGTTTCTAATAGAGACAGGTATAGATTGTCTTGTGCATTGCCTTCCCTTCTAAGATTTACCCTCTGTGTCTCCAGAAAATAGGGCTGTGCAGGCTTTAAATGAGATTAAGAAGAAGTGCTCTGGACCTGTGGACAGGCATGAGCATTTCTCTCTATTATTTATTAAAGCACACACACATCATCTTTCAGGCTTCCACGTGAGTCTGAAAAAGAGCCTCCATTTTAATTAATCAGATCATTACATCAGCACATCCTTAATGCGACTGTTGAAAGAATGGCAACTTTGGGTTTGTGCTGAAGAGCAATAGCAATAATAACAATGAGATGAGGCTGTTTGAATGGATCAGAGTGGTGCAGTGCTGAGGGACCTCTTTAAAAAAAAGACTTCTGAAATATACACAGTCCTATAGGAGAGTATTTTTTCCTTGCTGAAACAGCCTATTCCCCCTCATTCCTTAAACAATAAAAGACTTTGCTTCTTTCAGAACGCTATGTATAATACATATATTGTATTAGGTTCCATTAGCTCAGATAGAATGAATGGTACTGTACACCATCTTCAGTCAGTACAGCAAAATAACAGAATAGCAGAGTTGGAAGGTACCTTGGAGGTCTTCTAGTCCAACACCCCCCCCCTGCTCAAGGAAGAAACACTATACCATTTCAGACAAGTGGTTGTTCAATCTCTTCTTAAAAACCTCCAGTGTTGGAACACCCACAACTTCTTGATGCAAATCGTTCTATTGATTAATTGTTCCAACTGTCAGGAAATTTCTCCTTAGTTCTAGGCTGCTTCTCTCCTTGATTAGTTTCCATCCATTACTTCTTGTCCTGCCTTCAGGCACTTTGGAGAATAAGGTGACCCCATCTAATCCTCCTAATCCTCCCCCCCCCACATTAAACTAGACATACCCAATTCCTTCAACCATTGTTCATATATTTTAACCTCCAAAAATCCCAGAAGTTTTAATTCAACACATCTGAAGGGCCCAGGAATGGAAAATGTAAATGTTCAAATGTCAGAACAATTCATTTCATGAGATAGATTAGAATGAGGCTGAAAAATAAGACTGAACTTTTGGGTATGACCCTCCTGCATAGATCATTCGCACTGAGGCCTTTTCCTGTCTCTTCCCTTTGTATGATAAGCTAGTGCAAATACATTTGTGATATACAGCACTGTATAAAAGTGTTAGGCAGTTGTGCAAAAATGCTGTAAATTAACAATGCTTTTAGAAATAGAAGTGCTAATAGTGTATTTTTATCACTTAACAAAATGGAAAATAAATAAATGGAAGAGAAATCCAAATCAAATCAATATTTGGTGTCAGCACCCTTTGCCTTCAAAACAGCATCAATTCTTCTAGGTACAGTTGCACACAGTCCAATTCAAAATAGAGGAAAAATTACCAGCTGAAATAATTTTAAAGAATATAAAATAAATGGCAAAAAGCTAAATAAGAATTTAATTCAAGAAAGTTATAAATGAATTAAGAGATCCAACAAATTTGGAATATTAGAACTTTTGCTAAGGCGTTTGAAATAATTAAGGAAAAAAATTATTATGTTTGTGGAAACATAAATGGTTTAATCAATCAGGAAAGAGATGACTAGTTGAAATTTGATAATAAAGAATGAGAGAAACTGGAGATTTTGTGATTAAAGAAATGGGACACTAGAATCCCAATTAGATTGAGATGTGCAGCTACAGAAATTGAATACATAAATAAAATAAAATGAAGTTCCAGGCAGGAAAAGAAAAAGAAAAAAGGAAACATGCCCTTTATTCTTGAACTGAAAATATAACAGTGAAATTTATGAAATGACAGACCAAGGTATGACACTTGAGACACTTCAAAGGGTTCTTGAAAAACTGAGAGAGAAACTTGTATCTAAACTGACAGCATGCATTTTTTGAAGTAGACTCTAAAGAAGAAATGAAAGGTGAGAAAGAGAACAATGTAGAAGAATTTATAGGCTAACAAGATGAAGAGGTGAAACAAACTCCAGCTGATGTAGAAATATTGGAAAATAAAGAAATTGTGGATTATAAGGCAGAGATGACAGGCAGAGTGGGAACACAAATGGTAAGCTGAGAAAGAAAAGCTGACCTGGGTGAGGATTTATTCCTGGGTTTATAGAAGAGGGTTTCTATGGCCTTGAAGAATTTTTTGGGATGGGAGAAAGAAAGTTTGAATGGATTTTCAATCTTACACCACCAACAGGATGAAATAAAGATCAAGATTGTTAGAAGAAGAAAAAAAGGGAATATAAAGTCTGATCAATGTTAAAATAAGAAATATTTCTATAAAATGGACTTTTTGCCAGCTCTTGGAAAAAAATGGTGATTTTTGGAGATAGAATGGATGGGGGCTGTAGGAAGAAGAGAGGTCTGTATGCAATCTTATAGGGGATGGGAAAATATTAAGTTTGCCTATTCTTGTTGCAAGGAAGATTGAGAGTCACTTCTTTAAATATTCTTTATTCTATTCTATTTATTTTATTCTCTTCTCTTTTTTTGCAGCTATTTATTTATATCCTGCTTTTATTATTTTAATAAGCAACTCAATGCAACAAACATTTCTAATACTCCTTCCTCCTATTTTCCCTGCAACATGAATCCTTTGAGGTGGGATGGGCTATGAAAGAGTGACTGACCCAAAGTCAGTCAGCTGGCTTTCAAGGCTAAGGTGGGACTAGAACTCACAGTGCCCTGGGTTCCAGTTTGAGGCCTTAACCACTAGATCAATTTTCTGTCCTTTTCTGATTTTAGTTTGTATTATCTTTTAGCATTGTTAAACTCTTTAATTTTTTTTTAAAAAATAGAGCACATTACAATAGTCCAACCACAAGGTGACTAGGGCATGAGTGACCATGAGGAGAGCCTCCTTATCTAGGAATATGCATGGCTGGTCCATCAGATATAACTAGGAAAAGGCATTCTTGTCACCTTCTCTTTGAGATTGCACACTAGTCTTGAGTGGGGAAGTACATCCAAGATTAATAATGGAAAACTCCCAGATCTGCCCTTCTCCAAAACCAACATCCACTTGGTTTTGGCAGGATTGTGTCTGTTCCTCCCCATCCAGACCCACATAGACACTAGAGTAGGATATTGATGGCATTACTTGGTGAGCCATACAACAGGGCAGGAGTGGGTTCTAACTTACCTCGCCGCTGGTTCGCTTACTCCCGCGCTGTGTAAGCGCGCGCGCACACGCATTGCTGAAAACCAAACTTCTGTGCATGCACAGAAGCAAAAAACAACTTCTGCATGTGCGCAGAAGCCAAAAACAAGATGGCGGTGCCATAGGCGCCACCATTAGAGCCGGTTCAGGGGCGTGGCCAACCAGCAATTGCTCCCGGTTCAGCGAGCAGGGGGGGAATTCCTGCTACTGGATCTAAAGAACCAGTCTGAACCGGGAGCAACCCACCTCTGCAACAGGGTTATTATTCAAGAAAGGACTGATAAATATTTCATTATTGTATAAGTGAACAGGAGTGTGCTTGAGTGATTTGGGAGACAAGCTCATCTATTTACAATAGAAGTTTACTGTTCATGGAGCAGCTTTAGTTCTGCAGCTCATTCTACTAAAGGAAAAGAGGACAATAATAAGATGTTTTTCCACTGTTCCTGAAGAGTTAGTCCAGAAGCTTAGGAGATATCTAGAACAATATAATAGTGCAGTGTTTCTCAATCTTGGCAACTCTAAGATGTATGGGCTTCAATTTCCAGAATTCCTCAGCCAGCATTCTGGGAATTGAAGTCTGTGTATCTTAAAGTTGCCAAGATTGAGAAACACCGTAGTACACGGGTGTCAAACTCACTGCATCACGTTGCTGTCATGTGACGTTTCTCAACATTTCCCCCCTTTGCGGAACTGGGGTGGGCGTGGCCTGCACATGACGCGTCCGGCGTGCGGGCCACCAGTTTGACACCCCTGCCATAGTAGTAACTGAAGAAGTTGCAGAGGGAAGAGCAACTGGGATGTCTTCTTCTCTTCTAGGAAATATTCCCTAGATTGTGAATGGCATTCATTCATTGTCATTTCCATTTCCAGCATATTCTATGTCAAGACCAACTGTTCTTGCAATTCAAGATATTCTTTATGCTGTGTAGATTCACTTATGCTCCTTTGGATGTTATCAGACCTGTTTTCATAAACATTTTATGATTTACAATTGTTCAGCTTCGTAGGGAATCAACATGGCAAATTCTGATTTCTACCACTTGTAAAACCTGAAATGGATGCTGTCAGTCTGACATAAGGGGAAGTCCCTACTTATTTAAACATACATGCCTTACCTAGTTTCATCCTTTGCTACTACAGCTGCAAGTATATAAGTAGTCTTGGGTTTTGAGCCTAATAGAAGGAAATGTTCTCAGTTTTACATTTTCTCATTTTCTGTAATTGCCTGAAAGGGAGGTACCAATTTGTGAAGTAATCTAACCATCAAATTTCCAAAATGATTAATACTGTCTGCCCAGAAAGTTACCCAAGGCAATGCTCAATTTAGTAACACCCTTCCCAAACTATTGTAAATATGTAACAATGGCATGCCAATAATATAAGGGTAACAGCTTACTCTATCATGTCTGAGAATACAAAGTTTTACAATGAGCAAAAGTGGAAAAAAATATTGCCTACTGTCCCTCACCAAGAAGTTCAATGTTCTGCAGCTGCTTCAGGAGCACATCTCCAGAAATGGGGAAGTTCTTGCAGATATCCTCAGCTGCATAAATGTCCCAAAAGGTGAAAACATTGATGTGAATCTAATTTTAAAAAAAATGCAAAGCATTTTGGCTACTCTGTAGATATCCAGGTAATACTGAATTACAACTTCCAGTTGCCCTGTTGAGGCTGCCTAATGATAAAGGCTCAGCCAATCTCATTGTACACATGTTGTGCATTGACAATAAAGGTTGTATTGAATTGAATTGAATTGGTGGGAATTGTACGTAAAGTTTCCTACCCATGCTCAAGGGGACATTGCATTCTGCATTAGGTGGAACTTCTGAGATATCTTCAAGGATAACTTCACACAGAACCTTGTTCTCTGCTTAATTCAGTATTCACCTAAAAGAGAATTTTTAGCTGTTGCCAGGCTGGTAGATATCTTCTAAAATGACAAACATCACCATGGTCACCATCATTTCCTTTATTGTTCTTTTGACATCATCATATTAGTAGAAGCCTGTTCTGCTGAGCTTAATTGTCTCAGTACTTAGCTGCATATTCTTTTTGGATGAGGAAAAGTGAACTAGGAAATGTATTTTCTTCAGATTAACCTTGTGGGAGGAAAACCAGTTTCTTTCTCCCTTCAGCCAGCGAGGTAAAACATAGCACTGGGTTTTTCAAAATATGAGCAAGCAAAATATTTGGTAAATGTTATGCAATAGCTGTTGCTTAGGCAACCACCACCTTGATACACGCAATGCAGTCTCAGCATGTTTATTTTACATTTGTTTTATCTCATGTGCTGAAAAAGGAAAATCCTACGTTTTGATAGGAAAAAAGCAAGAATAATTGAAAATTTGTTAATGTAAGTCCCCCCATTAAGTTCAATGTGGCTGTGGGCCCAACATTGCAATGAGAATTTGTATTCTTTATCATAATCATCTGCAGAGCTCAGCCATATATGCCGAATGAATGGAATTTCAAATAAAGGTACAAGCGGACCATAATGGAGCCTACCTATCAAGGTTATACCTTGTGACAATTGTAAGGGTCGGTCACATGACTGACCCAATTTTACATTTCCTTTTTATATTGCAGCTTTTAATCTGGAGAATACTTCCTCTAAGAGAAGAAGAAATGCCAGTCCCACTTCCCTCTGCAACCTCTTTAATCACCAGTATATTAAGTAAACCCCCTTTGTTTTATAAAAGTTGGAGAAACATATGAGTAGGTTGACTGCAGTGGGAATGTGGTAGTTAAGAACTGTGAATGCTAAAACAATGAGGTAGGTAAATTTAAGAAAGAAAGAAAAGAAAGAAAGAAAGAAAGAAAGAAAGAAAGAAAGAAAGAAAGAAAGAAAGGCAGTTGAATGAATCAAAAGAGAGTGACTAGTACAAGAAAAATAGTATTTTATTTATTTTATTTGGAGGTTCTTCTATGCCGCCCTACTCCCTGAGGACTCAGGGCGGCATAAATTTAAAATTTAGATTAATCAAAGAGAAAAAACGAATAAGGATAAACAATTTCAAAACTAACATATAAAGGAAGGGAGAATGGGTTTAG
This sequence comes from Diadophis punctatus similis, assembly GCA_023053685.1. Classification (NCBI taxonomy): domain Eukaryota; kingdom Metazoa; phylum Chordata; class Lepidosauria; order Squamata; family Dipsadidae; genus Diadophis; species Diadophis punctatus. The sequence continues at coordinate 156,110,089 of JALIGW010000002.1, forward strand.
TGGAAGGGGAGGAAACCCTAAGGGAGGGTTTCTGTGGGAGGTGCTGTAATCTAAAAATGGCTCTGCAAAAACGGAGCCTTAATCTGCAGCAAAGAACAAAGGTACTGGTTAGATCAGGGGTAGGCAAAGTTGGCTCTTCTATGACTCGTGGACTTCAACTCCCAGAATTCCTAAGCTAGCATGATTGACTCAGAAATTCTGGGAGTTGAAGTCCACGAGTCATAGAAGAGCCAACTTTGCCTACCCCTGGGTTAGATGATTGATTTCTTGGAGTCTTTCTGGATAAGGAGGCAATGGTAGATTACCCACATATGCTCTGCATGGCTGCTCTCTGTGAGGTGACTGCAGAACAGCAGATTTGTGGATAGAGCACTAGGAGATGATGGCATTAGCTATCTTGCTTGCAACCACAGAACAGAATTTGTCTTGTCTTGGTTTTCCAAAACATCTAACATGATGGGTACATATGACATACTGTATACAATGACAATAACATTTACTTTACAATAACCTTGTGACCGGAACAATCTGGAACTGAATACACTCAAAACCGTAGAAATGGTGGTAGACTTTAGGAGAAACCCTCTCATACTTCCACCTCTTGCAATACTAGACAACACAGTATCAACAGTAGAGATGTTCACATTTCTAGGTTCTTCCATATTGCAAGATCTAAAATGGACACGTAACATCAAAAATGTCATCAAAAAAGCACAACAAAGAATGTTCTTTCTGCGCCAACTCAGAAAGCTCCAACTGCCCAAGGAGCTGCTGATACAGTTCTACAGAGGAATTATTGAGTCTGTCATCTGCACCTCTATAACTGTCTGCTTTGGTTCTGCAACCCAACAAGACAGACACAGACTTCAGAGGATAATCAGAATGCAGAAAAAACAATTGCTACCAACCTGCCTTCCATTGAGGACCTGTATACTGCTCAAAAAGAGGGCTGTGAAAATATTTACAGACCCCTCACATCCTGGACACAAACTGTTTCAACTCCCATCCTCAAAATGACGCTATAGAGCACTGCACACCAGAACAACTAGACACAAGAACAGTTTTTTCTCAAACGCCATGACTCTGCTAAACAAATAATTCCCTCACCACTGTCAAAACTATTTACTAAGTCTGCACTACTATTAATCTTCTCATCGTTCCCATCACCCATCTCCTCCCACTAATGACTGTATGTCTGTAACTTTGTTCCTTGTATCCTTACAATTTATATTGACTGTTTCATAATGTGATTTGATTGCTTATTTGTACCCCATGACAATCATTAAGTGTTGTACCTTATGATTCTTGACGAATGTATCTTTTCTTTTATGTACATTAAGAGCATATGCACCAAGACAAATTCCTTGTGTGTCCAATCACACTTGGCCAATAAAAAATTCTATTCTATTCTATTCTATTCTATTCTATTCTATTCTATTCTATTCTATTCTATTCTATTCTATTCTATTCTATTCTATTCTACTTTTTGATTCACTCACTCAGGTTGGAAATTAATTTTATACTTTGATTCAGGGAATACTTCTTCTTTCCTTCCAGTAAGTAGTGAATAGCACACTGGAGTTCATTTACACCCCCCCACCCCCAAATTATAAGACTTGATCATGCAAATATCACATGTTTTTTGCTAGTAGCTTCAAAACAAGAAAAGCAAAAATCTAGATCTCAGAAAGGATAAAAGCCTGCCAGATAGCTTGTTGCCAGGGAAACAAGGTAGTGTCATATTTGTGATAGATAAATATATATCCATCTAACTCTTAAAGAGAACCACTGTTCCACAATTTCAAGATTATAAATGGCTGTAACTTGCCAAAGTCCATTAGGATTGGGTCAAGCTATAATTAATAATTATAATTATAATTCCTAATTGAACCACAAACAATTACAGTGATCTAATACACACCGATTTTACAGAAGACAACATTGGAAAGGCACTATGCAGTCGAAAGCATCTCTATCCATTCGACCAGATGGACTATGTGCCTACTTCTTAAAAAAAAACTTTCCACTGCCCTAACAGAACCTCTGAGCATGATTTTTGATAAATCTTTCAGGACTAGCTCCCTACCCAACCTATGGTCACTAGCCACGGTCATCCCTATTTTCAAAAAGGGAGACCCCAGCCTAGTTGAAAATTAGAGACCAATCTATGGTCAATGGCCAATGTTACGTCATCTGCAAAGTCATGGAATCAATCATTAACCAATCCATTACCCTCCACTTAGAGACAAACAACCTACTCTCTCACAAACAATTTGGTTTCAGAAAAAAATTATCCTGCAATCTGCAACTTCTACACTGTAAAAGCATATAGACTACACAACTCGACTTCTTCAAAGCCTTTGAATCAGTGGTACATGATAAACTACTTCTAAAAGTAAAATATTATGGCATTTCTGGACCCCTGCAAAATGGATAACTGCGTTCCTGTCAAACAGGCAACAAGTGGTCAAAATAGGAAACGCTTTATCAAACCCTGTATCTGTTAACAGCGGTGTTCCCCAAGGCAGCGTTTTAGGACCAACTCTCTTTATTCTTTACATAAATGACCTTTGTGATAATATAAAAAGCAATTGCGTCCTCTTCGCAGATGATGTAAAACTATTCAACACCACCGACAATACTACTACCCTTCAAAAAGACCTTGACTATATATCAGAATGGTCAAACAAGTGGCAATTTCAAATCTCAATCAACAAATGCTCAGTCCTACACATTGGCAAAAATAATCAGAACACAAAATACAAACTAGATGATCACAACCTTGTTGACGATCCTCACTCAACAAAGGACCTTGGAGTACTCATCTCTAATGATCCAAGTGCCAGAGCCCACTGCAACAACATTGCTAAGAAGGCATTAAGAGTGCTTAACCTAATCTTGTATAGCTTCTTCTCTGGTAATATTGTACTTTTAACCAGAGCATATAAAACATTTGCTAGACCAATTCTTGAATACAGCTCATCTGTCTGGAACCCACACTACATATCGGACATTAACACAATTGAGAATGTCCAGAGATATTTCACGAGAAGAGTATTACACTCCTCTGTTCGCAACAGAATACCTAATGCTAAGTGTAGCACACAAAATTATCTGCTACAATGTCCTACCTGTCAATGACTACTTTAGCTTCAACCGCAACAATACTCAAGCTCACAATAGCTACAAACTTAATGTAAACCTCTTCAAACTTGATTGCAAAAAATTTGACTTCAGCAACAGAGTGGTCAATGCCTGGAATACATTACCTGACTCTGTAGTTTCTTCCCCAAACCCCCAAAACTTTAACCTTAGACTGTCTACCGTTGACCTCACCCCATTCCTAAGAGGTCAACGGTAGACAGTAAGGGGCGTGCATAAGCGCACCAGAATGCCTAGCATCTCTGTCCTAATGTCCCCATATATTTGTAAAATATCCTGTATTTATAACCATGCTTGTATATCTTATATATTCACAATCATGTTTATACTTTGTCTGTAATCATATACACCCTTGACAAAATAAATAAACAAACAAACAAACAAACAAACAAATAAAAATAAATAAATAAATATTGTAAAAACAAACAAACAAGCTTGTTTTTTACTCTTATTCCTCCTGATGTACATTTCATTTATGGATCAGATCTCATACTGCAATGAAACAGCTAGTTGCTCTGTCGAATGCAAGTAGTGGGTGAGTTGCCTACTGATAAGGAAGGCAGACACAAAGTTAAGAGGACTTTGAGAAGAGAAAAGAAACAGGAGGCGAGTGGGGGAAGAGAAGGAAAAAGAGGCAGCTGACATTTGGGCAAAGCAAAGGGAGGGAGAACTAAGGAATGGAAAATGATCAATTTAAAAGAATATAAAGTGCCAGTAGCCCCTGTAACAAACTCAGCAAGCATGCTATAAAAAAAGTTTAAAGGATGACTTTTGTTTATTCCAATTCCTTCTGTTCACAGAATGTTACTATGAAATAAAGTTTTATTGTCCATATCAACCAAACCTCTGAATAAATGTGAAAAGTAATATAATACTCTCTGAAATACTAAACTACCAAAAAAGGTACTAACAAAAAAGTACAGGTAGTTATCAACTTACAACCATTCATTCAGAGACTCTTCAAAGTTATGACAGTGCTGGGGAAAAAAAGCATGAAAACTTAGGAAGAGCCATCTCTCTTCATTAATATAGTTGATCTTCAAATCATATCCAGAAACTCTTCTCCAAATGTTCCTTCTTTTGAGGGAAGATATAAAGCTATATCATCATTAGATGTGTGCAATTCCCTGTCAACTTCAAAAGTACTGATATAACTCATCACAGGAGGAAGACCAGACTAATCTGTCAATCCCATGAAAGCATCACCACCATTGCCTCTTAAGACAAGGTGCATGGAAAAGCATCTTGAAACGAACAGAAATCGTGGAACTAGTAGGGTGTTCCTCTTGAGTATCCCAGTTTCTTGTAATCATAAATCGATAAACATAGAGATACTGTATAGAAATGACATGCAAAACCAGAGGATTCAGCTTCCTGATCAAAAAGATTTTCCACTTCTGAATATACAATGTTCTTCTAAATTAGATTCTGGAAAAACTTCCAGTTTGCTTAATATCATTACAGCCATCTCCCTGGTTATAGCAACTGATAAAATCTTCTAAATGTTTCATGTCCAACCGTAACTTGTAGAATTCCAGATTTTCACCAAATGTCAGTGTTGTGGCCAGGTCGAGTCCGGTGCAATTAGCAGCCGATCCCGAGGATTCGGAGGTAGTGGGGATGCAGTACAGAAGACCGGTGTTCCTGGCACCAGAGATGGAGAGTGAAGAGGATGTGGGGTCAGAGGCTGGCGAACAATTAGAATCTGATGCATCTCCTGAGATTAGTGACTCAGGAGAAGAGGAGGAGCCTCTTCTTGATGCCAGAGCGTGCAGGTCCTCAAAGAGACATGAGTGGCTAATCAGGGGGAGGCTTCCTCGTGAGTAGTACTGCAGGTCTTGACCACGCCCAGAGGGTATTTAAGGGTCTGTCACAAGGGGCTTCGTTGCAGAGAACAACCCCGTCCTGTGTTTCCACCATCTTGATCTTGATCTCGCTTTCTCTTGTGTCTTTGGCTCGAATTTTAAAAGTGAACATTTTTCCTGTGCTAATTGAACTTGAACTTCTGCCAATCCTCCGTGAGTTTGACATAAAACTATCTGCCTATTTCCTGGGACTCTAGCCAACTATTGAGAAGTCATTCATGTAAATAACTCATTAAGACCTGATATTCTTTTGAAAAGATTTAATTCTTGCTAAGACTTTCTTGGAAGTAAAAGTGTATTGTTCCCAATTCATTCCCGTGCATCTTATTTTGGGGGGCATCAGTCTGAATGAAAGCCTGTCATTATTTAGAACGTTTACTTCATATCCCCTTTGTTTGGATGTCCACTGGATTTTTGAAGAGATTCTCAATTTTATCATGTTAAAATGTCTTTATTTTTTCTTAGCCTACTGGGAAGAAAGAAGGCTCAAAAATCATAAAAGGCAATCAACACATTTTCTACAACCTCCTGAAATTTTCCTTAATGTAATTCACAGCCATGTAATTTGCACGGTATGTCTTGGAGCCACATTTGGTTATTCCTTCTGAGTCTGAGTTCTTAGACAGGAATATGTTCATGTGCATTCACTAAAACGGGTAGAAATATCTTTCCAATAATGCATTTAATAGCTTGGATTTGTGCTTCATTCATTTAATTAAAATTGTGTCTAAAATGCAAGACAATCTAATGTTCTGGAATACAGTTAATTGTATGATATAAAAGCAACACAAGGAAAGAAACATCCCAAGTTCCTACCATTAGGAAACAAGAAGGTAAAGATACTTGGATTTGCTGTAAGAAAAACTCAAAATTCCATATTAAAGCAGTTCTACTAGTTCTATGAGTTCTAAAAGAATTCTTCATTCAGGAAATAGAGGAGAGGGAGGAAGAGGATGAAGTTCCATGTATAGCTACACAGTCCAAACAATGGAGTAGAGCTTGCAGATTAGTTGTTGGAAGGACAGTAACCATAAAGCTGGTTACATGATTTTCAGCACCTAAAAATGATGGTTAGTTGGTCTTTCTCTTTTGTGCTATCCAGTTGCCTTACTGATCACCACTACTGAATTTTTTGACTTTAGAATCAGCTAAGGATACTTCATGTTGCAGGCCAACAAAAGATGGAACAACAACAACAACAAATCATGCAATAAACCAAGAGCCACTAAACAAATTCCAATTAAGAGTTGAATTCATTGTATGATATAAAATGCCAGTGAACTTATGATTGATTTATGCTGTTGATTGTAGCATATGTGAATGGGTGGATGTTTGTAATACCAGACAGTACAATGTAAATTTGTGGGTGGTGTTATCTGGATACATGTACTGTATATGCTTATAGCTGTTTTAGTTAGCCGGGCAGATTATAAAATCTTGTCTTCAATGTATAATATTTTCTGACAAGTTGTATTTTAATTATATACTAAAATTCAATATAAAGTGTATGTATTTTGCTATAGAAGTATCCAAATTTAATGCAAACTCAGATCTAAGTAATCAGTATTAATACAATAAAATAAATATTAATTAATAAAATACTGATAACCATAGCCATCTAAAAAGTGTTCTTAATTAGTAAGATAGATAATACAGTTTATAGATAATACAGAATGATGATGTTGATGTTCGTCCATCGTGTTCGAAGAGGACCTTGACATCTATTGGAATCAGGGGGGATGTCAAGACTTGCGCATGAATTGGATTAAAGTGCAGGAGAGGTGCGCATAATCAGCCTCAGTCTCTCTTCCCAGATTCCATCTCGCTCCAATAGCCAGACAAGAGTCAAGACAGTTGGAGATGGGCTGGGCGCAGTGGTTGACCAGGGCGTCTTTTGTGTCTTGCCATGCTCTTAGTGTACCACATCGCTTGCAGAGACTGCCTTCATGACCGTTGTCCTATTCTAGTAGGTTTCATCCGTTCAGCCTGCAGGAATCTGACTTCACATGCTTGGAATAGACAAGTCCCTATTTCACCGAAGGTCAATGACCCAACAGATACTCTCAACCTGGTTTGGCCAGCCTGTCAAAGCTGTTACCCAGGGTATGGCCGCTGCGCATGCTACAGCTGCTAGGAGCCACAGGTGAGAGTTGAGTGACAGGTGGGGAACCAAAGGTGAATGAGCTGCCCTAACAGCTGCCCTAGAATGAGCTGTCGTAAGAGGACATGACATGCCACTACACCAGAGGTGCTACCCCTCCCTGAGCACCCCATACACCCCTAATACAGAATAATAATAATAAATCTATAGACAATTGTGGGGAGTCATAAAAACAGCATACCAAAAAAAGTATCTGCACACCACAAAAAACAAAAACAAAAACCAGATGAAATCTATAATGACAATGGAATTATTCAGGGGCAAAAAAACCCTATGTTAGTCTATTGACATTTTCCTGTAATAATGTTAATGCTGAATTTGTCTCTCATATTAATATTTCTGCCTTTCATGTTTCACTTGTTTTTGAGCATCTAATCACTTCAAAGCACTCATAGTTCCAAAGCAAATTTGAGTTTTTATAAATATGAATATAAACAGCACCCGTTTGCCTTCTTCACTTCACCCTGGAAATGACAGTGGGAACATGGATGTGTGTTTGATAGAAATCATAATCAACTCAGAGGCTAGTCTAAACCCTCTCTTATTTCCTTTGGAATAATACCAAATTGTAAGAAATTATGCCACTGATATCTACTATTAATTTATAAGCTCCCAAAGACAATCTGCTATCATCTAATTATATATTTCTAGAAACTTTATACAGCTGGCCTAGAAAACTGCCCATTGACTTGTTTGTCTCAAGAAGTGCAAAGTAGAGGACACTTGGTTCCATTTTTATAATGCAGTGACAATTATAACAATGGACTGAATAAAAAGTTTGAATTAACGTGACATAGAAGAGCCTATTTAAAAAATAATATTTTTTAATATTTTGAAAGATCAATTTATATACTAAAATTCAATATGAAGTGTATGTCAATGTAGCATTTTGGTGTCATGTCAGTTTCAGATCAGGTCTTTTGAGGTACTGTGGTTTTAACAATGGACCAATTGGAATAAATGGAATTTTGATTGTCAGTGAGATATTTTACATAAGAGAGTATCTTTATCTCGTTATAGAATAACTTCTAGTGTGGATAAATGAAATTAATTGAATCCGAATTTGTCTCAAGACATTTTGGTGTATTCTCTCCATCTGCTTTCCTGCTTCAATCATTCCTCCTCCTCCTCCTCCTCCTCCTCTTCCTCCTCCTCCTCCTCCTCCTCCTCCTCCTCCTCCTCCTCCTCCTCCTCCTCCTCCTCCTCCTCCTTTTGATTATACTGCTACTTCAGGGTTGAATGAATTCTTTTTGAATCTAGCTCATTCTTACATTTATTATTGCGTTCCTTATTTCTGTTTCTTCTTAATAATCCTACTATCAGGTTTGATCTGATCTAGGCAGCCGCGTGTTATTTCTTAATTCAGTTTTGACGAACTCGGGAAAGGGATAAGAGCACAAAAGGAGAGCAGAAAACAGAGAGGGAAATGTGAGAAGCTCCAGTTCAATTACATCACTAGGTGAATACAGTATTTAAAATTAATTTTCATCCAGTGATAGCTAATTCAGACTTTGTAGTTTATAAACCATAGTTTGTAGCAAACAAATAGACTTGTGTGTAAATGTTTGAGTGTGTAAGTGTTGTTATACAAGTAGTCCTTGTCTCACAACAAATCACTTAGCAACCATTCAAAATTACAATAGACTTGAAAAGGGGGATTTATGACCTGGATTTGAAGTTCTGACGGTTCGGCACTTGGCACCCTGGCCACATTTACAACTGTTTGCAGCATCCCATATCATGTGACCACATTTGTTTTACAGTTTTGCTGAAACAGCACTTTTGGCAAAACCTCAACCATAACAAACAATTGGTTCACTGAATGATCACATGTTCACTTAATGATTACTGCAAAACAAGTCATAAAGTCAGGTGAGTCACATTACTGACCCATTTTTTGACTGTTATGATATATGATTGTATTGAGCAGGCTCCTATGATCATATGTCGAGGGATTACCTGAATATTATTCTCTATATTATTACTAATATGCATCAATGTTTGTTTCTTAGCTTGTCACAAAGAAGATGGGGGTCAACCTATTCTCCAAAGCGCCTGAAGGCAGGACAAGAAGGAATGGATGGAAACTAATCAAGGAGAGAAGCAACCTAGAACTAAGGAGAAAATTCCTGACAGTGAGAACAATTAATCAGTGGAACAACTTGCCCCAGAAGTTATGAGTGCTGCATCACTGGAGGTTTTTAAGAAGAGATTGGACAACCATTGTCTGAAATGGTATAGGGTTTCCTGCTTGAACAGGGGTTGGAGTAGAAAACCTCCAAGTTCCATTCCAACTCTGTTATTCTGTTTGTCTTCAGTCCCTCTCTCAGGGATTTCTTCTTTTTCTGTTAATGGCTGACACGTAGAGCCCTTGCACATTTTTTTTACATTAAGCTCTGTTTTGCTGGGCCTCTATATTTATTTTCCTCTCTTTTGGACTGTCTACTCCTTATGAAGAAAAAACACCTTTCCTTTGGCTGCTCCACTTAGTTTGCTGGTAGCTGCAGAGCTCCATAACATGGCTCAGCTTCCTTCTGCTCCAACACCTGTGTCAAGATCCCTGCTTCATTGGCAATTCTGCCTGCCGAGAGAAAGGCTCAGATGGGAGAAAAAGAAGGCAGCACAGGTGCCTGTAATTGTGCCAAGCACCTGCTCTTCCACATTTCCCCGTTCTTTTCCATGCTGCCTTCTCACTTTATTTTCTGTCTCCTCTTAATGTCTTCATTCATTTTCTTTTTCTGTTTTTTTCTATCTATGATGCTTTGTTTCTTCTTTAGAATTGGAAAACATTTGGACATGGGGAGGGTGAGCACCTTCTTGTGTGGCTGGGAAAAAATGCTTAGAATGAATTGTGTTGTTCAAAACTCCTTTCTATTCTGGGTGGTCTGGGTGCCTTTCTGCTTTGAAATAAATAAATAGAGAGAGTGTGAGAGGGAATGAGCAGGAAAACAACTTTCCTATGCCATTCTTGAAGAATACTGGCTGATGTTCCAGGGACAGAGTCTGCCTCTTAGAGCTATCCTTTAAATCTACCACCAGGGCTGCAAAATATGAAGGCTCAGTAGATGGCAGCAAAGAAGTGTAAAGATTTCCAACTGTTTGCTGCCATCTAGTGATCACATGGAGTGTTGTAGCCTAGAGCTGGTACTTTTAATTTAACATTGTTCTAACGTTGTTTGTCTGGCTGTCTCATTCAAATATCAGCTGCCATTTTCAGTCTGAAGGTATTGAATGTACATGTCCAAATATATCCTATATTCTATCTTTCGTATTAAGCAGGGGTCCCCAACCCTCGTGATTGGGCCACACAGTTGGAAGTGAGTGGCACGTGAGAGAGTGAAACTGAAATTTGTATTTGTATTTATTAGTTTGTCAAACGTACAAGATAGCAGGTATAAATATAAACATGGATGTGAACGAAAGAAATGAATACAAATAAATGGGGACAGTAGGACAGGGACGGTAGGCACGCTGGTGCTCTTATGCGTGTCCCCTTTACGGACCTCTTAGGAACGGGGTGAAGTCCACAGTAGACAGTTTAAGGTTGAAGCTGTGAGGATTAGAGGATGTAACAATGGAGTCAGGTAGAGCATTTCAGGCGTTGATCACTCTGTTGCTGAAGTCGTATTTTCTGCAATTGAGTTTGGAGCGGTTTACCTTGAGTTTGTATCGATTGTTTGCCCGTATTATTGCGGTTGAAGCTGAAGAAGTCATTGACAGGTAAGATGTTGTAGCAGACAATTTTGTGTACTATGCTTAGATCATACCGCAGGCGGCACAGTTCTTCTACAAAACTGGTCCCTAGTGCCAAAAAGGTTGGGGACCGCTGCTATAAAGCAGAATATATATCATAATCTGCTTTGGAACAGATATTGTAGGACAAACTGTTGGCCAAGCAATCCAGGCAAATTTTAGCATGAATTCTCACATGTAAATCCAAAAGGGAAAAGCTAAATTGATATTTAATGTCCCACCATTTTCCTTGGAGTAAAATAGAGATTTTTAAAATTATATGCTGTTGTTTGTAATTTAATAGAATGTGAGTTTAATTATAAAATGTAATGCTGGTTGGCTTTATAGCCCACCAGATGGTTATGTCAGTTGTTTAAAGCATAAGATTTCCACCCACTGCTTTAAATGTTCTCATAGGTCTCTTAACCTGGTCTGGTGTTACTTACGACTTTTTAAAAATCGCCCAGATGTTCAGCAGTGTATGAAATATTTAAGACCAATTCTTGCTGTTGAGACAACATGTGGCAGAGCTGGGAATATGCAACCTGTGGTTTTTAAACATGGCTGTACTACAATTGCCAGCATCTTTCCCATTGACCATAATAAATGGCATTGCTGCAAAATGGTATATCAACAATTGCTTGGAGAGTCACAAGTTTCTAATCCAAATCTTGCCCTACATTAGGAAGATTTTCCAGGATTGTAACATCCAGTTCCTTTAATAAATTTTAGATTAATTTCATATTGATGAAGAAAATAGACAGTATTTAAGGCTAGTCATGGCCAATGAGTTTTACAATAAAAGATTGATTTTATATTACAGGCTGAAATGTTAGATTTAAACTGGTGGCAGTATCTTTGGATGATCTCAGAAAAAGCTAGACACAGTCAGATTTGATTAGTGCCATGATGGGAGACTTCAAGGAACTCACAGTGCCATGGACTAGATTGGGAAGTCAAAGCATTACAAGAGAAGACAGGGACACATCACTTCCATATTATTGCCACAATCACTACGTGACCATGTCCATATAGTCATGAGGAATCATGTTTGGCTTAAAAGGACATTTTTCAAAGGAAGCACTTCCCTGTCCTTTGCTGTTGGCATTACATAGTAGGTCAGGCCAAGAAATAGACACCATGTCTGCCTAAAATGATTTTTATAGATTGCCTATAGCAGTGATGGCGAACCTATGGCACGCGTGCCACAGGTGGCATGCGGAGCCATAGCGGAGGTCATGCGAGCATTGCCCACCGGCAAACCAGAAGTGCGGAAAAACGCACTTCCAGTTTGCCAGTGGGCTGTTTTTTTGCACTCTGGAGGGTTCAGGGAAGCTTCCTGAAGCCCCGGAATTCAAAAAACGGCAAAATGGGCAAATCGGAAGTGCATTTTCTGCATTTCCGGTTTGCCCATTTTGCCGTTTTTCACATTCCAGGGCTTCAGGAAGCTTCCCTGAACCCTCCGGAGTGCAAAAAACAGCCCAATGGCAAACCAAAAGTGCGTTTTTCCGCACTTCTGGTTAACCATTGTGCGCATGCGTGGGGGGGGCAATGGGGGGGGCACGCGAACCAGAAAAGGTTCACTGACCTATAGTAACAGAATCTTACAAAGTCCCCTCCCTTTTTTTAGATCACATGAATTAGGGGGAATTCCTGCTTGTTTTTATAACACTCCCCTATTATCTGTGTTTCTGCCATGTTTGTTTACACAATGACTCTCCTCTTTCTGTCTCCATCAAGGTAATTTTCTTTATTCTATAGAATAGAATAGAATAGAATAGAATAGAATAGAATAGAATAGAATAGAATAGAATAGAATAGAATAGAATAGAATAGAATAGAATTCTTTATTGGCCAAGTGTGATTGGACACACAAGGAATTTGTCTTGGTGCATATGCTCTCAGTGTACATAAAAGAAAATATACATTTGTCAAGAATCATAAGGTACAACACTTAATGATTGTCATAGGGTACAAATAAGCAATCAAATCACATTATGAAACAGTCAATATAAATCGTAAGGATACAAGCAACAAGGTTACAATCATGCAGTCATAAGTGGGAGGAGATGGGTGATGGGAACAATGAGAAGATTAATAGTAGTGCAGACTTTGTAAATAGTTTGACAGTGTTGAGGGAATTATTTGTTTAGGAGTGATGGCGTTTGGGGAAAAACTTCTTGTGTCTAGTTCTGGTAATCAGTGCTCTATAGCGTCGTTTTGAGGGTAGGAGTTGAAACAGTTTGTGTCCAGGATGTGAGGTGACTGTAAATATTTTCACAGCCCTCTTTTTGAGCAGTATACAGGTCCTCAATGGAAGGCAGGTTGGTAGCAATTGTTTTTTCTGCATTCTGATTATCCTCTGAAGTCTGTGTCTGTCTTGTTGGGTTGCAGAGCCAAACCAGACAGTTATAGAGGTGCAGATGACAGAATCAATAATTCCTCTGTAGAACTGTATCAGAACCTCCTTGGGCAGTTTGAGCTTTCTGAGTTGGTGCAGAAAGAACATTCTTTGTTGTGCTTTTTTGATGACATTTTTGATATTAGGTGTCCATTTTAGATCTTGAGATATGGTAGAATCTAGAAATGTGAACGTCTCTACTGTTGATACTGTGTTGTCTAGTATTGTAAGAGGTGGTAGTATGGGAGAGTTTCTCCTATAGTCTACCACCATTTCTACGGTTTAACAGATGGATCGTTTGAGATGCAGTCATTGGTGTATAGAGAGAAGAAAAGTGGAGAGAGCATACAGACTTGGGGGGCTTCTGTGCTAATTGTACAGGTATCTGATGTGATTCTGTTTAGCTTCACCTGCTGCTTTCTGTCTGTTAGGAAGCTTATGATCCATTTACAAGTGTGATCAGGTACAGCAAGCTGGTTTAGCTGAGTTAGAAGAATATCTGGAATGATGGTATTGAATGTTGAGCTGAAGTCTATAAAGAGGACCCTTGCGTAGGTCTTTGGAGATTCAAGATGTTGTAGGATGTAGTGCAGAGCCATATTAATAGCATCATATGTTGGTCTATTTGCTCAGTATGCAAATTGCAGGGGGTCTAACAGTGGATCCATGATGATTTTCAAGTGGGACAACACTAGCCTTTCAAAGGTTTTCATAACTACAGATGTTAGAGCAACTGGTCTGTAGTCATTCAGTTCCTTGATGGCGGGCTTCTTCGGCACTGGGATGATAGTAGAGCGTTTGAAGCAAGAAGGAACAAAACACATCTCTAGTGATTTATTGAAGATTGAGGTGAAGATGGGGGCCAATTGGTCAGCACAGACTTTTAAGCAAGAAGGAGTTATCTTGTCTGGGCCTGGAGCTTTTCCTGGCTTTTGTCTGTGAAATAGGTCTTGCACTTCCTTTTATGTATCACTAGGAGTTGTGAACCTAATGGTATGGGGTCAGTTGTAGGAGGTTTGGCTGTTGTTGGTGTGTCTGAGATGGGGGTTGTGAAGATAGGTGGCTGTAGTTTCCTTTCAAACCTGCAGTAAAACATGTTCAGGTCATCTGCCAGTTGTTGATTTTCTTTCGCCTGGGAAGGAGGTTTGCCATAACTGGTGAGGTTTTTAAGAGTTTGCCACATGTTTGCTGGTTTGTTTGTTCAGAACTGATTCTTTAGCTTTTCAGAGTAGCTTCTTTTTGCTGCTCTGATCTTGTTAATACATCTCTGGCCTGATTGTACAGCATTTTATCACCTTTTCTGTAGGCTTCCTCTTTGGAATGACGTAACTGCTTAAGTTTAGCTGTGAACCAAGGTTTATTGTTACTGTATATTCACAAGTCCCTGGTCGGTACGCATAGGTCTTCACAGAAGCTGACATACGATGTTACAGTATCTGTGAGTTCATCCATGTCTGCAGAGGTATCTTCAAAAATATTCCAATCAGTGCAGTCAAAGCAAGCCTGTAGCTTTAGCTTTGCCTCCTCAGTCCAAGTCTTCACTGATTTAATTGTTGGTTTTGTTGTTTTAAGTCTTTGCCTGTAAGCAGGTACAAGATGAATCATGCAATGATCAGAGTGTCCCACAGCTGCTCGTGGTAAAGACCGATAAGCATCTTTTAGTGTTGTGTAGCAATGGTCTAAAGTATTCTTGTCTCTAGTGGCACAATTTACATGCTGAAAGTATTTTGGTAGCTCTTTCCTTAAGTTTGCTTTGTTTAGATCTCCCAAAATAATGGCTAGTGAATCGGGGTATTTGGCTTCAGCCTCCATAATCTGGTCAGATAGAGTTTGTAATGCCTTGTTTACACAGGCTTGTGGAGGGACATACACAGCAATTAGTAGAAATGAGGAGAACTTGTGTGGAGAGTAAAATGGTTTACAGTTGATAAGTAAAGATTCTTAAGTTTTCATCACAGAATTTATTTATATATTATAAATTCTATAGCAATCATCTCTAGAAAAACTCAGCAGAGTCATGCCGGATTAGTATTGGATTGATTAGTAATATAGGCTAGTTTGGGAAAGTAAAAAAAAGTGCATCCTAATCTACAGGAATCTATCTCAGCGTTGTTGCAAGAAAAGCCCATCTGCCTGTGAAGTCACCAGGAGTTGAGTCCAATTTGAGAGAGTTTTAACTTTTTAGGTTTTATTTTAAATATTATCATGGAAATAAAACCCCCAAAACCTGTGGAACCTCTTGTCAAAGGCAAACGTAGAAGCTATTATGTTATTTTTGTGTAAGCATTATGAGTTATACTAATAATTGTTTCTTATTTTTCTGTGACTATAACCTATTAATCTCCCATTTCTTTGACACTATTTCTTCCTTTCCACTAGATTCAATATTTGTCATTCTTTCTTTGATCTTCATTAGCATGAGAGTAAATTCAGCTGATATGCGTGATTGGCTGTAATTTAATATTATGCTTAATCTTTCTTAATGTGATTATCCTTTTTTCTAAAAAAAAAAGATAAGTAGATTCCTTTCGGTTTATCCTTAATTGATGGTAGTTAGCAGACACACACAGAATTTGCATATGGAGAGAAAAGAAAAGCAATATGGAATATGCACCAATTATTTATTTGTATTTTGTGATGGGACATTAGATTTGGAAATCTGATTTTATGTGGAGCTCGAACATTTTTGCCAATCCTAGTCCAGTTATTTCTTTTCTATCCTAATTTATTTTTCCATATGATTAAATTTCAAGTGGTAAATAATTCTGAACTTCTGGTTCAAGATGACATTACTCTGTGTCACGATAGGACCCTGGAAATCATACCAAAATCC
Source organism: Diadophis punctatus similis (assembly GCA_023053685.1). Lineage (NCBI taxonomy): Eukaryota > Metazoa > Chordata > Lepidosauria > Squamata > Dipsadidae > Diadophis > Diadophis punctatus. The sequence goes on from JALIGW010000002.1 coordinate 156,126,243, forward strand.
AATTTTGATTTAATTGTGAATCAAACTGATTTCAAAATGATCCAGTTTAGATTTCAAATCAGGCAAGAAAATGATAGGCCAGAATTTGATTTTTTTTCTTATAAGGAAATCCATTCAGTTTCCTTTACATTAGAGTCAGTCACCTTTCGTACCTACAGTTCTGTGAAAAAGTATTCATTCTTTTAGAATTTTCTGGATTTCTGCGATAGTTTGGTGGCATTTCTGTGCCACCAAACTATCAAAACGTCATGCAGTTCTTACTGATGAATAAGGGAAATCCCACCAGAATTCGATACTTGTTTCATTTATTTCATAAATAAAATTATCCAACATGTAATACGCCAATGTGAAAAAAGCTAATGGTTTTTCATAGAAGATTCTTCCTGTGGTTATTCTATTTTTACTCTACTTTCTTTCACTTCTTTCTGTTCCATATCCATTCCCTTCCCCCCAAGATTGACAATTAAAAAAGTATGAGTCACATTCAAAAACTTTCACCACCCTTCTTTTCTACATTGATTGTGTATTTCTTCATATGGAACCAAATCAATCCTACTTTTTAGATTTATATTCATTCCTTTTACATACAGTATGTACTTATGAATAGACATGTCTGAGCTACATATTTGAAACAGATCTTTGTGTAAGCATATACCATCACCAGTCTCATTTACTCCTGGGTTTCCAAATGGCCTGATTCTTACATCTATATTCACTCATCTCATTCTTTCCCACCTATTTTTTCCATGGGTCACATTCATTCAAAATGTGGATTTTTTTCCCAAAAATAATTTCTATCCCCCCCCCCCCATTATCATTCTGGCAGTAACCTCTGGAATTCTGCTTTCATACTCACCCACAATTTAAATGATACTGATTCATATTTTCTGACAGATATTTTTGCCCTTTCATTCACAATTAAACCCACGTCTTCAGTTCTCTACAGGCATTCATCCAATCAAAGCATCACTCTACAGATTTGTTATACCTTTCTTTCGCACACCCCAACATATCTATTTTTCTTTTATCCCTCTCTTCCATTCCACATAACAATCTTCCTTCCATATGTCACATTCATCATGATCTGATGGTTACAGAGACATTTATCTGCTGCTCCTCATGGCTTTGGTCAGTTAAAGTTTTCACATAACACTTTCTATAATACAGAGAAGATACACAGCAAGTTACCAGTTTTAGTCGTGCCACATGCAGCAGTCCTTATTAATGATAAGGACTATCAATCAGTTTGGGCACATTTGCTCCACTTTGCCACAAGGGCAGCCAAAATCTTTTCAAGCATGCTTACACCAATCTACACAAGCCAGACTCTCTCCTATCCCCTTACCAGCCACCATACTATTATCTTTAAAGGTATATGCATGGGTAAAATCTTCATGAAAGCTGCATTGCATGACATTGCATACACAGAAGAGAGTGAACAAATGTACTATTTTGGCCTTTTACTTGTGTGGGACAGAGGTGGGTTCCTCCCGGTTCGGACCGGTTTGCCTGAACCGGTAGCAAAGCGCTGGTGACATCACCGAGCCAGTTTGGTGGGTGCCGGTCCGTGGACGCCGCCATCTTTTTTTGGGATTTTTTTGGGGGGGATTTTTTTTCTGATTTTTTTTCTTCTGCACATATGCAGAAGCTGAGTTTCAGCACTGCGCATGCACCACCATCTTGTTTTTGGCTTTTGGGAATTTTTTTTGGAATTTATGGCACTGCGCATGCGCCACGCGGCGTGGGAGGAAGCGAACCAGTGGTGAGGTAAGTTAGAACCCACCCCTGGTGTGGGAAAACATTAAATAAAAAAAGCAAACTCCTCAGACCCAACACACCATCTTCGATTTTGCAGCAATAGGGTGATTGTTTTTTTTCCCTATCCATCATGGAAAGATTATATCTTTAAATAAAAATAATAATAAAAATAAATAGATTCTTTTATATTTCCTTTATTTATATTTTTTTAGTTTAAGAATTACACACTAGCCAACATTATTATATATTTACATGCTGAAACTGGCTGTAATAAGTTTAGTTTCAAGAAAATATCTCTTATGTGCTATTCAATTTACAATAATCATTTTACTACCTCTATTATTCCAGAGGTTAGCAGTCCTTCTGAGAAAAAACATGAAAATCTGATGCAATGTTATCCACTAATATTTTGCATTTTCTAGCCATTGGAAAATGTGCATTATGTGCATATTAGAAAGGCTACAAGGTCATTAGTAAGTCTCATGATTACTACATTATGGAGTAAATAGTATTAGGTTAAAAAAAGAGGAAGAGGAAGGATGCAAAGACAGTACTAACAGAATCATTTAAACACCCATGCAAATTAAAATTGTGAAATCTCAAAACATGGTCAACTATGATAGAGTTCTTAGATGTCTTAAATGCTTGCATGAACTAAAACTATAAGATGGATCTTAAATGTATTCCCTGGTGAATCCTTCAATGGCACTAACAGTGCAAACATATATAATGCTGCTAAATTTGAATTAGAGAACTTTGGTGATGAGCAAAACATTTAGAAGAAATTGAATTTAACTGTAGGTATTTGGAGTTAAGACTTAAAATAATAACATTAATGTAGATTCATTATCAAAATACTTAAATAATTTGACACATGTGTTGCATATAACCTGCAAAGTTAATCTACTCCACTTTATCATGAATTAATTAACTTGGATTATAAATACCATTGGTATAAGCTATAACATGGTAATTACTTATTAACATTTTATTCATTCCTCAAAAATTCTCTTGAACATTTCCTAGTGCATTTTTGTTAAACTTTACCTTTGGTGTTAAGCAATATCTTGATAAAGTTCCCTTTAAATATATTTCTTAAGTAAAGATTCTTTGGCATTGGGTGGATTGGGTTGGGCTGGAAAGGAACAGAATGCTAAACAATGACAGACAAATCTCTTTGTACCAGACCCTCTAAAAGACAGTGGGAATCCTCATGCGCACAAGGAATGTGCATGATGTCTTTCTGAGAATAATATTACACTCATGAGAAAACTGTAGTTCCTTAAATCTATATTATATCCATTTCATTTCCTAGAAGAGGAAATCATCAGTATTATTACTGTGTCTGGATAAAAGACTGCCATTGTGGCCCAAACGATAGGATTTTCTTTGTTTCTCAACCTGAGCAACTTTTTAAGATGTGGGGATTTCAGCTTCCAGAATTTCCCAGCCAGCATGGGTTCCTGAGGAATTCTGAAAGTTAAAGCGCATATATCTTAAAAGTTGCTGAGTCTAAGAAGTAATAAGATATTCTATTAAGGACTTGTGGTACACTAGACAGACTACTCTCTAACTACAAGTATGGTCTCTTTAAGTCACTTGATAGCCCCAACTTTCTGCAGGAGTTCCTTTAGGTTCCTAGTTAATGGCAATGAAGTCCACTCCCTAGTTAATGGCAATTCTGAAGTCCTTTCAGAATTGCAGGCTTAGTATTAATGGAAATCAAAATAGGCTCATGAAAAACCAAAGCCGCAATTCTCAAACTGCAAACTGTAGCTCCAATTTTCCCAAGAAGGTCTGCAGAATTAGCAGTTGCCTTATTCATTTCAATATCAGACACCACCCCCCAACAAAAACTCTAACTTGCAGCGCTTCAGAGATGCTAGTATAAGCATCATACCAGCACATCTATTCTGAAGTATCCACATACTCCTGAATTTCCATGTGCACCAGAGTCAATGGATAATGGTATTCATTAAGCATTTTTATCGGTTCTTTCTCCCCATTTACAGATGAACTGGTTACATTGATACTGATTTAATCATTTAATGCCAATCTTATTATCTGAAATTTTGAAATTGTCCTCTGAAATCCAAGTCTTATGCAAAAGGGTGTTTAAATTGTTCTGCTAGAAAACTGCAATTACTGTACTTAGTTTAAAAAAAAAATATCACTGAACAAATACTCTTTCTATTGACATCTCATTTACAGCTTATTTAAATATTTACATGATTTTAGGACACTAACCTAAACCATAAATAGAATCAACTTTTTGCCTTACATTAAAGTACAAATTAGAAGTTAAAAATGTTAAGAAATCTGATAATATTTACAGTTTTTTTAATTACGATTGCTCACATTGTATGACCTATGTACAGATAGCAAAATGTTATGATCACTATTTTTAAACTATTATACCTGGACCCTCTTGTTCTTTTCTCCCCAGAGAAATATGTCATAGTTTTGTTTTTCCTATCTAGGTATCAGGACTTTTAAAAAAGTTAGTTGAGATGCTTTTTCGTTGAAAAAATAAAAAACAAAACAAAACAATGAGACAGTTAGCCTCTGTTGAGATGGTAGAAGATACAGTACTATCGCAATATCCACTGTGAAATGCTTCGTAATATTTATATGCATTGATCTGCTGATATAGAAATGCCCAGTTACCCTGTATAGTAAGATTTTAAATACATTAATAATGTTCTCAAAAAATATTCACATATTGGTTGACTATAGAAACACCTGTTATTAGCTTATTCCTTTTGAAATACCAATGCAAGATTCTAGCTCAAACCCAGGCAATTATGAGCAGTGCAGAAGCTGTAGGTCTGCAATGCTAATTAAAAAGGAAGTTGGACTGGACTTGATGACAATGTCTCTAGCTCAGCCCTGATTTTTCTCTCAGGAGGATAAAATAGAGACCACTTCTCTTAACAACTCAATCCATATGTCTTTCCCCTTTCTTGCATCTGCTGGTGGCATCTCAAATTACCTCTCATCATTCAAGAATGATGGTCATTCTATTAAAAATGGGCAGGGGACCTGGATGGAATCTGGGATTGTTGCTTCCTTCAATCATATACTGCTTCTTTTAACATCCCTCTATAGCACCAAACAGATGTAACAGAATATGTAAATATGGTCCTGCAATTTTATCGTGGCTGCAAACGCTTGCAGGAAATTGGAATTTTGAACTGTCTCATCAACAGAAAAGAGACACCAGTGTTAGAAGCTGTAAATATGGGGACAGCTTCTCCCCCATCTTACTCAGCAACCTGCCCACTTGGTTTACATATCAATGGGCACATATCCATTTCTATGCACAAACTGGTTTCACTAGATTAGGAGACCGTGTAAAAATGCATGTGTATGTGTGTGCATGTCTATGTATGTGTAGCTACACATACATAAGATATAAACACATATGTGTACACATTCAAGAATCTATATAAACATGTGGAAATATGCCTTTATTTGTATCATATATGTAGATAATGGGCTGAGCTTGGCTTCCTTAAATTAATTTCACTAAGTGGGAAATTGAAATCTAAGCTTATTTAAAAAAAGAAAAGAAAAGGTATATTTTACCTAGCAGGCTCGTTTTCCTAGATATATTTAGCTGGCTAGCAATATGTACTTGCTCTCATGTTATCTATGCATTGTGCTTTTGTCTGGCTGATTTTATAGATTAGAATGTAAAAATTCCCAGGTGTGTCTTTCAATGCTATTATTCAAACTTTGCTGAAAGTGTTCAGAATGACATTGATTCTCTCTTCCCAGTCATTTAACCTACCATGTCTATAGAAACATAGCTTTCCTTAGACAAACATAAATATGGCACATGAGTTTTAGTTGGAAAATGCATATTAAACTTAGTAGCAGTCATATACAGAACATATTTACAGAGCATTAATCTGAAAGTTATGGTTAAAACTGTGCCATATTATATAGTTGTCATTTTGTGATGAATTTAATATATGAAGAAAAAACACCTTAATTGCTGGCTAGTATGCATCCAAAACCTGAAAAAAAGTAATAATTAAAGGAATAAATTATTAGGCAAAATGTGGCTCTAAACCAAACCAAAGTATATTTCAGTTAAATTCAACGGTAATAGCTTATTTCAATGTCCTTTGTGAAGTAAACTGTGTAATGTTTTTGTCTCTACCACATGCTGGTATTAGAGGAGATAAACCTTTTTTGTGTTATTCTCCATTTGCCCACCTTACTTTAAACCTCATTTTAATTTAAGTTCCTCGTATCTCTTTGAATTAATTTATTCAGAAATGTGATTTCTCATTTACTCCTGGAAGCATCTTCCACTTAATAACATAAATGACCTCATGGAGGTGAATATGTACTTTCTTTGTTAGCCCCCAGGGTAAAATTCATCCTCTCCTTGGAAAGGTTAGAAAATATTATGGCTTGTACTATAAACTTCCAGCTATGGTAAAGTGCAGTTTTAGGAGCTGATTCTGTAGTTTTTCTAAGGCTGGCTTGTTGAACCAATCTGATAAGAGAAAAAGGATAGAAAGGATTTTCTTTTCTAATGTCTAAAAATCCCAAGGTTGATAGTTTTCACATATTTTTTTATAAAATTAATGGGCAATTTCAGCAAAAGAAAAAATAATAACATACACACGAATATAGCAAAGCCTTATTTGTCCCAAAAGATGCTTCCGAAGGGGTCTTCTAAAACACTGCCCATCTGGTGGAAGAAAACCTAACAAAAGAAAGTGTGCTCAGTGCTATTGTGCCTGAGTCACAAGACCAGCCTTTTCACAAAGTGTGAAGTTCATAATTCAACCAAGTATGCTTGCAGAGAGCCTAGAAAGCTCAATTTTAAAGTATATTACAGAAAAATAAAAGAGTCCTTTGTGCTACTGAAACCATCAGCTGGAGGAAATACATACATACATACATATAAAAAAAATGTAATAAAAAGAATATGGAACATTTCTGGTTCCAAAAGATACTCATCCCCATCTATTATAATCCATTTATTTCCTGAAACAGGTTGATCTTCTGTTGCAGGAAGACACAGCTACCTTATATGAATCCCATGTAAGTTCCATTGAATCAATTAAAGGATAAAGCTGAACAAATGAGAGCCATATAATTGTAAAATAATTATATGAGAAAAAAAAGGTGGAGAGTTATTTCTTGAACTGATGATGAAAATAATTCAGTCCCTTCAGCTGGAAAATACATGAATAGCTCTCTCCCATTCATCGTCCTCTCTTTAAAAAAAGTTCTAAAACTGAATGCAAAAGTATTGAGTGAAGAAGATAATCCAGATCCTTACAATAAGCTTACTTTTTTGAGGTTTCTGTGTGCATATCTAAATAAATATCTGAACTATAAAAAGTTATGATCTACTCAATCTCTTTTAAGCATGAAGGAAATGCAACCCAAACTATAATTTAGGAAATATTTTGATGATCAAGATTTGTAATTTGCATGATACTTGTGGTTTACTTGATCCTTGTGTTTGACAACATTTGGCACAGCTTTCTCTGTTGCAGAAGAAAGTACAAAGCACTGAGAGAAAACTATCTATGAAGAAACTGCCGGCCCACTCTCATTTGGCACTTATACATAGAAGGCTCCTAGATATATTTAATGGTATACTGTTGGATATATTGGCCATCTCCAAAATACTGTAGCTCTATGGTTCACATCATGGTAATCAATATGCTGACTTTACAATATCTCAATTAAACACTTCCCAATTATGTGTAAGCTGCTTTCATATTTTCCAAAAACAACTCTTAATTCAGTCAACAACTTAATACATGTCTTCATAGTATGATGGCAGGCATTATGACTTACTGTAGCTTCAAATTAACATTAAAAAGGTAAAATATGAATATGATGTTGATTTTGATATAATATGACTGTATTCTTTCCATTCAAATAATGCTGTTTAACCCAGGTGAGCATAGAAGCAGAAATTGCTCTGAGAATTCAAACCTAACTTTTTAGCTTCCGTTTTCAATATCATCCAAAATGAAATGAACAAGTTTCAGGTCTGTCTCCAAACATCAAATGCAATTATATATCTTTAAAAGCCAGATTGTATACATTTGTACTGTAAGTTGATAGGCTTCACAGTTGTGCAAAAGAAATCCAAACATTACTGAACAGGTTATAGAGTGGGCCAGCAAATAAGGTGTTTTAAAATAACTTGTCCTGAATAGATTTTGTTCTCCCTAAGTCCCACATTTGGCTGTACAATCAATTTTGAAGAGAAATCCAGTTCTTGATATTTGTGTGGCTTTCTTTGTTTTTAGTTCACGTAGTAAAGCCAATAGACAATATTGAAGAAAGAAAAAACCACCGGGAAGAATATGCGTGACCATCGATCTATGGCATTTACATCAGTCAAGTCAGGGATATTAATTTTCAACTGAGAAGCACGTCTCCTTAACCGGCTTTTCTTTTGGGCCACGTGCCGTTCCAGAGCATTACGGCCAAAGCTGTGTCTCGGTAAACCAGCCTTCCGATACTGGATACTTGAGGTATCATAGGCCAGCATCGTGCTTCTAGGGTCCCCAAGCCCTATAACAGCTTCAGAGGCAGCCATCTCGTTTTTAATTTCAAGCGTGCTCAACAAAATGTTCTCATGTGGGTCCATCTGGAAAACAGAAGAAATTGTCTTAATGTGTGAAATCAGCTACCAAACTCCACCAATTATTAAAAGACTGGATCTAAGCCATTAAACACTCAGTGCTGATCAAAAGAGAAGCATACACAGCAGGACTATGCGGTGCTTCAGATTTGAAATCCACTAATGCTTTGGTGCATTAAACATTCAGTTTCTATCTCCTTAAAATAGCTACATCCTTTCTTGAGACAGCAGAATTGCCAAGCAATTCCAGGGAAATATGTGCTCCATTTCAGCAGTTTTAGACAAGACAAAATATGTGTCTCATAATTTCCAAATTCCCCTTTTGCTTTCAAATCTGAAACACTGCATAGTTAGAATACGGACACAGGCTGGTAAATTTTTTTTAATAGCTCAGGCAAATAGATTATATGACACATTTCAGTAGCTTTATCTGGTTACTGAATCTCAGAGGTTTGTAGTTTTGCCACTATGAGCTAATATTTGTTGGCCTAATCATTTAGTTCTGAATATCTTAACAGTATTTTTAATGAGCTCAAGAATAATGTAGCATGAGATAGTGCAGGTATTCACCTACTTTCCTCAAGACATTTGTTATATTTGTTCTGTTGTTTGTATGCAGGGCTAATTCAATTTAAAATAATTTTGGAACATGCAATTGGGTGGGTGGGGGCTTACAATGCTCACTTTGGTATAAAGATAATTAAATTTCCATTGTCAGAGAAACTCTTTTATGTTTACACTGGTACCATCAAGGTTTATTACTGAGGATATCACTGAGAAAAAAAAAATCAATCCTGAATCATCTTATTAATGCAATGACTAGGCATAGCATTTAGTTTTAATTCAAAAGCCAAAATAACCAGGCATTCATTTTATAGTAAAATCATATTGAAAGTTAATATTATTTTTAAAGTATTTTTAGTTAAGAGGAAAGCTAGTTTGATGTAATGGTTAAGGTATCAGGCTAGAAATTAGGAGATCATGAGTTCTGATCCTGCCTTAGGCACAAAGGCCAGCTGGGTGCCCAGTCACTTTCTCTCAACCCTAGGAAGGAGGCAAACCATTTCTAAAAAAACTTGCCAAGAAAACTGTGTAGAGACTTGTCCAGGCAGTTTCTGAGAATCAGATACGAATAACAGGGGGGAAAATCTGGGGCCAGGATTATCAATATTTCTAATCTCATGTTTTTGCAAATGCTACTCTCAGCTATTCAGAAGTAAATATGGGTTATACTTTCATTGTCTGTGAGTTATTGATTAAAAATAGCACCACTCTTTATCCATGTTAGGAAAAAGTATATTCTTAGTATGTAATCATTTGATTTCCAGTTATCTGAGCTTTAAATGTATTTTTCGAGTTAAGTTTATACTAAAGCTAATGTTGATACACTGCGTATCAGTTTAGAAAACTATTTATGTTGTATTTGAAAATGGAGCAGTTCAATCCAATTTTCTCAAAACTATGGAATGCATTGCCTCTTAATTGGCTTGCATTTTTAATACCTCAAGATTAAGAAAGAAAATGAAAATAGTCAAAATTTTTGAAGGACTGCCTTTCTCCAAATGTCTTTACCAGTCAAATCAAGTCTGGCAGAAGAGATATGCTCCAAGTCCTGAATTTCAGCTAATGTCATCTTGTGGGACCCAGGAAACATGCCTTTTCTGTCACAGGACTTGTCCTTTGGAGATGCATACCCTCTGGGATAGCCCTATGACCGTGATGGCGAATCTATGGCACGCGTGCCAGACGTGGCATGCAGAGCTCTCTCTGTGGGCATGCATGCCGTCGCCCCAGCCCAGTTCCAATCGCGTTTCTCCATCGCATTTCACTCAATCATTTCCAACTTCTTGCGGAAGAAGATTTCGTGAAGTTGGAATTGATTGAATGAACTTTTTCACTTGCGTGCTTCACAATGGGGGAGGCGGGGTCCCGTCCTCCTCCTGAAGCCCATTACAACGCGGAGCCACAATGCGACCCATGTGGCTCTTTCACCCCTATGCTGCGGCTCCCTGTCACCCTGTTGAGGCAGAGGGATGAGAAAGCTGTCGCCCTGTCGTGGCAGTGGCGATGGGCGGAGCCTTAGTGTGGGAGCGAAGCATCCCTGCACTTGCCTTTGCGTGGCAACAGCATTCTGCCTTCATTGTGGTACATTTTCTGTTGCCGCCAGGGATAGAATGGTGGGGGCAGATCTTGTGGGGTGGGGGCCATCCCCCAAGCCTGGCCTTCCTCCTTCCTCAACGATGGGGCCAAGAGAAAGAAGGGTGCGGTGTGGGGAAGCATTCCCCTCCCCCAGCTGAGTGCTGAGCACAAAAGCCCAGGGGGGAGATGGCTGGCCCAACAGAAGCGCCCCCATTGGCGAGTTGGACAGTGGAGAGGCCTGGCCCAGCTCTCACAGAGGACACTGTTTGGCACCTCCAGATGCAAGCTGCCGCCTTTGGGAAAGCCGGGTAGCGATGGCTGGGGCCATGGGGGAGGCAGTGGAGACATCAGGGCTGCTCCCCCTCCTCAGCAAGCCAGGCCTGGAGGAGCACGGCAAGTTGCGGGCCGAGCAGTAGAGGGTCAGAAAGTGTGCTCCCACATTGCCCCAACATGCATTTCCAGCGTGTGCTCCTCTGTCCCGAAGTGGGATTGAGTGGGGAGTAGGGGGAAGGGAGCAGGGCGAAGGATGGGGGGCTTCTAGGAGGAGAAGCCCAGCTGGCTTTCCTTTTGGCATGGGGCAGGGGGAAGACCCAATAAAAATCCAATTTCTCCCAATAAATGGGGAAAATAAAGGCCCGGCAGTCCAGAGTCCAAAAAGAGGTGGGGTGGGGTCTGTTTGTCAGAGGATCGGACCCAGGAAAAGTGGAATAAAAATAGGTGTGTGTGCGTGTGTGTGCGTGTGTGTAAATAACAGCCCGGGATAGCTTCAGCCACAAACAACAGCTGCTATTATTTTTGCTGAGAGCTTCTAAGCTACACAGCATTCTTTAATAAATACTAACGATAATGAACCATAATATACAATATTAAAGGAAGGAAGGTGAAATCAGAGGAGGGGAGGAAGGAAGGAAGGAAGGAAGGAAGGAAGGAAGGAAGGAAGGAAGGAAGGAAGGAAGGAAGGAAGGAAGGAAGGAAGGAAGGAAGGAAGGAAGGAAGGAAGGAGGATGTGATGGCTCTCCAGAGGCTACTGCACTACACTCCCATCATTCCTGAGTTGTGCTGTTAAAGAAATCCAGTGCCACCAGGAAGAAATCAAGTTTTGAAAGAATGATTGAAATTCCTCACAAAACCTCATTATTCGGGTTAAATTGCCATGTTGGCACTTTGTGATAAATAAGTGGGTTTTGGGTTGCAGTTTGGGCACTTGGTCCCTAAAAGGTTCGCCATCACTGCCCTATGACAACTCTCACTGCTGACCTTTCAGGAAGCCCTTAAGGTTGTTTTCCCAGGCATGGGGATCAGGAGATTTGTTAAACACGTGATGTGCTGATTGATTGGTTTCCTTGTTTGTCATTTTAAGTTTCTAATACTGATTTGTTATCTTGTTATTATTTAGTATTATTTTAACTTGTACAAAACTACAGGCCCAGAGTTAAATTTGTGAGATGGGCAGTCATATAAATCAGTTAAAACAAATAATCTAATAATTGTGGACAAAATACTGCTACTCCAGTAATTGACTCTAGGAACCCTGGTGATCCAACCGTGTTGAGTGGATCCACATATCTAAACAGTCACACACATCTCTATTAGATAGGCATCACAATGACAATGCTGCGTATCACCAGTGCTTTGTTTTTAAAAGGGAGTATGTTGAGAAGACACATGGATGAAGGGACGTATGCTTGAAAAAATATTCTCATCCATATTCCTGGCAACCTGAAAACTTGAGATCTGCAAGCAATTGGTTTGGTAATAGATGAGTATGTCAACCTGCCTACTGCTGTAAGAGACAGTGGCATAATTGCTTTATATCAGGGTCCACAAAACACATAAACGTTGCATCAATCTCTTAGAAATCTTCAAACAAACAGTACTATGTATTGTGAATTTTACAGACAATGTTTCATGCATTTGCAGAAATGTGTACATTATTATTATTGGGTTAAACATGACATTGTCAATTATTAAATTGAATTTGATAATTCTAGTCAGAATGTCTGGGACTGTTCCTTTATCATTTCATATGAAACAAACATATTGAGAACCAAGCATATCATGTCTGCATTCCCTTAAGATATGTATATGCATAAGCATAGCCAAGTCATTTTTCAAGACATTACCACTTCATCCTTGAAATCAAAAGTCAGCTAGCCACTCCCCAAACAGGTAAATGGGTAGGGATGATAATATTTACACACTACAGACAAATGTGCTCAGTATTTCCATGTGAATTTCATGGAACTAAACCCTGAAGAATTCACCATTTGCCAAATGGTAAATTATTTAAAGTTTAAGTCACTATATTGAAAAAGTTTAAAAGGAAAAAAGTTAACTCTGGGGTACAGTTGTGAAACAAATAACATTTTCATTGATATCAGAAATCATAAAAGAGGAGCATTGGTTAATTCGGGGAAGAGTGGTTAGGTTGTATGGAGTGAATCATACAAGCAGGGTGGGCAAGCTTTCTGAAAGTTTATTTTTGATTTGTTAATTTCCAGTCAATGTCCAAACCTTAACCAATCTTCAGCCTTCTTTAGATCTCATAGTAAAACATATATGGCCAGCTCTGAAAATTTGTATGGCTGAAACAGAGATGCAATTTCAGTTAACACTGTATGAAGCTGGCATATGTTTAAATAATTTAGAAGAAAAATATTTTTTGAATATGTCATTTTGTATGATTCATATTTTATTCTTGCAATCAATTTTCTGCAATCAAACACTTGTCAGATGATACTACTATTTGAGAAGGCTGGAGGCATCTACTTCTCTTCTAAAAACACACTGGAAATCATTTACTAGCAGACAATTAGTAATGGATGAACTTCCACAGAAAGATAGAGATTTTGTATCTTTCTTTATACACATTAAACAGATATCAGTTTCCCAAAATAGGAAGTAAATTCAATTGATGAAAAGCAAATTGAGCTAATTTTTGAAGTTGATCTGTATTTTTGATTAGGAAAGTAATGCTGAGTTTCAGAACAACAGAATAGGTTCACCCATTTCTAATGGAAATGTATGCTTGTAACAAAAGAAAAGCTTACAATACAACAGTGAAAAACATTTATTCTGCAGGCGCTTTTCATCCAGAAGGATCCCAAAGCGTTTTACAGACTTTAGAAAGCAACATCACTTCACCAAGTGCAGTCATCGGAGGCAAAAATGTGGGAGCTATCTAACATTGCCAAACAATACAGTGTAGTTCAATATAGGAAATGAAGAATGCATTATCAATTAGAACTAGGTGGTGATTGGGTAAATGATGTGGAGATGATTCAAAAGAATGAACACCCTTTGCAATTCAACCAAAGATCTTGGCATGAAGATGCCAGGTCACAAATAATGTGCCATTGGGTCTGCAATGAGTTCAAGCCTTCAGTTTTAAATTCCTAAGGATAAAACCATTAAGAAAACAATAAAATATACCTTTGTTGAATACATTTCTGGACAATGATATGTGCCAATTATTCTTCTGTCCTGTAAGTTAATAAAATCAAAACCAGTTTCCTTAGAAAAAAATCAGCTGTTAGTTTTCATTAAAAATTAATGCACTATAGGCTATTATTGTAAATTACGCACACGAATTAAAAGCACAGGGCAGTGTGAGCCAACAAGCAGCAGAAGCACTGTAGGTCCTTGATTTAGAAATGCTGTTGTTGTCTTAGCCCTGACACTGTGGACAACATATATTTGTAATGGAAGTAAATATAAGTGAGTGTATATATGCATGTATACACATGCACACATATATATCCAAACTGGTAGGCATTGAAACCAGCCCAACCCTCTCCCCTCAACATATGAATTGAAATGACGTGAAAATAACATTAAGAAGGCGCTTAAGGATTATACAGCAATAAGACACAGACTTTAGATGTAGCATAGGATAATTCCATAGGAAGAAAGCTGAAAAGATAAAAATGGATGAATGGGAAAAACAAAAATGATGAAAATATAAAATGAATACTGTATTAATACTCAAATTAGTAGTCATGGAAGCATCTTATAATCACCTTAAATCATTACATGGTAAATAGCACAAGTAGGCCAAAAATCAATTATACAGTACCCTGAGTTATTGCTGATTTTTTTTTCTTTATATACTTACTTGGAAAGGCAATTTCAATCAGTTCCTAGAAACTCCAAAATGATGGCTATCTAAAGGAGTTGCATGTAACATTTTAATATATCAATGAGATGAGTTCTAATATCCAAAACTACGTTCATTTATAACAAAGGGAAGTAATTATTTTTCTCTGAGAGTAATTTTACATAGACTATTATTTTCTGGCTGGCTGAAATTTCTGCACTGTTCACTTTCTTCTTTAATATCAAACATGCATTGCATAACTAGCATGCTACGACATGTGAGTTGTACCATTTTGTTGCTTGCAAAACATAGCCTGAAAAATCAAACTATTCACAAAATTTCATCCTGATGAAGGGAACAATAAAACATGTGGGAGATGTATGCAATATTTAAATTGTCTCTTCCCTAATTCAAAGTAATAGAGGCCTTAACTCCAAGTCGTTATAGAGAATAATTGAAGGTGCTAGTTAGTTGTAAAGTACTATGTAGCTCAAGGTGTGGGTATCTATAACATTATCTATTATAGGGAATGCAAGCTAAGGGTCTCTGGTCACTGAAAAATTGTCAGGCAGTGATTTTATATTGCCTGTTACATGTATATGCAGGGGAGATGCATCCCTATCAAATATAGTGGTTTATTCCTGAGCACGTGATTTAATATGTTCCTAGTACGCATGTGTACATTCCTTTCTTTTGTTCCTTTTCTTTCTCTTCTGCTTCTGTAAGGAGCAAGACCTATTTTATAGCCAAGATGTGATTTATTATTTTTGTACTGAAATAAATATTTTATACCTTAGCATTTAAACTGCGGTTTTCTTTAATAATGTCAGAGTTTCCGGCCTTGCAGAAGCTGGCAAAGATCTGTCTGCTCTAGAAGACCCAGGGACCTGAATTATTATCACTAAATTATTATCACTGGTTTTAGCATAATGTTATATAATACCATTTTAATTATTATATTTATATGTATTCTATCATTTGCATTATTTCTTGCCTTTTACACAGCAGAATGAAGCAGCTTTCTAAATCAAATAAATACACAAATAAATTCTCCTTTACTAGCTTTAAAAAATATCTTCCTGAATGCTATTTTTTTTAAAGATTCTAAACTTATTTACTAAATACTATTTTGTTTGTCTTACCTTTTTGAACAGTTCTAGAACTGAATGGCAACTAGAGACCATTAGAATCAAAACAGCTTTTGTATTCCTTTTTTGACATCAGCTCAGCTATTCCCATCAGATAATTTATTGCAATATCCTTTTACGCATTACTTTACAGATGTTTGGCCTATATTTTACATAATTAAAATACATTTTGAAATAAAACTTAAAAATTTAAAGTCCAATTGTATCCTGATTAATTGTTTTAACTGTCAGGAAATTTCTCCTTAGTTAGGTTGCTTCTATCCTTGATTAGTTTCCATCCATTGCTTCTTGTTCTGCCTTCAGGTGCTTTGGAGAATAGCTTGACTCTCTCTTCTTTATGGCAACCCCTGAGATATTGGAACATTGCTATCGTATCACTCCTAGTCCTTCTTTTCACTAAACTTGATCTTCCCTTTCCCTTCTCTTTCCTCTCCCATTCCCTTATTATCAAAAATATACCAAACTATTGATCAGAGGATATAGAAAGATTGTCATAAACACCATAATAGGCATCTAGTACAAACCAAAATAAAGAAACAAAATGTGTCCCATCATCATAATGCAAGCCCTGGCTGTTTGTGCTTGTGTCCTCACTTCAGAAACAAGTACTGTATATAGGTCACAGGGTGTGTGTTGAAATGTATTGCCACCTTTTCCCCCTATGTCCTGTGCACTACTTATTAACATCATACATAACAATGCCTCTTTCATGGTGTTTTTTCTGCTTAAATAATGCTCTGCTAGGGTAACTATTTCTTTATTTGATTGATTAAAACTGCTCAACTCAAAAACAATTTGGGCAGCTTACAATATGTCCAATATGTATATTAAAACTCTATTAAAAACACATGACTGTTGGAACTAAAATAGCACTCCCCAACATGCAAACAACAACAACAACAACAACAACAACAACAACAACAACAAAACACCCCACCCCAACTTGACAGGGCTTCCACAGAATCCTGAGCCTTGTTCTGGGAACAGAATCAAGTCTTGAGAGACTTCTGGAACTCCAGAAGAATGGGAGCCATGTATATCTCCAGACAGATGCTATTCCAGAGGGTAGGACAATTTTTAGAATAATTCCCATTGGAAATAAATTTATGTTCTTTCTAATAGACATAATCAAAAGAGCTTGGAGTGCAGCCAAGCAAGCCCAATGACTGTTCTAGTCTCCTAACATTTGAATTGCTGTTCATGTTTAATTATATCTGACTTGGCTTTGCACTAACAACTAAAATGACTACAGTTCCATAAGACAAGGAGCTACACACGCACACGCACACACACACGCATGCACGCACACGCATGAACATACAGACACTGGAAGGTCTGTGCAAAAAACATTATTGAAGGCACTGGATAAATTGGGTCCTGTTGGCAATCTTTCAGAAAGGCAATTGTACCATCTGATTCACTTCAGAGATCCTTCTTTAGATCACTATGCCACAATTCTATGAGAACAAATGCTAGACTGCTTAAAAATGAGGTGATCAAGTGTAGAAAGAGTTAAACAGGTACTTAGATATAGATCCTGAAATTTGATCGTAGCTGAGAGATAGAAGACATTATCGACTTTACTTCCAAAGAGCCTGAAGCTCTAAATAGAACATTTCCTAAACCTTTGAATTAGGAATACTTTTAAAATGAAATTATTTTGAATTTGAAACATCATGTTTTCAGCATGAACCCCACGCTTATTTTAAGCATTTGGGGAGTGTAAAATTCTCAGAATAGCAACATTTTACACTTGAAGCAGCTGTTTCCCACTCAAAACAGGCTGTTTTGGACTCAACGTTTTGATCCAAAGCATTTGTGCACTAGTATTTTGTATGTAAAAAAAAATCATCTGAGATAAATTATGTTGCCTGAGAAGAGTACTGCTGTGGCAAGAAGTATTTAACTTTCCAAATGTACTGGAAGATAAACTTTCTGATGATATAAAAGGACTGTTATACCTTAGACACTGTGTCCTAGGACAGGGTTTCTCAACCTTAAACAAACTTTAAGAGAAGTGGACTTAAACTCCCACAATTTCCCAGCCAGCCATACTTCTGGGAATTGAAGTCCACCCTTCTTAAAAGTTGCTGAGGGTGAGAAACTCTGTCCCAGGACGAAGTGAAAATGGAATTCTGGGATCATTCTGATGCATAAAGAGTCTTGCACAGCTGATTTGACTTTCTTTTTGGTGATGTCACCAAGATTTCTGTTGCAAAAATATGGCGAAGCTACCATCTATATTTTCTGGAACAGTCTATTTATCACATTCTGACATAAGGCTAAGGGAAAATAGCAAACAATTGTATTCAGGAAACTGATGGTTCAGAGCAAATTCTTATATAACAGTGAGATATAATGATCAATAATGTTTTTAGGTTGGTTTTTTTGCAGTATTAAGACTGCCAATTCAGTGTGAGTAGCATGGAACAAATAAAATTCATTTATTGAATAATATCTTTAATTCTACAACCAATCTTAATTTCTATGTTATATTTTGAATCATATAGACCAATTTTTACATGATGAAAAATCCAATTTTTTCTTGGGAATTCATCTTTTTTTGGGGGGGAAGAATGCTTGAAATAGAAGGAATTCTGGGTAAAAAACAAATGCCAATTAAGAATTGATGTGTGTTATTCTGATGCAGTATGAGACAACCAATGAAATGCAGTTCAACTCAATGCAAGTATTGAACTAGAACTGCATAATATCATGGTTCATTTCCACCCTAAGCTGGATAACGTACTAAGTTATTGGGGGAAAATTGATATTTTTTAGTCTAACCTTCATATTTTTTATGAACAAAAGTTTGAGAAAGGTGTGCTGTATACATTCTCTTAAGTTGCCACAGGTAAGACCAAAAACAATCTACTGTTTTTATTAATTCAAATAATAGCTAAATAACAGATTACCAAAGGGAAAAAAAATATGACTAAGCCTTTTGTGTATTTTGCTCTGTGAAGTCGCACTCTGCTCCCTTTCCTACATTAAAATTCCCAGTTGTTGATGGTTTTCTCTTCTTTAAAATCCTCAGAACAAGCAGTTGCCATTGGAATCCCAGGAGGAAAAAGCATTTCCTTAATGCTTTCCCCCTTTCTATTATTTCTAATCAAAAGAAAAATAGTCTTGAGATTGTCTGAAAGCAGGATAAGTCTTCAAAACCATAATAATTTGAGGCTAAATTTGGTGCAGCAGAAGCAAGCAAAAGAAAAACTGGACTTGGAAAGTGGGCTGAATCCAGCTGCAGAGGAAAAAAAAAATCCATATTTTTCATAATACAGTATAACATTATTTGAAAGACAATTTCACAGCAGCTCAGAATTCAGCTGAGTGTTCCATTCTTAACCACTCTGTCCTCCCTTCCTGGAATTATTAACTTCTATTAAGGCTTTTCATTCCTTATTATCCTTTCCAAACTGATGAAATACTGAAAAGAAATAATGTAAAGCCACCTAAGATACTATCTGTCTCAGGAGTGGGTTCCTCCCGGTTCGGACCAGTTCCTCTGAACTGGTAGCGACCCGCTAGTGACGTCACAATGATGTCACGGACCCGATTGGGTCGGTGCAGGTCCGTGGGCGCCAGCATCTTTAAAAAAATTTTTTTAAAAAATGTTTTAAAATTTTTTCTTCTTCTGAGCATGCGCAGAAGCCAAATTTCCAGCAATGTGCATGCGGTCGCCATCTTGTTTTTTTTTTTTTTTGGATTTTTTGGCACTGCGCATGGATGCGCACGCCCACGAGGTGCGCCCACGCGGCACGGGAGGAAGCAAACCGGTAGCGAGGTAAGTTAGAACCCAACCTTGATCTGTCTGTATGTCCCCCACCCCCCACCCCAGCATAATAATCCTCTAAAAATGAAGAGAACTGGACCAAAATTGGCATATAGGAAAAGAAAGATCAAGCTTTAAATTGGTGCTACTCTGGTTGGGGACTATCAACCTGTGAAGTAGTCCAGACAAGAAACGCGTCCAGCAGAATTAGCTCTACTTTTATTGTAAGGTTACATTAAAATAATTTTGCAAGTACATTTCTCCCTCATTTTCTTTACAGCCAAGGGAGAAAGGAAAGTCCCTTCTGTGATGTTTGCCATGTCTACATTCCTGTTGTGGGCTAAGCTGTTGCTTATCTGACCATTGCCCTAATGGGGATCTTCCCCTTGTCTTCCCACAGTCATTTCCACAAACTGGTATATAAACTGGGTATGGAATTTTTTTTAAAAAAAGAAATATATTCCCCACTGCATCCCTAAGGTAGAGGCTGGTGGGCAGTGACTCAGAATATTTCTAATTCCTCCATTTGAAGTCCCACGCCTTCTTTCTTGCTGGTTACATAATCCTGACCTGTTCTTAAGAAGTTGGAAAGAATTCCATGATTCCATCTATGAAAGATGCTCATTGTCTTTCCTTATTTTGTTTATTGATTTACACACATTTTAATGTCCTCTGGATTCTCACAATAAAACACAGTCAACAAGATAAAGCATATCATTTGGCCTCCTATCTAAAAGTAATCCTTCCCTGGTGTTATGGTTTTTAATTATGTTGCACCCCTTGTCCCAAAGGTTTGGAAAAGTCAGTCTTATTGCTTTCTAAAATGATTGCAGAAATGTGGCTGTTGTAATCTTAGTTGAGCGAGCAGGCTATTCCAAGTAATTTTCATCTATACCTCTATTCTGAGTGGTCATTCATCTTATTTTATAAAGGGGAATCCTCTAATTTGAAATCAAATTAAATGTAATATTTAAGCTCATTAGAAAATAAGAAAAGAACAAAATACTTGAATTTGCCCATCAACATAATACCTAAATACCTAAACATTCAGCAGATCAAGAGTCTGTGGTCATACTCTCTATAATGAGTTACATCGCATATTTATTTCACTCAGAGATTGTTTCTATGTCTGCACAAATGTTATGGGAATTTTTGTATCCTTTGCCCCCCCCCCCTTTTTGGCTATTTCTTGATAGAGTTACCCAAAATCGTGTCTTCTTATTCTACCTTCTCTAAATCTTTTGGTGAATCTATTTGTTTCCCAGTGCATTCAGAAAATCAAAATGGGCAGTTGTATATTATATCTACAATAATTATAAAATGATTTAGATAAAATTTCTTTATCTCTAAACTATACAGCAGCTCATAGATAAAAGAGATGGGATAAGTGAATCTGGCTTGCAAGTGAACAGCTTTAAAATAGTTTCAGGTAACAAATTCAGGTAACAAACAATGATGAAATTTTGCAACACACACATACACACACATACGTATATATGTATGCATGTATGCATGTATAAAATCTAGTAGAAGAAATGAACACTATCTGCCACAGATTTCTATAGTGTTTTCATCTATTATTGCTTAACAAATTATTTCATTAGCATATGTGTATTGTTTTTTCCTAGTCTAGTACATATTTGATAATTACAATTTTAAACATGCTAGTAGCAAGATTATGGCAGGTTTACTAAATTATTTAGAGCAATAATAAGGGGGAAAATATTGGTGCTCCCCAAACAGAAAATGGGGTGAAGTTGTGTATCTCATAGGCCCCAAAGAAGCTATCCATGAAAAAAGCAAAACTAAGACATTATTGTTATAGAATTATACACCCTATGTGGAGAATGAAGAGAAAAATGTTCACCAAAGAAAGCAGAGTTAAATGTAATCTGAAGCAAAGCAAATCTAAGATGGTAGAGTATAAGAATATGAATCAAGATTCCATGAACATGTTAAGTATAAATACATTAAAAATGTAAAAAATATTCACATAACAACAATAGGAATGGGTGAGCAAAGCTAAAATTCAATATGATGGGAAATAGGTTATACTAAACAATTACTTTTAAACACACATACATAAACACAAACAATATGGCTTAAATAAATTTAAGACAAACATAAATACATCTCTAAAAGGGACTTTTCAATCATCTGATAGTTGATGACAAAAAAAGAGTTAAAATGAAGTCATTTTTCCTACTGAAAGATTGAAATAAGATCATTCTGATTCTATTCTACAATCTTAGTTAACTCTTCTGTAATTATTAAACAAAAGAAGGATATAATTGAACAGAAAAAATAGCACAAAAGGCTAAATCAACATGGCTTTAAAATGAAGTCGGCTGAATCAATTAATAAACTTTGGCATAGCAATATATAATTTGTTAATTGTTCTTTGGCTGTAAAAATTACAATATAATACATAATGCGAATGTAATGGATACTTTATCTGGGTTTTAGTAAAGCATGCCATATACAGTATTATACAATATCTTATGGTTAGAAGGCCAACATAAGATGTCTTGGACAGTTAATACAATCAAATGGATCAAAAACTGGCTATCTAACCGTTTTAAGAGGGTAATCGTAAGTGGCAGTCCATCTAGTTGGGGAGAGATTTCCAGTGGGATCCAGGGATCGCAATTCGGTCCCATTTTGTTTTATATCTTTATAAAAGATCTGGAAGACAAAGTAGAGAATACGCTAAATAAATTTTTTAGATTTGACTACTTAGGGAATGGTGAGCAAAACTAGAACTAACATAGTAGTTGTAAATCAATTAACTCTAAATGTCTCTGAAATTGGATGATAGATTTTACATTCCATTATTTCTAAACATAGAGACAGAAGAAGGTAACAGAACATAAGAAACTCAACAGAAGGAAAAAGAAGGCGACTTTACTACATAGATCTGTGTCCTCCATCAAATATTTTTATGCTAATAGTACAGATCACATGACAAAATAGAAGAGGCTACACAATCTCAAATGAAGCCTGATTATAAGTACTAAATATATAAAGAACTTGGGAAAAATGAAAACAAAGACGTGAAAGTCAAGTACAGGAGATTCAAAGCCAAATGTGGAGGAATAAGTTCCATTAAAGCCAATGGTAAAACATGCTGAAATATTGAAGTGGCAGTTCTTAACATAAAAAACCCCTCTGGCAAATACTCAATATAATAGTCTTCAAACTATGTTTCCAAGTTATTTCCGTGCAGGGTTAGCACAGAAAAATGGCACACTTAGAACAAAACAAAATAGAAATTCATTAAAAAAAAACATGGAAGGAGATTTTCCACATGAAGACACTGGAAATTCAAAGTGTACATTATAATTTAATTTAGCAGATCAATGCATACATTTTTTTTGGTAAATTTATTGTGTTTTCAAAACTGAATTAAGAGTTTTAATTGAAACAAATAAAAAAACTGCATATTATTACACAGAAATTGTACAACAAATAAGAGCAGAATGTGAGGTAAAATAAACTTTGCTGCACTTGCCATCTTTTATAATGCTATATTATGTTATATTATTGATTTTATAGTAATTTCTTTGTTTGATTATTGTGAGACATCCAGAATTATTTTAATTTTATTTGGCATTCTTGGACTATTTTCCAGTATTTCCTTTTTCTTAATATAGTTCTTTTAATAGCAACAGATTTGATATCACTAATTTAAAAAGATAATTTCTCATTAGAAATCCATCGTGTGTGTTAAGACTCCAATTTTAATTTCCTATTCTTACATTTTAGGACTGAAAACAAAGTTTGTTAAATTGTGTGATTCTAGTCCTTAAATGTAATGATGTTCCCTTTGTGCAAAGCAATGCTTAATATGATTTTCTCTGTGTTACCTCATTGTGCTATATACTAAAAAAAAGAAACCCCTATTATAACTATGCAAAACTTTGCATTTTAAGAGAGTCTAGGAGTACTCCTATAATATCTGTTGGGAACTCTTAAAGCAATTATATCTTTCCCCAGAAAATAAGCTGCTTTTGGTGTCCTTGGTGCTCTCTGAGCTTGGTTGTTTGTTTGCAGACATCTTATTACTTAGCTAGGTAATAGTAGTGTGAGTGAGTGGGGAGTTTGTTAGAGGCAGAAAACAGTACTCTAATTAAGGAACTGCCAAGGAGAAAACTACACTCCTCCAAAATCAGCAGGGCAAGCTACTGCATAAAAGTAGGTAACTTCCAGTGGTGGGTTGCTGCCGGTTCGGACCGGTTCTCCCGTACCGGTGGCGGAAATTTCCCCTCGCTCACCAAACCGGCAGTGCTGGCCTGTTGGCCATGCCTCCAAACCGTTCTCTGGTTGCTGCTCCTTGAAAGCGGCATGTGCAGAGGGTCATTTGCGCGATGTGACGTGGGCAAAATGTGCGATGTGATGTGGGAAAATGCAAACCGGTAGGGAAGGTAAGTAGAACCCACCACTGGTAACTTCACAATCATTTGCCTTGATGATGCTATAGTTAGGTAATTAAATGTCTGCAAGCAAACAACCAAGCTGAGACAGCACCAAGAATTTCACAATTCAACCCTGAGATATTGCCTTCTGTTGAAAGATCTAGTTTTAGGAGTTCCCAATATGTTCTAGATGTATGCTCATACATGCTGCAAAGCACTCCCCCCCCCATGTACTTATCTTCAACACTAGGCTGCTTCAGTTTATTAGATTATCTCATGCAATTTAGAAGACACTTCAGTAACACATATGCTATTTTTAATGGTTTTCCTTTCATTCAAATGGTAGCATTCTCCCAACTGTCCAGTCCAAAGAAAAGAAAAAAAGAAAACTGTATTCTATACAAACACCACCATTTTGATGTTATGGAGATCAGCTCTCGAGATTAAGTTTGAAAATATCTTTCCTTTGGTAAACTCTGCTGCAATCACCATATAGTGCTGATGTTCTCAGAATTTACACATTCAGCTGAAAATTCTTGTTTAGATGTTTAAATTTATGATCCTGTAAAATACCAGATTTGACCAACCTATGAATACCAAATCAATTAGGTTGCTTTAGAACACTTTTGTGGCTCCTTGAGATGAGATATCCCTCCAAAATAATTTGAAAGAAACTTAAATTATTGTAAGACTTTATGAGAACTTCAGAACTACTGAGCAGTTCGGAAAGGGATGGGCCTTCTGAATACTTTTCCTTTGTTGAAGTTTTGTTTCATCACTGCATACCTGGATGGGATGATGAGGTTGCGGGAAGTAATGCAATGACTGAAATTTAGAGCTGTGCATGATCTGGAAATGCATCAGATGCATCAAATGCCAGACCAGAACTCTTTTTCTGGCCTCTGTGTGACACTAAACCCCCCCCCCCAAATGTTGCTGTTTAAGAGTCTCATTAATCTCTACAGAGGAAGATTTTTGAGGTTATTTGCAAATCAAAATATTTACCATTATCTATTAAACATTCCTAGAGGATATATTTACTTAGCAAGTAATACTTCTGAATCTACCTTTGTGAAATTTGACATGATTTCTTGCCACAGTGCAAATCTATAACATTATTTTTATAGACATTGTCCCTCAAGAGAGAACATTAATTAACGTATTCTACAAAAAACATTTAGAATTCAGTTCAGAGATGTAAAGCTTATATCAACAGGTATTTTGTACTTTGGATTACAAAGGAGGAAGTCAGAAATTAAATATTCATCTATACTATTTTTAGTTTTTTTCTTTTTCTAAACATTTATAAATAATATAGAGTTTATCTCTATATAAAATCTCTAAAATAATATAGATATTTTGAATTAAACTCAAACTTCTTCATTTTTTTCTTTAATTTATATAGTTACCCATCTTACAAAAGCAATTCTCGGTAGCACATAACAATGAGATAAAACAACAATGTAAAAAACCACAGAAATGTAAAAATCCATATTAATAAATATCATTAAAAAATCAAATATACAAAATCTAGGTGATGTGAGGGAAAACAATGGCCACCTCAACAATAGAGGCATCTCACCAAGTCTCCAGTGCCCTTGGAGTCCCAGGCCTGATAACATAATCAGTCTTGAGGGCCTTTCGGACTATCAAAATGGATGTACATAATATAATTTTGAGGCGAAGAATGTTTCTTAAGGCAGGTGCCATTTAGAGAAGGCAGGTGTTCTAGGACCCACCAAACTTAGGTCCCGAGATGATGGGACCCTCTCTCCTGGATCTAATGGGGACAAGCTGATAAGAGTGGGGAGAGGTAGTCCCTCAGATATAGATATATTTTCTTTTGATACTTCTTTTATTAGAGCAATTACTAATTATGATATTGAATAATAATTGTACAACATCAGTGATTATCTTTTTATTCATCAATATCTTTTTTTAAAACAAAAATATACCTTTATTCTAAGTAAACTAAAAAGATTATAAGAAAACTAAATAACAACAACAACAACAACAACAACAACAACAACAACAACAACAACAACAACAACAACAACAACAATAATAATAATAATAATAATAATAATAATAATAATAATAATAATAATAATAATAATAATGGTACTTGGTTGATACCTAGGACGCTGGCAGCAACCCATATCAACCATTAGCACCAGTCAATTGTATTTGTGATGCATTTTTGAATGTTTAGTTGACTGAGTTTCATGTTTAATGAATAAAGTATATAATAATAAAATAAGCACAGACTACTGTTGATATATTTCTTAAAATAAGGAAATGAATATTTCTCTATATTTGTAGACCTCTATATGCTGTATTATTGTTAAAGCTATTTGTTTTTTTTAAAATCATATTTTAGCCAATTTATAAAATGTTCTACAGGTAGTCTTTGACTTATGATCAAACACGGTTATAATGGCCTCGGAAAGGGGGCTTTGTGGACTTTAAAGCACTTTCAACTGATGTAAAATGTCACACTGCCCCTCTGTAGACATGTCATTTCAAGTGTTTGACAGTTGGCTTGCGTTTATGACCAGTTGCAACGTCCTACGGTTGCATGATAGTGATTTGCAATCTTTGGGGGAGGGAATGGATTCAGACTTAAAGCTACATGATCTGTTTAATGCCATGGGATTTGCATAACGACTGCCATGAAAATGGTTGAAAAATAAGGTCTAATCACATGATGCCTCTGTACTGATGAACAATTTATGGCTGAAATTTTGGTGCCCATCAGGATTGTAAGTTGAAGACTGACTGTATTCAGTAAAATCCCAAGCATCAACCTAATAGAAAGAAGATCTGATCTATACAGAACACAGTAATTAATTTTTTAAAAAGCTGCATTCATTTTTAAGTTTGTTAAGGAGCCAAGTTCCCAAATATCTACTGTTATTCTTTTAAAATTAGGCAGTTTTCATTCCATTCTTTTTATACTTCCTTCTTCCATTGTTTTATTTCAGAATTTACATACTATTTTTCCTCACATCCTCACATTACTGCTTTGTTTATTATATTATTTTGTAAGAATGTGGTATAGAAGGCATCTATAGGTAATTTCTCAATTTAGCGGCTTTATTTATTTATTTATTTATAATTAAATTTATATACCGCCCTTCTCCAGGGGACTCAGGGCGGTGAACAGCCAAGTAAAAACACAATATAAACATTAAAATATATATACATTTAAAAGAAAATATTCGATTCTAGCATTTTCAAACCTCATTCAGCCATTGTTGTGCCAAAATAAAAATAAAGAAAATAAACTACATTTTGGTAGGGAGTGATACAGAAATAGAGTTTTTATTTTCTTTCACTTAGCCTTTTACACTATTTTGTTTGTATTTCATGTGGCTAAGTGACACCAATAAAACATTCTAAGCCATTACTGGAAAAATGCTCTTGTTTTCTGTTTCCTGCTTGGTTGTCAATTAAGAACAAGTCTTGTGTTCTAAAGATCCTATGATTCTTAGAAAATGGTTGTCATTATTATAAGCAAGGACGAGCAAAAGTATTCCCAAAGGTGCTTTTTCAAGAGGTAACTGGACTTTCTTTGTTGTTCCTTAAAGACGTTTCACTTCTCATCCAGTTCCGGCAGTCAGAAGCTTTTTGAATGAGAAGCGAAACGTCTTCAAGGAACAACAAAGAAAGTCCAGTTGCCTCTTGAAAAAGCACCTTTGGGATAATCATGACCTGAATGACTGTGAATCTCCATAGACATTGAGCAAAAGTATTAATCTTTTTGACTTCTGGAAAGCAGTGCCTCCAGGGGGCACTCTTTGCCAACCGAGACATTTGCTGTTTTGCCTTCTGTTGTATATTGCAGAACTCCTCTTTTCCAACTTCCACCTGACAAAAATAATGACCAAACCAGCCACAATTTCAGAATGTTAATTAGGGCAGAAGACTATTGTCTCTCCAGCAATTGCCCCCTTGCTGTAAAAACTAGACAAAAAACAAAACTACAACTCAAACTCATTTGCGAGAACATATGGCACTCTAAACTCACTGACATTTTCAACATCCATAGTAATGAAAAGGTAGATGTAAATTGTAATTAGGATTTTAATTTTTATATGTATTTTTGGGAGTCTGACTCCCTGGAGGAAATAGAATTTTCCTCAGAGTTAGTATTTGTAGCATATGCCGACTATTGTGGAAAATATTTTTCAATAGGTTCAGTATTTTTACTGAAATACATGAAATAGGCTAGACATCCAGAGAGATACAGATATAGATACAGATCTAGCCATATGTTATTTAAAGTTCTATTAATTTCAATTTAATGCAATTTAAGGGTACCTACTTAAATCAGATCAACTGAATATAAATCCCTCCAAACTCCACGAAACTTAACTTTTTAAGTAAACATGATTATGTTGTGTAGTAAATTTTAATTAACGTAATTTATCAATGTTTTCTAGATTCTTTTCTTGTGAAAAGCCACTAATGAAAGCAGTATATCACTTATACTGAAAATTGATGAATGCTAGCACATCCTTCTTTTCCCTGCCTCACTATACTGCATAATCTATTT
This sequence comes from Diadophis punctatus similis, assembly GCA_023053685.1. Classification (NCBI taxonomy): domain Eukaryota; kingdom Metazoa; phylum Chordata; class Lepidosauria; order Squamata; family Dipsadidae; genus Diadophis; species Diadophis punctatus. The sequence goes on from JALIGW010000002.1 coordinate 156,154,763, forward strand.
TAATAAAACTAAATATAGAAGGCTAGCAAGAGAGATGTTTATGCTATTTAGTCAGTCATTGTGCAATTTACCTCAGTCCACTTGTAACTTATAAGCAAATAAAATTATCACAGCACCACTATTATAATACTTGGGCTGGAAAAGAATAAATTAAAAAAAATCTAATCTGGAATTATACAATCTTCAATATATCTCTGATCTCCTTTCCTCTGATCTCCTTTTCATGCAAATACTGATAAAGAGTTTGGATTGAAAACATTATTTATAAATTCAAGTTGTATATACATACAATTTTACAAAAATATATTATCTGGATTTATTCTGTACTTCAGTGGAACTAGATTTTCAATGATATCTTTGCTGTAAAATATATTGTTAACATCTAGCCTATAAAATAAATAAATGAACACACACACCCACACCATTTGTTTTTCTCATAAGACTTCATGCAGCTCTTTAGCACTTTTAGCCATCATTTTGGATTGTAAAAGTCTTCAAACATCACACTGAAATATGATAAAAAATTGAATGTGCAATGTATAGATCTTGGAAATCAACCTTGAGGAAAGAAAGTTACATTAAAATGACAACGTAGGCTCCTAATGCATTAAAAGATGATTTTTGAGATGATTTTTTGTAGATCAAATAAGTATTATTTATTTTGTAATCAGAATAAAGTCACTTTCCTACAACACTACTTTTTTTGCTTAACATCATGTAACTCTTGACCATTTCTGATTCGGAGTACTAACTAGAATCATGTGAATTGGATGGTTTCTATTAAGAAGCAAAACTGTCAGGAGCACTTCCAAGAAATAATTTAATTCTTCTTATAAATTGCTTATGTGTGTGTGTGTGTGTGTCTTATTTACCTACTGCAAATGGTTTTTTTAATGTTGCTTTTACTATTGGTTATTATTGGTTATTATCTGTATTGCGACTCTCTCTTGTAAACCACAGAACAATGTAAATTAGAACAATGTAATTAGATAGCATAAAAATGGTAAGCAAATTTAAATAAAATACATATTCATATGCAGGAGTTGAGAACACCAGAAGTGTGAAAAAAGGGGAAAAAACAATTCTAACTAAACAAATGTTTACCTCGCTTTAAAAAAATAAATAAACTTCAGCATGTCTTATTCATTTGATTGCTTTGAAATGGGCTTATTTGACCTCTATGTAATGAAAAGCTGTAGATCAGTTTTCATTTATATTTTCATTAGACTGGATAATCCTCCAGCTGTAAATAAAGGTACATTTTCATTGCATTGGCGCTTCTGATCATCTGGAAAAGCCTATCTTAAAAGTCAAGATGTTACTCTCTTATTCCTATGTGACTTGTTTGGCAGAGGCTATCGCTTCTGAAAGGCCTGTTAGGAAGAAATGAGTTATCTAATACTGCAACTGGGAGAGGACACTCTATAAACTTCCCATTTCAATTTACCTTGTTGACATCCATTCGTAATTTCTCATTATTAGCACTGGCAGCTCTTTCTGCTGCTTTCTTCTGCCGCTGTGGTCCCCTTCCAAAAAAGATGTAGTTCACCAAGGCATACTCCAGAAGAGCCATGAACACAAAGACAAAGCAGCCCATCAGATACATGTCGATGGCTTTCACATAGGGGATTTTGGGTAGTGTTTCTCGCAGATGGGTATTAATGGTTGTCATTGTCAGCACCGTTGTAATCCCTGCAAAACATCACAAAGCTCCAATTTAGTATGCATTTATGTTTTCTGTGTTTTTCTGTGTGTATTGCATATATGTGTGTGTTTTTCTTGTTAATGTACAAAGGTCATTGCAATATAGGGTGCTACATAGGTATATCAGGGGCGGGTTCCAATTTTTTTTACTACCACTCTGTGGCCGTGGCTTATTTTGTGGGTGTGGCTTGCCAGCCATGTGACTGGGTGGGCATGGCTTGCTGGCCATGTGACCGGGTGGGCGTGGCTTCTCGGACTGCTGAAGGGAGGGGAACTGAGATAAGTCCTGCCGCCCATTCCCCCTCACTCAGCAGCTCAAGAAGCCTCAAACGTGCGAAAATGCCTAGGATCATCACCATGCATTCATGGCTTCTTGGACTGCTGAAGGGAGGGGAATGGAGATAGCTCCTGCCGCCCATTCTTTCAGCATCTCACGTGCTCCCTCAGCCATCCTCCCCTGCTTGGACTCACTGTGGGGGTATGAAGGCAGCGCATGCACAGTGCCAGAAGCTCAGCTTCTGGGCATGCGCAGAAGCAATAGCAATAGCACTTACTTATATACCGCTTCATAGTGCTTTACAGCCCTCTCTAAGCGGTTTACAGAGTTCAGCATATTGCCCCCAACAATCTGGGTCCTCATTTTACCCACCTCGAAAGGATGGAAGGCTGAGTCAACCTTGAGCCTGGTGGGATTTGAACAGCTGAACTGCTGAACTAGCAGTTCAGATTGCAGTGCTGCTTTTAACCACTGCGCCACCACAGGCTCTTTCTTTCACAGAAGAAAATTGAAAAAAAAATTTTTTTTAAAAAAATCGCGGCGCCCAGGCACCGGCAACTGACCACACCGGTGACATCACCAGTGGGCCACTACCAGTGCTATAGAGTGGACCGCACCTGTAGGAACCCACCACTGGGGTATATCCAGAAAATGAAAGAGGAGTAAAAAGAAGCTTCATTCCTACATTTTACTCCTGCTTTTCTTGTTGTTTGATTTTGTTATGGCGGTGCTGAGAAAATTTTAAGTATTATTAAATATGCAAACCAACATCAAGGAAATGCAGTAAAATTTTGCTTTAATGATTCAGTTACAATTAATGAATTTACTGCCGTTTAATAGACTAATGCTTGGTAAACTGAGGGTATGTCAATTGAATTGAAGTTTTACTGCAAATGACAGCATTTATATCAATTATGTACACAAATGATGCAAATTTGGGTTTAATTGAGCTCTGTTAAAGCGCAAGGAAAGTTCCTTCTCCTGATGATTTGTTAAACACAGATGTTACCACAGGCAGGATGGAGGCTGCTGTTTTTCCACTTCATGTTCTTTATAGTTAAATGTTTATATGTATTGTTTTCTGGTTTGAAACGTTTGGTTTGATTGTCAGAAAAAAAATATCTTGTTTAGAGTTTAGGAGCTTGAAATGGAATTCATGGATTCTTGCATTGAAGGAACAGTCAACAGTATGTTTAACACATATTACATTATAGTAATATTTCTTCTTATATGCTATTAAGGCATACACAATTGGAGGATTTGTATCTTTGGATGTATTGGAAGACGCATAACAAAAACCAATTCTAATAAAATTCAAGGGTTCATTACAAAATAAACAGAGAAATTGACATATATTACTTTTAAACTACAAAACTGCAACATATATTAAAGCTGTGTAAGAAATCAGAACTTTCTTAAAAAACAGTTTTGTTGGAAAGACTTCACACTAATGTTTGATTTGTGTGCAGTGATATGATTGCCGTGGTTAGAATAGGATCTGGGAAACCCAACTCAGAACAAGTGTTGATTTCAGGATGTTTGCTATCTCTTAAATTATTTTGAACTGAAATTAAAGGACGAGTACTGTGTGCACCATCTCATGGTCTTGAAATAGAAATGAAATCAATAAATAATAAACATTTTTGTTTATTTTTAAATTTATAAATGGTACCTTAATCCCAAAGAACCAGCAAGGTTAAACATTAAGTGTAGCAAAATAATCTAAAATTGAAATGCAGACCAAGTGAAACAAAACAACAACAACAAATAACATTAAATACAATTTAATTTAAAATATCTGGGCAAATAAGTAGCTGAAAAAAGTCAAAAATCCCTATAAAACAAAAGTCTGTCTATTCTGATCTGAGTTATAATCTAGCTACATTTTTATCTCTCTAGAAAATAGAAGATAGCCTTAAATCTATGATTTAAGGGACCGCATTCTGCCTCATACTTCCCTCCGACCGGTTAGGGCCCACAGAGTTGGCCTCCTCCAGGTCCTGTCGGCCAAGCAATGCCGGCTGGCGGGCCCCAGGGGGAGAGCCTTCTCTGTGGCCGGCCCCGTGCTCTGGAACCAACTACCCCCAGAGACCCGGACCATCCCCACTCTGCTGGCCTTCCGAAAAGCCGTTAAAACATGGCTTTTCCTGCAGGTGGGGGGGATAGCTTAATCCATCCGAGATCACCCCCCAAGTATGTATGATGTTGAATGGATGTTGTTGTTTTAATACTGTTTTTAAAAATTTGTACTCGTTTTTTAATTATATGTATTTTGATTATTCTTGTATTTTTCCCTGTTGTACGCCGCCCTGAGTCCTTCGGGAGTTGGGCGGCATATAAGAATAACAAAATAAATAAATAAATAAATAAATATGAATAGAGGACACAGTCCTAGGTCAGACAAATATTTATTTACTGGTATAAGATATAAAATGTCCTCCTCATCCCTATGGGTGGTATGTGTCTTCCTCAATCTCAGGTCCTCTACCAGAGACCAAACCAGCTATTAGTTTCAGATATTATGATATGGACAATGCATTCTGTAGACAGTACTGAGTATAGTTCCTGTCAGTCCTAACAGACTCAAAATTACAGGAAGCATCTGTGAGATTCGTTGCCTGCGTAACAAGGAGTTGTTATTCATAGGTAACAAACCTGAAATAGCAGCAAGACAATAATATCTAAGTGTATACCTCCTGGCAATTATTCTTTATAGGATTATTTTTGGCACATTTTGTAACTTGTAGAATTTGAAACAGAAATTAGCAGAAAACAACATAATCCTATTAGTTAAGGGTATTGAATATAGAATAACAGAGTGGGAAGGGACCTTGGAGGTCTTCTAGTCCAACCCCCTGCTTAGGCAGGAAACCCAGCACCACTTCAGACAAATGGTTATCCAACATCTTCTTAAAAACTTCCAGTGTTGGAGCATTCACAACCTCTGGAGGCAAGCTGTTCCACTGCTTAATTGTTCTGACTGTCAGGAAATTTATCCTTAGTTCTAGGTTGCTTCTCTCCTTGATTAATTTCCACCCATTGCTTCTTGCCTCAGGTGCTTTGGAGAATAGTTTGACTCCCTCTTCTTTGTGGCAACCCCTGAGATATTGGAACACTGCTATCATGTCTCCCCTAGTCCTTCTTTTCATTAAACTAGACATACCCAGTTCCTGCAACCGTTCTTCATATGTTTTAGCCTCCAATCCCGATCATCTTTGTTGCTCTTCTCTGAACTTTTTCTAGCGTCTCAACATCCTTTTTACATCGTAGTGACCAAAACTGAATGCAAAACTGAATGAATTGCTTTATGTTCATCTGATAATGATTGTAAGAGAAGGGCAATTGAATCTTACAGTATTCTTGGGCAAGAAATTCTAGAAGCTACCTTCTATTGAATCAGCATATAGGTCTAATTCAGTATTATTTATCCTGGTGAGCAGCAGCACCTCAGGTTTTGGGTGGGTGGGAAGGAATATTTATTATATCTGCAACTCCCTTTTCAAATTATCTTTAACCCTCACACCATTCAGAGCGGTTTTAAGGTAGGGGTTTTAAGATAGGGAGTGGTTGCCTTCAGATATAAAACAAATGGACAAAACAGACAAGGGTTTAGGGCTGTAAGGAAAAGGAAGAGCAGATAGGCCAGTTCTTTAAGGTGGCATCTTATGTCTAATTCAGATCTGCTGATTTTGCTTGGCTAATTGGTGGTTTTCTCCAACAATAATTCTTGTTCTTTTGTCTTATAACTGGCAGTTGAATTTGAATAGGAGTCTTTTCCAGCCTTATTACTGACATTAGTCAGATCTAGGGCTTTTTATCTGAAGTTGATGTTTCCTCCGTGAAATATGCAAGTTTGCTTTGTAATTTAAGTGGTAAAATCACATGAGGAATCCAATAAAAATTTCCACATTATCAATAACATAAAGCAATACTGTAAAAGCGATCAGGATTAGAACAAAATGCAGTTTGTGTATTTCTGTGTATTTAATTTACTTTATTTAATTTACAACGTAAATTACTTTATTTAATTTACAACGTGTTTGATTTTTCAGCTGCAATATAATTAGTCAAACATGGAATCTTAAACTGGAGTTGCAATGACACTATGTAATAATGCTGCATCACACCAGAGCACATTTCATGTAGTCCAGATGAGTTCACATTTCAGTTAAGTTAACTATTTTAGATAACTTGGAACCAATTTACTTAAGTGCAAACGCTGGCCAACAGGAAATTTTCCACTCAATCATGCGATCTAAGTATATATGTTTGTATAGTTAACATATTTAATGTGAATAAATAAAAAAAATACCTACCTAATGCCACCCTTGCAGCTGACGCATCATAATTAATCCAGAATGATACCCAAGACAGAATAGTGATCAGAATGGAAGGCATATAAGTCTGCAGAATGAAATAGCCAATGTTTCTCTTAAGTTTAAAGCTTAGGGACAACCTGGGATAGGAACCTAGAACAAAATCAAAAAGTTTTCAAATACTGTTTGAACAAGTATTATGTAAACAGACAATTCCAGACTATTATGGCTATTGAGATGAAAATGCCATTAACTTAACAAATGAACAAAGAACCTAGGCCTCTTAACTTATACCTAAAGAAATTTGGTTGGTTTACTGAGTGGTTATTATTTATTTAACATAAAGGTAAAGATTATATACTGTATATTCCTGACAATTGTAAACAAACCTGTTGCTGCTCCTATATACTATAACACTGCCCTGGTGGTGCAGTGGTTAGAATGCAGTACTGCAAGCTAACTCTGTCCACAGTCTAGAATTTGATCCTGATGGGCTGAAAGTTGATTCAGCCTTCTATTCTTCTGAGGTTGGTAAAATAAGGAACCAGACTGCCGGGGAGGGGAGGGGCAATATGCTGCAATTGTAAACTGCCCAGAGAATGCTGTAAAGCACTATGGGGCAGTATATAAGTCTAAGTGCTATTGCTATTACTATTTCTATACTAATGAAAAAATAGAAAATGAATACAAAAATTATAGGGTGATTAGTTTGTCAAGCACATTCGGGGAGAGGTTTAACAGTTTTCTAAATCTAAGAGCATAATAACTAAAATAAAAATGTTGAAAGAATAATGTGGTTGTATGCTCGGCAAGGAGTTTGCAGATCAGATATTTGTTCTTCAACAGCCCCCCCCCCCATCTCCCTCACACACACATATCTTTTAACACCTTACCCTGGCTTTGCCAGTCCTTCTCCTACAAAAATGAAGTTTATTTTATACTAGGCAACCTATGACTGGCTGGGTTATCCTTTCCTTACTTAAACAGAGAAACAGAATGACCAAGCTGAGCAAAAAGGCAGTGGGAATAGGAAGGACTTCTGACTTCCTGGTGGCTTCTCCACTGATTTTTCTTACAGAGAGGTTGGGAAGCATGTGAAATCTACCTCTCTCCCTTCCAATGTATGTATATTTCTGTATACATGTGATGCCATGTCATTGGTTGAAACCCCAATGATTTGCAGTAAATGTAATTTAGAGTGTATAAAGCAACAAGGAATACAGATTTGAAAATTAAGTCAAGAATCTAGGCCTGGTGAATGAATGTGGATAGAAAACAAAAGAGAATAAAGAACAAAGAAATACATTGAGATGGTTTGGCCACATAAGAGAGTGAATGACAATCTATTTGCAAAAGAAATACAGTATATGAAGGAAAAGTGAATAGTTAAGAGGAAAGGGAAGACAAAGGAAGTTATGGCTATATGAAGTTAGGGGAGAACCTTAAAAAAGTGTGAAATTTGAAGAACAAAAGACAATAAATGAATCAGAATATGGAAATGGTAGAAGTCAGGATATTTTGCCAGGGTGAAAAATATGTAAAGATATAGTGAAAATATGGAAAGTTATTGTGAAAACTGTTTGCATAAATCAGATTTATTTACTTTCTTATTCTTAACTCATGGCTTTAATTTCTTTGGTTTATTATTTTTAATTCTATTTCTGCACTTCACTTAACAGTACTTACCTTGAAAGGGGGTAAGTAGCATGATGCATTTATTTGTGTCACCCACACCCACACATGCATGCAAACACACAAGCACACACTACTAACACATGAATAACGTGCAACAGCCATGGTTCAACACAGCTGCAGGAAGGATATGACAGAAATATGTCATATTCATATCCCTCTGTGCTCTAGAGCATTTTTCAGTATCAAATCTAAAGCACTGCACAGTTATAATGAATAGACTCTGCATAGTCATATGAAAAAGTAAAGAAATCTGTAGGAAAACATAAAAAGGCATGAGAAGTAAAAACACAGAAATTGTATCTCACAAATTGTCTGGCTCTAAACTTTCCTCAAGAGTCCAACTCAGGTCTCAAATGGACTTTCTAATCCTACTACTTCCAAAGCTTTGCGCTCTGTTCTAAGAACAAACCAAAGGCTGTATTCTACAGATTTGCAATATATAAAAATAATAATTATGATTTGGTTTGATTGGCAAACTGGAAAGTTATTTCTCAACCATGGATTACATAAAGTAATTTCTTGTTCTGCCAAAGACTGCTTGCCAAAATAAAAAAAAATAACCCAACTCAACTAGATTTATATGTCTGAATAATAGAATAGAGGGCAGCTAATGACTACTCTATAGGGAGCCATTAAAGACTGGAAAGGGATAGTATACTTTACAATAATGAAAATGCCTGGATAAAGTTGATGGCTTTTCTATTTAGCTTTGAGAGGAGAGTACCTCTAGAAGACAGAAAATATTTTATTAGCGTGGATTGTTAACTGTTCTTTATAAACTGCTGAATAAGGCATATAAAGTTATTTTCTGTGGCTGTGTAGCACTATGTATCTAATTCCAAGAAACTCTTCAGAACTCTAAAATGTGTGAACCAAGCATAATTCACAACATTTTAAAGCATCTGCATCTTTTGTCTCAACTGCATGGTTGCTGTCTATAGCTGTTGCATTGTCCTAGAAAAGGACACAGTTGCTTTAAAGAGTTGCCAATAAATACTAGGTCCTTTCCCTGGCACATCTTTATATAACTATTGAATAACTTCAGGATTTACTATTTACGCAAGCCAATCCTACGCATGTTTACTCAGAAATAAATCTGTTGTATTCAGTAAAATTAATTCCTGGGTAAACTTGCAGAGAATTGCAACTTCAGTCTGCTTTCTACTATATAGCTATATTCAGAGAACAAATGCTATTGTCCATATTGGATAGAAGCTATGGAAATTTCAATCCATAACAACTGGATGTAATGTAACAGTGCACTAATTAACATGTCCAAAGTTATTTGAAATCCCAAATTATTTTGTAAACCATGCAGTTCATCATTGTGTGATATTAAAACAGTTTAAACAGCTTTACATTGGAGAAGCTTTCCCTTTCTCAATGTCCTCACAAACCTGTTGAGAAAACAACTTTCTTGGTGATAAGTTTGTAATCCACTATAGAGAACTGTGGCAATTCAATCTTTGTCACTCCTGTAACCGCATTATCACCCCCGCGCCAGTAAAATTCAATATCATCAGTTGTGTAGCCATCTGTAAAAAAAAAAAAAAAACAGAAGCAAAGATTTAGGATATAGTTCTATCACACCACTATAACTATAATAAGATTTTATTCGGAACCTTGTAAATATTTACAAAACAAAAGCTTTCTAATGCACATACTCCATATATATTTCAGTCATGCTTAATTTAAGTATCAGGCAACTGTAAGGTAGAATCCACTTAGAGATATAAATCAGAAGAAAGCTGGTAGAAACAAGGAAGTGTGCATCCTCTGTTGTGGCAGGAAAGATCCATAACTCCTTGCCTTGGGATATCTGTCTACTCTCATGACTGGTTGTATTTTTCTTGAGGTAGGAGAGCCAGGCATCCTATTTTGCAAAGCACAGTTCTACTTTTGAAAGGCTGCGAAAGGAAGCTCCCTGTATGAAGGCCTCCTGTATCTCAAGGATTTCTTAGTTCAAGTCAGTATTAAAGTATTAAAGATAAAAAACCACAAGGAGGAAAAATGCCAGCTGAGGTTTTGAATGCTTGCCTATTAATAGGCAGTATTATTATTGAGCCCTGATGTGCAGTGGTTAGAATGCAGTATTGCAGGCCATTCTGCCCACAGCCCGGAGTTTGATCCTGATGGGCTCAAAATTGACTCAGCCTTCCATCCTTCTGAGATTGGTAAAATGAGGACCCAGATTGTTTTGGGCACTATATGACTATGTAAACCATCCAAAGAGTTCTGAAAAGCACTATGGGGCTGTATATACTGTAAGTCTAACTGTTCTTGCTATGCCCAGTTACTGATAAATCAGCAGATATAATTCTAACTTCCTTTCCTGGTAATGTTAAATTGTCCCCCACTCAACCTTAAAGCACATTCATATTTTGCGCTATACTTTTCACTGGGAATGCAGTTTTTCTACATCATCTTTTGCAGCTTTTATTGTCTTTTCAGTTGTTTTATTGTTCATTCATTAGGAGCACAGAGCTGGGAATATGAATAGAAAAATGGGTTAAAATTCTGAACTAAACCAATACATAGACTCAAATATCAATTTACCATCTGCAATGATTATGTAGAAAGTGGGTCAATCTGCCTGGGGGAAAAAGAAGACAAGATAAAAGGAAAGCTAATGTGATGAGGAGCAGTCTGGGAATGCTAAGTGGAGGAGTTGAAAGTAACCACCACTATCTGCATTTTGCTAAATGAATATTTTGTACTAGGCCATGTCCACCCTGGTAACTGTTTTATGAGGGTACCTGTACTTTGTGGCTTAATCTCCTTTTCAGTTTTAGCTTTGGCAAATGATTACAGATGGAAAAACTGAGCAGGCCATGTTGCCCCTCGTGTTGCCATGGCAACATGAGATAGTGCTTTAGGTCTGCTGGCCATGAATGCTTGTCATCCTTCTCCAAACTGATACATTAGGCTGCATTTTACAATTCCTAGCCAGAATGGATGTTGGTAATGTTGTTTGGGGGATGAGAGGAAGGCACCTCATTGGCAGGAAGACCATACCTTTAAATTTAGAATTATGTTTTCAAACAGAACAAAAGTTCCCCTCAAAAGAGTGAGGAAGAATCTTACAAAACAATCATGGAAGTTGAGAAATGTTTATGACAGGTTTGCAGGACTGAAAATGAGATATTTCCTATAGCTTCTCTGTAAATGAGAACTGACATTTACCTCTTGAAGTCTTTTTTTTCTGCCAAGAATGTGCCACATATCTCATTACTGCTTTAGATATGATCACTACCAGGGATAATATAATACTTCACTCAATTAAACTGAGCTAGCCCTATGCTTTACTGCATTTGATCCTTCTGGTGAGCAAAAGGACTTTAGCTTTTGAAAAGGAGCTTCTCACACAGTTTGGTTGGTACACCATCAAAAATACAGTGAATAAGCTGAGAACACAGTAAGTGACATTCAGGATTTTGTGAACATCTGATGCATTAGGGCAAGAGAATATCATTCTCTAGTTAGGAAACACACCGGAGAGATATGAGTCATGCATTCAGCAGCTGTCAGGCCCAAAGGAAAGTTTTTAAATTGAAGTATTTATATTGTTACACAAACATATTATTTAATCTCCCATACATTCTAAAAACAAGCTTAAAAAGTAATAATAAGCATACTGATTTTTTAGAAATACACGATTCTTCAGATCTGTGTTATGTAGGTAAACAAAGCAACAAAAACAGAGCATTATGTTCTGCATAAATAGCTGTTTAGCAGCAATTTTATGCTATTTAACTAGCTTTAATTTTCTTATTAACTGTTATTGGCTTGATTCTATACGGATGATTTCTTAGTTCAGTCTTTTATATTTTATGTTTGTTTTCATTCTTGATCATATGTTAGTCTTTGGACATTTTTTTTGAAATATAACTGATATGTCTGGGAAGACATACAAACTGAGGCAGACACACTCATAAAGCTAACAAGTTTATTCAGCTCAAAGGTAACCCTAACAGTGAAAGCGCTAGCCTGTCAGCTTAGTGCAGCACGCTCAGGCTAACAGAGAGCGGCAAAAATCAGCACCTCTGACAGTGCTTTATATAGTCACAGCAGAACGGCAGTGACCAATCAGCTCTCAGCAACACCCGATGTCAGCTGCGGACTTGACAGAAGCCTGGACACAGCACTCCTCCATCACTAGATGGCGAATTCATAGTCCTGCAGGTAGGCAGGCCTTCTTCTGACTCTGTCTGACCGTCTGAGGGTTCCTGTTGAAGCTGGACTAAGTAGGACTCCCGAAGAAGCTCCTGCTGCCATCTCCGGAGGCTTTTCCATCTCTCTGGCTGCTTCCAGGGCTGGAACAAAATCCTCGGTGTCCGGTGAGTCGTGCTTGCTGTGGTTGTCATAGTTCGCCTCGGTTCCTGGAACAGGCCCATTTGTAAACAAACTTTTATCTGAAACATTGGGGTTAGTTTCTAGTGTGTATGCTTTCATCTTAGGGCTCCAGCGATCCCTTAGCTGGTCAATGTGGCGTTGCCACATTCGCCCCTCGTCCATAACCAGTGTATATGACCTGGGGCCTGCTTGGTTAGTGACAGTTTCTGATAACCATAGGGGGTGGCCTGCATAGTTTCTGGCATACACAAGGTCCCCTGGTTGGAAGATTCTGATTTTTGAAGTTGAATCCCTGGGAAGGTCTGGGGAATAATTGGAGTGCAGTCTGCCAAGGTGTGTCTTTATTCTCCTTCCCATCAACAGCTCAGCAGGACTTTGGTTCATTTCTGTGCATGGAGTGGCATGCTGCAACAGGAGGTATTTTGAGATTTTATAGTTCCAGTCCCCAGGCCCTAACCTTGGCAGGGCCTCCTTAACCGAGCGTACAGCCCTTTCCGCCCTACCATTGGTAGCAGGAAAAAAAGGAGCAGTTAGAATGTGCCTAATGCTGAGTCCTGCTAGGTATATTTCAAAAGGGCCAGAAGTAAATTGGGGCCCATTATCAGACACCAGAACATCTGGGATACGGTGAGTGGCAAACAAAGTCTGTGATATCTTGATGACTGCGTCAGAAGTGGTGGAGGACATCAGTTTCACCTCTACCCACTTAGAGTAAGCATCCACCCCATGAAGAACATTTGACCTTGCACTGGACAAGCCAGGTCTATGTGAAGGTGAGACCAACCTCAGGAGGATGGAAAGCTGAGTCAACCATGAGCCAGTCAGGATCGAACTCCTAGCAGTCGGCAGTGTTAGCCTGTAATACTACATTCTAACCATTGAGTCACCATGGCTCCTGTGAATTCTAGTATTGCTATAGGCATGAAAACTAACTTTCTCTCAGCCCAAGCCACTTTTACAGGATTGTCGTTGTCGGAAAAATAGGAGGTGGAAGCAGTATTAGGTACATTCACCACCTTACTTACTTATTTATATATCAAATTCTAGAGGGTCTCTACTTATAAAGTAATAAGTGAAGTTTTTAGTCAGGAAATAAAGACAGATGACTCTGTGATTTACTGTGACATTTTAGTAGATTTTGCCATTTCATTTAGAAATAAATCACTGGCAATTTTCTTTAATATTACAATTTGTCCCCTTTATGTACTCTAATTCTCCCTCACTTCTATGTTTATTCTATAATCACATCTTTAAATAAGAATAACAGAAAATCATTTAAAATGATCCTCCCTCCCTCTCTCACCCAATCCATTATCGATAGTAGAACTTCATGCTGATAATATTTCTTTATATTGATTATTTTTAGTTCCTAATAATTTAGAAAATGGCTGGCTGCCCACTATATAAAACTTATCAGTAACAACTTTTGCATTTAATTGATTTAATTTCTTCTCAGGGGAAGCAAGGTGATTTAAGAAGGGAAAAACCAAGATTTGAAGAGCCGAGGTGGCGCAGCGGTTAGAGACAGGTACTGCAGGCCACTTTAGCTGACACTGATCCGCAGGTCAGCGGTTCAAATCTCACCGGCTCAAGGTTGACTCAGCCTTCCATCCTTCCGAGGTAGGTAAAATGAGGACCCAGATTGTTGGGGGCAATATAAATATACATTGCTTACTGGTGTAAACCGCTTAGAGAGTGCTTGCACTGTGAGGCGGTATATAAATCTCACAAAAATAAATAAATAAAATAAATAAAATTCACAGACTAAGAACTGAAACCCATCATTTAGTTACTATTTTCTTTTCTACTGGACCTTTAAGATTTATCAACAGCAAATTCAGAGACTACAACAGTGCAGTTCGTGAACCAACCTTCCTTCCTTGCTTCCTTGCTTCCTTCCTTGCTTCCTTCCTTGCTTCCTTCCCTCCCTCCCTCCCCATTGCCAGTAAGAGAGCTTTATGTTGATGATATTTCCTAGGAAGACAGCCAGATTGGCATAGTGGTTAAAATATCATACTAGAAATCAGGAGACTGACAGTTTTAGTCCTGTGTCAGTTGTGTGACGAGCCAGTCTCTCTCAGTCCAAGGAAAAATGTAATGGCAGATCACTTCTTGAAATCTTGAGGGGAAAACAAACAAACCCTACAGGAAGTACTCCATGCAGTCACCAGAAATCAACAGCAACTTAAAGACACAAACATATAAATTCCTAGGAACAGCCATTATGTTTGAACTAGAAGAATTTGATATATATGAATTACTAATTTAGTTGACAAGCTTACCTTCCAAAGTTCGATATACATAAAGTTGCACATATAAAGTTGGATTTCATATTTCAAAGGAAAACAAATATGCACAATATTTTTATAAAGTTAAATAAAGTTAATTGCTCTTATATCCAGTGGATGTTTATTGCATTCAGGCAGAGTTAAAAAACAAAAGGAAACCAGCCTTCTATTGTAGCTACTTACTAAACAATAAAAAGACTGCAATGTATTGCAGTCCCATGTTTTTCTGATTAGAGCATTCCATATGTTGTTTGCTGCCTCTGTAATTGGGCATTATACTGGTAAATTGGGCTGACTAGATTTTTCTATTTTTTTGTGTCCATCTGCACATCTGGCTGTTATACAGCAATTCATTCTTCTACAAAATACGAACATTGTGCAAGGTAAAACATGTGATACAATACAGCCAAAGGAAAATATAAATAATTTTCATGACCTAATTTGGACTATAAGAACAGGAAAATTCAAAGATGTTTGTAGTTGCTTCTTAAGGTACCCTTTGTAATCTCAACACATTCTCTCTTAAGTATTGTTTTTTGTAATTAAAATGTAAGGTCCCTAATCCAGATATGTTGCAGAAATACGATCTTCAGCAAGAAACTACATTTTTCATTACACATCAACTTCCCAATTTGGAATATGAAAATTGTAATGTTTTTCCTTATAGACCTTGTAAAAAGTTCAACACTCTTTATGTAACCAGAAGGGTTCAATATAAAAATGTTAGGTATTATTATTCATTGCATTCTCCAAAAGGACTTCCTCATTTGACCTCACTATGGCAAATGTAAAGTAGTTTAAGACTGCAGCAATTTCTGAATATGTAATCAATGTGAGAACTTGAATATGTGACTGCATCAAAATCAATCCGGGCAAACAGTATCTCTCTCTTCCTTTAGCACATGTATATATATATAGCACACATAATAAATACAAAGAAACAGAGAACTATTTTACACCTATTTTGCTCACTGGGCTATTTGCATAAACAACACTTTACTTTTGTGTGATAAAACACAATGGGCTTGGGATAAAACGAAACTGATGTAGGAGGGTTCTAATATATATTTTTTCCAAACAAAGGAACAAGGAGGAATAAGGATTAATTTCCTCTTTCCCCTTACATGATAGTCTTATTCAAGAGAGCTTTGAATCAGTCTTGACTCCTGCCAAAAGTCCCTGAAGTTTTCTTGGCAAGTTTTATGGAAGTGGCTTGCTCTTGTCTTTTTCCTAGGGGTGTGAGTCAGGGACTGGCCCAAAGTCACCCTACTTGATTAATACCTAAGGCAGAACTAGAATTCATGGTCTCCTAGTTTCAGTCTGGTACCTTAAACCACTATACCCATCTGGTTCTTATTCTATACTTATGCCAGAATAAAGAAAACCTTAAAAATTCTGCAGCTGTGTTATTAATTTGAATGTGAAAGAACAACTGTTAAACTCTCTAAAAAGAATATTAAAGTGATCAGGTAGCCATGCCTCCAAAATTATCTGGTATTTTGGATCAGAAAATTAGGTAAAGAAATGACCAACATTAATTCCTATTCTTTTTTTTTTAAAAAAAAAAATGTTTTCTTCAAATCAGGTAACAACACATGCTGTAGCTTAATGCAGGCTCTCAACATTTGTAAGTGAGGAAGGCAAATTTTCCAGCCATGCCATCTGGAAGGCCTGAAGCAAAAATGTAATTTTGTTCCACTGAGCATTCTTATAAAGCTCTGCGAACATAGGAGCATAGGCTTGCCAGGATGCATAATTGTGTGGAGCTCTGTTAGCATCCAGCTGAAGAGCTACATTTCTACTTCAAACATAGGCAATAAGTAAAGTGACCAGATATTTTTTTTTTAAGCGGGACACAATTTGAGTTTTGCCCTCTACGCATGCGCAGAACGCTGCGCATGCGCAGAGGGCAAAAGACAGCGGCGTCCAGGTGGCCCTGCCCCCCCGTCAATGGTGTCCCCACACACACCCGGCGCCTTTGCAAAGCCCGGCTGACCTCGCAAGGCAGTTGTGCAAACGTTTTGCAGGAGCAGGCATCGCCCCCGAGCCCCGTTTCTGCAAAGAGGGGGGTGGCTGGGAAGCGATGCATGCAAAGCCGCCGGTGCATTTTTTTTTGCAGCGGCCGGAGAGGGTGGCTAGAAGTCTCCCGGCTGCACCGGTTGGATGCCGGCCTGCCGATTCGCCCATCCTTCCCACCCACCCACCCAGCCCGACCCCGCCTCCCAGGGCCATGGAAGCCCTGCCCGCTTTCCCTTCCTCGCCTCCCCGCTTCACTTTTATTTTCGCTTCGCGCCCAGCCGCTTCCCGGAGTCGGGGTTCGCTCCGCCGCCTTTGCAAGACCGCAAACTCGGGTCAAGCCCGGCGCGGCCGGAAGAAGAATGAGCGAGCGAGGGAAGGAAGGAGGGAATCGTACGGCTCCGCCCCGGATGCACCAGCTGGCCACGCTATCTCTGTCGGGGCTGCAGCAACCCCAGGACCTCTTTCTCCAGGCACGGCTTCCGGATCCGGACTACTCTAAGGTGACCAGATGTTCCGATTTTGAGAGGGCCTGCCTCTGCTGCTGCTGCCCCTGCAGCTGGGCCCAACCTGGCCGTCCTCGAGTGCCTGCAGGCCAATTTTTTGAAAGAATGCCCTAGTCGGGCATTGTTTTAAAAAATTGGGACTTTTTAAGAGGGCGGGCGGGACGCGGGACAAATGATTAAAAAGCGGGTCTGTCCCGCCAAAATCGGGACGTCTGGTCACCTTAGCAATAAGGCTGGGGTTCCAGATTGAGTTCTCTCTATAGTTCAGTTTTTAAAAGTCTGAAGATGGCTTGTGTGTATACCAAAATTTCTGGCTGCTTAATTTTCCTTATGAACTTTTATCACACGCTATTATATTCTGCTTCATATAGCTCATCCCATATGGAAAGGTATTATAGTCTTGGCCACATGTTAAATACTATGACAACTGTGCTGAGAAAAACTGACATTAACTCCCCATCCCTCTGTGTACAAAATAAATTCCAAAGCAAAACTCTCTGGCTGGAAAAAAAATATGAATTGGAATAAAATAGCTGTAATTCATTGTGCCAATGAATTGCACTAAAAGAATTACAATGAAATGCACACAATTCCAAACTATTTTTTTTAAATTTAGCGCAGCATATAATAGTATATAATAATGTAACCAGTAATATTTTCTAGAACCAGTTTGGTGCAATGGTAAAGAACCAATGGTAAAGCACCAGGCAAGAAACAGTGACATCATGGATTTCAATCCCACCTTAAGTATAAAACCAGTTGGTGGACTTTGGGCCAGACATATATTCTCAGTCCAGGAAGGAATCAGAATAGAGCTGGAAGGGACCTTGGAGGTCTTCTAGTCCAACCCTCTGCTCAAATAGGAGACCCTATATCATTTCAGACAAGTGGCTCCAGTCTTTTCTTAAAAACCTCCAGTGATAAAGCAATGGCAAACCACTTCTGAAAAACCTTGCCAAGCAAACTGCAGGATTTCATTCGGGCAATTGCCAGGAGTCAAGACTGACTTGAAGACCCACACATAGAAAAAACAAAACAAAAACAAAACCCAAACAAACCCCGACAACCCTTACTAACTCAAGATTTTTGTACAAGTACCTTGATATCAACGCTCCCCATTTTTAGCTGCTCAAGCAGGCTAATGTTACAGTGAATTAAAACAATGAAAACAATTGAAAAGCTTCTGGCATCTAACAATATTGGCAGTGGAAGTGCATTAGTACTGTACTTAGCTTAATTATCCCAACTCCAAGATGCAAGGGGGAAAAAATGCAAAATGGCTAAAACCTGAAATCAGTACTTGCAGTAATGGGGTCCACAAGAATAAATATTATAATAAAACACCTGAAGTGAGAAGAAAGCAGTAATGTGGTCAAATCTTGTTGCTAAAACAAAAGATAATACAAAATGAATGTGGAGTTCCCAAATGGTCTCTCTGAATCAGTATAAACAAATGTAAAGACATACAGATGGAGGTTCGGTGGAAATCAACTTCACAGCTGGCAATGACAGATTTAAAAAAAGGATTCTAGGATTTGGTGGCCAGCAGGATGTCATAAAAAACTTTCTCCACTGAATGAAAAGAAACTGTGGGATAAGTGAATATTTAAAGTTTGGGTATGTAATTCAACCTCTTGATCTTTCAGAGGGCTGCAGGAGAGTATCTGGCAATGTCACCAGACTACTACCAAACTAGGGTCCTTCTTACTCCCTTTTTGCTTTTATTCTTGGATTTTAAAGGTGGAACTGAGAGCACATCTCTGGACCCATTTCCACATTTCATTCCCCAAATGCTCTAAATCATGTAATTAAAACTTTGAACATAGCTGAATTTGCAGTGCAAATTTAGGCAATATTTTGAAACAGCTGGATGGGGAAGATTTTAGGATAGAAATGGGAGAAGTTTGTTTTGAAAATAAGTCTGGAATGCTGGGGTGACAGTTACCTACTCCAAAACTGTCTGTATGAGGCATACATAAGCAAACACACCAAAATAATTTTCTCATATAATCATTTCCTTGCCTCTGATGTTCTGCTCTGCCCAACCTTTCTCTGCATTATTACATGAGAGTATGTTGCTATGGTGCACAGGTCCTTTCTTCTGTTGACCAAATATTTTGCCAGACACCTCTATTTGCCTTTTAGAGCTCATCAAAGTCTCAGTGTGACAAAACAAGAGGCAAAGGTACCTCTCTCGATCCTGTGTGATGGAGCTGTATTTTGTAAGTGGTTTTTTTTAACTCCGTTAGATCAGTATATAGATTTCTTTCAATTGTATGCAAATAAGCATAACATGACATCACCTCTTGGACTGTAAAAATAAATCTCTATACAAAGATTCACTTTAAAAACCTATATAATACTTTCATATTCCTACATGTAGAAAAAGAGTCTCAAAAGGGCAACTCATTCTATATTAATGCAAAGAACACTATAAAAATTTAGATTTAGATTTATTATTAGAGTTGGAAGGGACCTTGTAGGTCATCCAGTCCAACCCCCTGCTCAAGCAGGAGTTCCTACACCATTTGAGACAGATGGCAGTCCAGTCTCTCCTTGAAGGTCGCAAGTGTTGGGGCTCTCACGACCTCTGCTGGCAAGCTGTTCCACTGGTTGATCGCTCTCACTGTCAGAAAGTTTCTCCTCATTTCCAGGTTGAATCTCTCCTTGGTCAGCTTCCATCCGTTATTCCTTGTTTGGCTTTCTGGTGCCATAGAGAACAGCCTGACCCCCTCCTCTCTGTGGCATCCCCTCAAGTATTGAAACACTGCTATCATGTCACCCCTGGTCCTTCTCTTCACTAGACTGGCCAAGCTCAGTTCCTGCAACCGCTCTTCGTATGTTTTATTTTCCAGACCCTTTATCATCCTGGTTGCTCTCTTCTGCACTTTCTCTAGAGTTTCAATGTCTTTTTTGTAATGTGGTGACCAAAACTGGATGCAGTACTCTAGATGTGGTCTGACCAAGGCTTTATAGAGTGGTACTAGTACCTCTCTGGTCCTTGATTGTATCCCTCTATTTATGCAGCTCAGGACTGTGTTGGCCTTTTTGGCTGCTGCTGCACACTGCTGGCTCATATTTAGTTGGCGGTCTACCAGGACTCCGAGATCCCTTTCGCAATCGCTGCTATTGAGTGTGGTTTCGCCCAGTTTGTATGTGTATTTTTGATTCTTCTTGCCTAGGTGCAGAATTTTACTTTTCTCTGTGTTAAATTTCATTTTGTTGGTTTGGGCCCAGTGTTCGAGTCTGTCAAGGTCCCTCTGGATTTTGAGTCTGTCCTCTGGGGTGTTTGCTATTCCCGCCAGCTTGGTGTCATCTGCAAATTTGGTTAGTTCTCCTGCTATTCCCTCATCTAGGTCATCTATAAAGATATTGAAGAGTACTGGGCCCAGGACGGAACTTTGTGGCACCCCACTGCTTACTTCTCTCCATGTGGACTTAGAGCCATTGAGGACTACTCGCTGGGTACGGTTGGTCAGCCAATTGTTAATCCATCTGGTTGTGTAGCTGTCTATCCCGCTTTTTTCTAGCTTATGAAGGAGTAGGTTCTACTAATTTGGTCACAGTGTTGAAGAATGAAATGAGGTTGGTTTGGCATGACTTGTTCTTAACAAATCCGTGTTGGCTGTTGGTTATTACTTGGTTTGTTTTTAAATGATGGGAGATCTGGTTTTTAATTATTTTTTCCAGTATTTTCCCAGGTATTGATGTTAGGCTGATTGGTCTGTAGTTTCCTGGGTCTGTTTTTTACCTTCTTTGAAGATGGGGACCACATCAGCTCTTTTCCAGTCCTCAGGTAGTTCCCCTGTGTTCCAGGATTTGTGGAAGATGTGGTGCAGTGGTTCTGAAATGACTTCTGCTAGTTCTTTTAGGACTCTGGGATGTAATCCGTCTGGTCCTGGTGCTTTGTATTCGTTAAGTTCAGATAGGTGATCTCTTACTGTATTTTTGCTTAGATTGAGTCTTGCTTCGAATCTGTTTTTTATATTTGTGTTGCTGGGTAGTTGAGCTGCAGTTTCCTTTTGTGTGAAGACTGATGCGAAGAATGTGTTCAGTAGCTCTGCTTTGTCTGTGTTGCCTGTTACTTCTTTGCCGTCTTCTCTCTTTAGTGGACCAACTGTTTCTTTGATTTTTTTCTTGTTGTTAATGTGTTGGAAGAAGCTTTTTTTGTTGTCTTTGACTTTTGTTGCGAGTCTTTGTTCATTCTGGGCCTTTGCTGTCCTGATTGTTTCTTTACAGATTCTGGCTGTCTGTTGGTACTCTACCTTGGTTATGTGCCCCTCTTTCCATTTTTTGTATTTATCTTTTTTTTTCATTCAGTTTATCGGTGAGATTTTTGTTTAGCCATGCTGGTTTCCTTTTGGATTTCTTGTTTTTCTTCCTCATCGGTATTGTGGTGTTCTGGGCTTTTATGATCATGTTTTTCAGGATCTCCCAGGCTTCTTGAGTTGTTTTACCCTTTAGTACTTCCATCCAAGAGATCTTTCCCAGGTTTTCTCTGAGTTTATTAAAGTCAGCTTTTTTAAAGTCTGGGATATAGGTGTTGTTATGTTCAGTTATTTGTGTTTGCGTTATGGTGAATTTTAGTATTACGTGGTCACTCTCACCCAGTGTTCCCGCAGCTTCGACTCCTTCTATTGTTTCTTCTCTGTTTGTAAGTATTAGATCCAGTATGGCTGCCCCTCTAGTTCCCTCCTCCACTTTTTGGACAATGAAGTTGTCGGCTAGGCTGGTTAGGAATCTGTTAGATAGGGGTACCAGATCAAGGCTGCAAAAATCTGACTCAGCATTCACAAAATTACTAAATCCTCCAAAAACAATGAGCTCAGCCACTGAATATTAATCTCAGCATTCATGACAAAAATAGAAACCAGGAGCATTGTGTGACCATGGCTTCTGTGAGTTCTAGTACTGGCATAGGCATGAAAGCCAGCTGGGTGACTTTAGCCAGGCACTTTCTCCCAAATCTAGATGACCAATAGATAGAAGCAAGATGTTATAGGAAACATTAAGTCTGCTTCTATGCTTTATACATCCCAGATTTTTGCAGCCCAGATCTAGTAGCCTTATTTTCTAAGATTTATTCAAAGCAGTACAAAGGAAAAACAACAACATGAAGGAGTTCAAAATTAGGGGTTATTATATTTATTATGTTCTGATCTAAAAACTCTTGAGAGGGGAAACATGTGAAGTGTGCACTGCTTTGGTTCACACTAAGAACATCTGGATGGATGTCTATGTTCTGTAGATTAATCAATAGATAATTATTTTTTCACCTTCATATCGAACTGTCTTATGTAGCAGATTAATGATTCAAATGCAGATTATTCTTGATCAGAGAGAAAACGCTTTACCTGAATTATCTTGTATGGGCAAAAGGTACAATTGTGTAGATCATGGGTATCAAACTCATGGCATCATGTTGCCGTCACATGACGTTTTGTGATGTTTTTCTCACTTGTGGACCTGGGGTGAGGGTGGCCTGGGCATGATGCATCTGGCCGCCAGTTTGACACCCTTGGTATAGATTTTCAACTAATGGGTATTTAAATCCTACATAGCCTTTTCTTGTTAGATATAGCATTGGTGCTGGGGCTTCTGATGAAAGAAGATGACACATTATAGAGATACAGTTCCACACATTTACTTATGACTTAGAAGTGTTTTCCAAATAATGGGAATGTGTAAGGACATATGATATCTTCCTCCTCTTTGGCCATTTATTTTTTTCTTGCTTCATTTCCTTTATTACATACTATATTTTATTGCACCATGTAATGTTTCCAGGTCTTTATCCCCTTCTACCTCTTTCTTTCTGTTTGTCTTTGATTTTGAACTCTGATTTAACTGAAATTGTTAGAGGACACCAGTTATGCCTACTACTTTCTTAACAATATTTTCCAATATATTTTGTGTTTTTAAATCCCAAGATTATTAGAGAATTTGGTTTTTTAGCAGCAGATTTGGTTTTATGCCCCAGCTTACAAGCGTTAATCATTGTGAAGGAAGCATACAGATAGATGCATATATACAGACCTGAAGGCACATGAAAAAAGATGAGGATAGAAAAGTCAAATCAATAAATAATATTGTCACTGCTCTGACTTGCAAATGGATTTCATCATCAGTCATCATTTTAAGCTTATCAATGCTCTTTCTTTAAGCTGTATTCTAAAAAAATGTGTCAGAACAGCAGTTTCGACTCATAAGAGAGCCTTTGGGGCATAATTTGTGCTTTAGAAATACCACATGTCTATGTGTTGAAGACAATTTCCTTCCAGCTGTTTGCACACCTAGAGCAATTGGACACTTTAGATGAACTCTCACTCAGCAAATTAAACTAATTATCTACTCCCCCCAAATCCCTGAACTCTTGAATAATAAAACAATAAAATTCTTTTCCTTGTCACTTGCCATCAATAACTTACCTGTTTCTGTAAAAGCACTCATCTCATTGTTTAGAACATTAGTTGTTTTCATGTTGTTAAATTGCTAAGAAGATTTAGTTAATTTTACTTTTCAGCACAGAGGCTGAACTTCTGTTTTGGAGAAATATTTGGAATATGTAAGAGTATTGGTTGTACATTCAGTAGAAATATGGATAAATCCTGAATCCAAAATAGACTTGGCTAATTTTGAAAACCTACGGATTCCTGTTTCTTTTCAGTATTCAGCAGCCAAGAAATGCTTTGGATAGTGAGACGGGTGGCATATAAATTTAATAAATAAATAATTTCTCTTGAATATGTGAAAAGAGAATAGCAGCATACATGTAGCCCAATCCTCACCCGTCCCCAGCCTTCAAATATTCAGGAAGCCTAAAGAACTACTTTAATACAAGGACAGCTCTCCGTGTGTATTCATTTAATAATTTAATAAATGATTTATAAGGCTACCCACATCACAACATTGATTCTGGGCAAGATACAAGGATTAAAACAACGGCTACAAGCAGTGAACCGTAACTCCTGAGGTAAATAATACATCCCAATAATAAAAACTATATTAGTACTACAGCTTGCTTATCTTCCTGGACAAATGCTGGAGAAACAGGCAGGTCTTCAAAAGGTCTTCCAAAAGGTGAACTGTGTCACAGCTATCCAGATCTCTAAAGTGATTCTATTCCACATGGCAGGTCCAGAATCTGGCTTTGTTTAGATTCCAGATCAGAAAAGAGCTGTACTTATCTTCAACTCAGCCCGGTACAGAGAGGTAGAGCTGTGTCCATGGCCTCATTCTCTACCCTTCACAGATTCACAAATGACTGGGCAGGTATTGAGTCAAACCAGCCTTGAGTTCAACCCTGTAATATTATTGAAACTAAATCTTCCAAAGCTTTGTAAATAATTTAGCTTTTTGGAGGGCTGCAAAGAGGCAGATAAGGTATCTGCAGAAATTAACAGGTTTGCTTCTGACTTTCCTTCTATGGAAGATTGGAGAGAGAAGTGTAAGTGGCTGAAAAATTACAGAGAATGATTCACCAAGAGGTCTGAAGGATGCTGAGTCTTATATAACAGCTTGTTCATATGCATTTGAAAGCCTTTGAAAGCTCAATTGCATCTGAGAAGTGTATTTGAAGAATTTTGGAATCATAGAGATCAGAGGTCTGCTTATGTGCTACTATATATACACCTAATTTCTTATATCTCCAATGCTAGTGTCTATGGAGATTATCAGTCATCCAGGTCATGGTTGTTCCAAAGGTGCTTTTTTCAAGAGCTAACTCTTAGGAAAAAAGCACCTTTAGGATTCAAATGCTAGTCTTTTCCCTTCTTATTTTCTATATGTTTGTTTACATCAGGACCGTGCAATGGTTTTCAGCCTGCTACACTCAGTTTTCTGTACTTTCTTTGGGCTACCCTTGTACATTTATCTTTTGAATAGACAGTTCAAAACTAGTTTATCAACCTGGCAGCTGTCAGCCTGTGCTAGTCTTAGGACATCTCTTTTGTCCCCTAAAATCTTCTAGGTTTACAAAAAGAATCAACATTGGCCCTGTCAACTCCATGGGTACGGCAGCCACTGCAAAAAGTTACTGGAAGTAGTGTAGGTGTCACAGAACTACAGAAGTTAAGTTTCATTTATTGCATCTACTGTTTAATATCCTCGTGTTATGGATGAATAGTTCTTTTTATCGAATACTAATAAATTCTACAATTCCTTTTTAAGGTCAGTGGTAATTTATTTATTATATATAGGCAGTCCCAATTTATACCACTGCTCTATTTTTAGATCTTTTGTGCAATTTGACTATTACACACTATGCATACATGTGAATATGTGGTCATCATTTCGCCCATGTACAAAAAAGCTGACTTCATGCTTCATATAGTTTATTGTTCTGATTTGCTGTCTTCAGTTTCTGAGGTGTAATTTTTTCAGTGTTCATTTAATTTACAGTCAGTTTATCTCCAAATTGAGTCGTTGCTCAACTATCCTGAATAATCTAGGCCCAGCATTTGTTTTGTTAAAAAAACATACTTTGCATATTATTTTTACAGTCAGTATGAAATCAATTAATGTGAAAAGCAACATTTGCAATGGCCTGGGGATTGGGGAGGACAGAGAGAGGTGTCAGTACCCTTGATCAGATAAGTTTCACTCTAAAGAGAAATCTCCTCTGTTTCTAAATAGGAGCTCCCCACATTAATTGCTTTCATACTGACTATAAAAATAATGTATAAAACAAATGCTTGGCACATAATTCATTTATTCAATCTGGATAGCTGAGTAACAACTCGATTTGGAGATAAACTGGCTGTAAATTAAATGAATGCTGAACACGTTACACATCAGAAACTGAAGACAGCAAATGAGAACAATTTTCACTTAGTTCTGAAGTGGCTGCCTGCAGAAGCCCATCCATCGCTTCTTTATTTATTTATTTTATTTTATTTATTTATTTTGTCAAGTACGTGTTATTAATATACATAGATATAACATTGTTTATGTACATAAGATGGGTACTGATAAGAGGGAACATTAGGACAGGGACGGTAGGCACGCTGGTGCACTTATGCACGCCCCTTACTGACCTCTTAGGAATCGGGTGAGGTCAACAGTGGACAGTCTTAGGGTAAAGTTTTGGGGGTTTGGTGATGAAACCACAGAGTCAGGTAGTGAGTTCCAGGCATTTATCACTCTGTTGCTAAAGTCATATTTTCTACAGTCAAGTTTGGAGCGGTTCACTTTGAGTTTGTATCTGTTATGTGCTCATGTATTGTTGTGGTTGAAGCTGAAGTAGTCATTGACAGGAAGGACATTGTAGTGGATAATTTTATGAGCTATGCTTAGGTCGTGCCGAAGGCGACGTAGTTTTAAGCTTTCTAAGCCTAGGATTTCAGGTCTGGTTGCGTAAGGTATTCTGTTGCAAGTAGATGAGTGGAGGACTCTTCTCGTAAAATATCTCTGGACACTTTCTAATGTATTTATGTCCGATATGCGATGTGGGTTCCAGACAGATGAGCTGTATTCGAGGATTGGTCTGGCGAATGTTTTGTATGCTCTGGTTAGTAGTGTGATATTACCAGAGAAGAAGCTACGTAAGATTAGGTTAACAACTCTTGAAGCCTTTTTGGCGATGTTGTTGCAGTGGGCTTTGGCACTTAGGTCATTTGATATGAGCATTCCAAGTATTCTTTGACAGAGTGAGGGTCGTCTGCAAGGTCTTGTCTATTCAGCTTGTATTTAGTGTTCTGAATTTTTTTTGCTAATGTGTAGGACTTCAACTTCTTCAAAGATGGCTTCTTGTAGAAAAGGCTGCAGATCCCCTCATGGGAATTGTAACTGGTTGTTACCAGTGTTTGAGAAGCAGGGTAGGAGGGCATTTTGCCAGGCACTGAAAATTCTGAGTAACTCAGGATAGGAAAGGAATTCACTAAAGAAAATCTGCTGGAGAAAATGGCAGCAATCTTCCATGCAGAGCATTGGCAAAAAAAAAAACAAGATACACTTTTGCCCGGAGATGCTCCTTCTGACGTCCGTACTCCTATGGTAATAGAATTTCTACTTTATACTTTAGACAGTGGCTCTGAGCATATTCTTAATTTGAATGTTAAGTACCCAGTGTCCTGTTTTGACACTGTCTTCTAAGCCATTTACAATTTCTGACCCCCACATCCTCCAGGGCCCAAACAACAACCTCAAACTGGCTTAAGAGCCATGCTGAATTCTATTCAGAGGATTGTCAGTCCTTGACCCAGAATACCAAAGATATTTTTGTTTCCATTTTTATGCCTATGCAGAGAAATGGAAAAACAGGAAAGATACCTAGATGTACATTTTTTCAGTTTGTACTAAAAAATAGGAACATCTATTATTCTAATAAAAGAACAAGAATAGTAGTTTTGGGGGAAACGTGTTACATAAACTTCTCCATGAAGATACAATAGAATCAGCTTATTTTTTTAAGCTTCCATATGCCACCAGAGTACATGCTAAACTTGAATAAACCTTACATCACCATCCTAACAGAAGATTTCTCTGGATTAAGCTGAGTCATTCTTTTGCCCACCCCCTCCAAGCACTTTTTTCTGACATTTTATTAAAACTTAACATTCTAAGGAATGACAGTTGACAGCCTTTCCAAAGCTACTTCTAGCAGACCTCAGCATATGCTACGAAACAAGAGATGCCTTCTAATTTTAGGTTTTTAGTTAGAAACAAGTGGAAATGCTGTGAAAATGCTGTGAGACGGTAACTGATGGATTAACCAATTGAATAATTATAGCCTATATTAAGAATGCATTATTCAGTCTCCTGATTTCTTTTGGAAGTCTCTGAGATAATTTTGATCTCTTTGTATCATGTTGCTCTTAACCACCAACTGTATAAAGTTCATATCATAGCTATTATTATTTACTAATCATCAGGCAGAATGAAGGCAAAGGCAACCTACTTCTGTACTGGTTTCAAGAAAATTACATGGATGCCTCTGTATAATCATAACAAGATGAGTTTGTCCTGATGGCTTCTATTTTTTTTAAAAAAAGAAAGCACTTTAAAAAAAAAAAGAAACCAGCTTTTAATAATATTCATAAAGAATGGCTTTTAATGTACCATAGTAAAAATTATGACAAAAATAGCAGGTCCCAATTATTTTCTTATCTCACTCTGGTTTGTGTGCGTGTGTGGGTATATGTAAAAATATATGTGTTATGTATATGTATATATGTATCATTCAGCGGTGGGTTGCTCCCGGTTCGACCCGGTTTTGCAAACTGGTAGCGGTGGGAGGCTCCGCCCACCCGCCCAGGATGCTTCTGTGCATGTGCAGAAGCATTGCTCGTGTGCGCATGCGTAAACTGGTAGCAACAGGTTTTAGAATCCACTACTGGTATGATTGTATATCCTTTGTAGAGCTTTGAAAATACAGTACACATTCTAAGCAGTAGTGATCAGTGTTGCTCCTGAATATGTGCTCTGTGATCTGACATTTTTCCTACCTAAATCCTCAGGAGAGCTAATACATTTAAACAAATTTTAAATGCTTGGTATAATATGTGTAAACTTAGCAAACAACAAGAAATTCCCAGTACCAATGGAAAATTCTTTGCCAAGACAAATGGCAGTTTCAAAGAAACAATTTTTGGCAGGACCTTAGTAGACTGCTTTTTCCTAAAAACAATGTTTTCATTCATACTTTTCCCTAATTATACCTGTATTCAGTTCTATTGTACAGATGAAGAATGTGAAAAGTAGGAGTGGGGAGGAATACAAAGTAACCCAGCATATCAAAATCTTGTTGTTGTTTAATTGTTTGATCTGGAAGTAATGGCATTGAATAATTATAGTCCCAGCTAGAATCTCTCTAATGAATTTATTGTAACTTTTAGCTACAAAGCTTCCTTCAAATGAACTGTATCTCTGGAAGAAAATATAAGGATTTAAATGTGTACTATTGACTGTGTTCAGCCAAATAGATCTTTAAGAATCTATTTACTGAAAGATAGAATTGGGTTAACATTAGTTTTCAAGGAAGATACATGCTGGAATCTAAAGTAAAACAATAAATTCATTTAAGACAACAGTGTGGCCACTTTACTGCTGAACCAAAACCTAGTTTCCAGTTACTTAATATCCCAACCAATATACAGAGCCCCTGAAAACCAGTCACTTGGGACTTGTTGAATCAGATAATGGTTTATCAGATCTACTAATCTGAATCCTTCTCAAGGAAGAACACGGCAAAACTTTATTCTTATCAATAACAGTAATAGTAATAAATGCATAGTCTTGGATTAATAAATGTATAAAGACTCAACTGAGGATAAGGCTGGCTTTGGGCAGAGAAATTACATTTTTAATATATTGGTCTCCTTGTGAAATGTAAAAACAGTGGGAAATTATCTTGTATATTTTCTTGATCTATCTTAATGTCTTCAGCAGTAATATCCTTGAAAGCGGCTGTCTTAGTTAGATGAGAAAAAGAATAACTTTGTTTGGATGTCTGTCTACAGAAGGTTGTCCTTACCAAATGGTATTTGGTAGGTTGCTACTGACATTTATTACTATTATTATTATTATTATTATTATTATTATTATTATTATTATTATTATTATTATTATTATTATTATTATTATTATTATTATTATTATTATTATTATTATTATTTTCAATTTATATGGCAACCTAATTCAAAGCAACTCTGGGTGATTTATAACAAATTCAAAAATCAAGATTCATGATGCTGTTTAGCAGCTTTCTGAAAACATAGTAACATAATTCAAAGATTAAGGGTGAAGTACAATCAGCATACTAATAATACAAAGCTGTGCTTCTCCTTTTCATTAGATCTAGGTGAGGCAGTAAAATACTTAATGTACATATAACTCTGTTCATACCCCAGATGAAGGTTAATAAATTTAAACTCAAGCCAGATGAGATAAATGTTCTATTATTTGTTCTGGAAAGAACAAATAATACTCCTATAGAGTTTACAGTTTATGGGTGCATCTAAATTCATTTTTGTTGTAAAAGAGGCCTCTTCCTCCTCCTCCTCCTTTCCAGTTTATTGCATAGTTCTTACTTATAGCAGTATTACTGTTATTATTATTTTAGTCTGCCAAGCTGGTGCTGTAGCTAAAGTACTACAGAGACTGGCTCTGTCATTTAGTAACCCATACCTTTATAATCTCCTTTTTATTTTAATGTTTTATATCAGTCTGCATTTGAAGATGATCCGGAGCCTATAGTTAATGCAAAATATTACTTTTAGGATACATATCTGGGGATTAAGAATATATTACAGCATTTCTGTTGTTTTTATAGTTTTTTTCTGATCCAGTTTATTTCTGATGAGGTACTGATTTTAATTAAAAAACTTCTTTATCAGAGTTATCTTGGACAGGGCAATCCGAGATGACAGGGGCGAGTCTTAGTCCTGTTATATGGGACGAGTTTGAGCCTGTCACTCCTGAGGATGTGGACAAGGCCATAGGAGCGATGAGCGCCTCCACTTGTTTATTGGACCCGTGCCCCTCCTGGCTGGTCTCTGCCAGCAGGGAAGTGTCATGCGGTTGGCTCCAGGCGGTTGTGATCGCTTCTTTGAGAGAGGGATCCATCCCACAGCCTTTAAAAGCTGCGGTGGTGAGGCCCCTCCTCAAGAAGCCTTCCCTGGACCCAGCGGATTTAAAGAACTTCCGTCCAGTCTCCAACTTACCCTTTTTGGGTAAAGTTGTTGAGAAGGTGGTGTCACTCCAACTCCTGCGGCTATTGGAGGATACTGATTATCTGGATCCCTTTCAATCAGGTTTCAGGCGCGGCTACAGTATGGAAACTGCTTTGGTCGCCCTGATGGATGATCTCTGGTGAGCCCGGGATGGGGGTTATTCCTCCATCCTGGTGTTACTTGACCTCTCAGCGGCTTTCGATACCATTGACTATGGTATCCTTCTGCGTCGTCTTGGGGAGATGGGAGTGGGAGGCACTGTTTTACGGTGGTTCTCCTCCTACCTCTCTGACAGGACGCAGTCGGTGTTGACAGGAGGACAGAGGTCGGCCCCTAGGCCCCTGGTTTGCGGGGTGCCACAGGGCTCGGTCCTCTCGCCCATCCTGTTTAACATTTACATGAAACCGCTGGGTGAGATCATCCGACGACATGGGGTGAGGTATCAGCAGTATGCTGACGATACCCAGTTGTACATCTCCACCCCGTGTCAGTTCAGTGAAGCTGTTGATGTAATGTGCCGCTGCCTGGACGATGTGAGGGTCTGGATGGGAGTGAACAGACTCAGGCTCAACCCAGACAAGACTGAGTGGCTCTGGATATTGCCTCCCAAGGACTATGTCGACTGTCCCTCCTTGGTTCTTGGGGGAGAAAAATTGACTCCCTCAGAACAGGTTCTCAATTTGGGTGTCCTCCTAGACCCACAGCTAAAATTGGAGCAACATCTTTCAGCTGTGGCTAGGGGGACCTTTGCACAGATCCGTCTCGTGCACCAATTGCGACCCTACTTGGAGAGGGAGGCTTTGCTCACAGTCACTCATGCCCTTGTCACCTCACGGCTAGACTACTGTAACGGGCTCTACATGGGGCTACCCTTGAAGAGCATCCGGAGACTGCAATTGGTACAGAATGCAGCTGCGCGAGCTGTAGTGGGTGTACCAAGATACACCCACGTAACACCTATCCTCCGCCAGCTGCATTGGTTGCCAATTAGTCTCCGGTTGCAATTCAAGGTGTTGGTTTTGACCTTTAAAGCCCTACATGGCTCAGGGCCAGGTTACCTGTGGGACCGCATCCTACCACATACCTCCCTAAGACTGGTTAGGTCCCACAGAGAGGGCCTCCTCCGGGTCCTATCGGCCAAACAATGTCGGTTGGCGGGGCCACCAGGGAGGGCCTTCTCTGTGGGAGCCCCGTCCCTCTGGAACCAACTTCCACCAGAGATCCGGACCATCCCCACCCTGCTGGCCTTCCGTAAAGCCTTAAAAACATGGCTCTTCCGGCAGATGGGGTGAATAGGATAATCAGATTCCCCCTTGAATGTTGCGTTTATAATGTTTCTTTTTCTTTAATTATATTTTTTAATTTAAATTATGATCATTGTTTTTAAATGTACGTTTCTTATTCATGTTGTATGCCGCCCTGAGTCCCACGGGATTGGGCGGCCTATAAGAGCGTCTAAATAAATAAAATAAATAAATATCTGAAAGACTAGATTTTGCCGTCTGTTTATAATAGAATTTTTAGACTATCCTCTGACATCACAGTCCAGATGCCCTCCTATGTGGATGGTGGATTCCTGGCTCTGGAAAGCTTTCCCCCATGAGATATACGGGCATCTACTTTTAAAAAAAAATCAGGTGAAAAAACCTTACAGTGTCTAAAACAATAAACTATTAAAATCTATGTTGCAGCAGAGCTTTTAAATTACTTGTTTTTCTATTTTTTATTTATATGTTATATAGTTTGATAGCTTTTAGCTTAATATTAACTTAAATTTCAAATTAATTTTTTGGAGTGTTGTAAACCAGTATGGGATAGCCCTGTTTTCAAGAGGGCCTTGACAAAGCCAATAGTTTGAAAGCATAACTAGTTTTATATAATATTCTAGATTAAAATTAAAAATACTATGGGAGAGTCTAGATGGGAGAGGAATCTATGACCTGGATAGGACACTTAGTATTTTATGCTTTAGGTATCCAGAGAGCACTTAAGCAGAATTTGGCAGGAAAACCTATTGTTAAGATGGTCTGTTAAATGAATATGTGTATTTATGGTGACTCGGGTTTGAGAAGCTGGTAGAAACATGGTCTGTGGTGAGGGAATGTTACACTTTGATTTGCCTGTTGCAGGTACAGTAAAAATTTGATCATCCAGCTAAAGAAAAATGTTTGTACACGTAAAGGACAAAATATTGTGTTTTTTAAAAAATTGAATGGATTATATACCATTTCAAAATAATAAGCTGAATTTGATATAGTCAAATGAATCAATAAAGATTCTATTCTATTCTATTCTATTCTATTCTATTCTATTCTATTCTATTCTATTCTATTCTATTCTATTCTATATAATAAACAATGAATTTGTGTGGCATTTTTTGTTTGCTTTATTTCAACTTTTTGTTAGTAATGTTTGCTTTTCTAATATTTCAGCTATGAGAAATGGTTAGTTCCTCTTAATTCCAGAATATCCATGCTCCATGTTTAAGGCAAAATGGTGGAGAAATGAATAAATATTTAATATCATTATTGTTAATTCAGATATTAAAATGAAGAGCAATCATTCTCTTCCTTGCTATGATTACTTGAAATTGTAAGTAGTTTGTGGTTAAAAAGGACATATCATTTAGATTTAGTCATTCCAAACAAGAGGTTTGCCTATTTACAACATAGGGAAATTGTAATTACAGCATTGACAACAATATTAAGTTTTCTCTTCACATGACTGCCCTTTAGAAAGCTGAGCCAGAGTGAAGCCATATTCAGTTGCTTTATGACCATTCAAAGTTACAATGGCCATGAAATGGGTGCTCTATGTCCTGTAAAACACTCTTGCTATAGTAAATGGTTGCAACATAGGTCATGTGACCACATGTTTGACAGGTCAGCTTTATGACCAATTGTAGTATTCCACAGTCATATCACTGCTATTTGTGATGTTTTCAAATGAATAGGCTCACTTAATGACCATAGTGCTTGCTTAACAGTTGCTGCAAAATAGGCTAGAAAATTACTTCTGGTTATGTGGCTATGGCCATAGTAACTTGATAGGATTTCCAGTCCCAATTTCAGTCGTAAGTCAAGGAATACTTGTATTCTCCTCCTGCATATAAATCCTATTTGAATTTTTAAATAAGCCACAACTATCTCGATGCATTTTGCAAATACTCTGTGGAGGCTAGATAACCTTAAGAGAAGAACTTTGAATTGAAAAGCTTGTCCTCTCAACAAAAATCTCAGGGAAAAGGGGATGAGCCCTTTAGGTCTATTATAGTGAACCAAACCTTACTTTTTAGGAAGAGGGAAGATATTTTAGCACGGTAGCATTCTGAAATTCCAGGGACAAACACACTTCTGAGGAGCTGGCGATGGGGCAGAATCATTTGTTACACTTTGGAAATAATGGGAACTGAAGCTCTGCTCCGACTGTGTATGAGACACTGTTCAATGACTCCTTTTTATAATAATGAGTTTATCTCATCTTAGAGAGGCAATGGTTTGAAGCAGCATCAATTACACATTGTTAGTCTCTTTTTGAATTCTGCAGCATAACCTGATATTATAATGTTTAAGATCCAAAAGCAAATAGAGGTGTTTCCACGGTAACATAAAACATTACCAGGCGTGGGTCTTGCAATACTGGGCAAGAAAGATATAATTCCTAGGCATCTCAAAATTTCTTCATTAGGCTGATCAAAGCCAAATTTATGATGCTGCCTTTAACAATATTGACACAGGAGATAGAGCTACTGAGTCATATGAATTGGAATGAATGGCCTGAAAGCTGTATGCCCTTGATTGATTCAATTATTTGTTGAATCTGTAAGACGTCTGAACAAGCAATAATGAATAATTGCTTGGAATAGCAGTTGCTATTTTCTAATTTCCAGGTTGGTTATGCATCTCTTTTTCTGAGAGTAAGTTTGAAGAGTGTTCAGATTCAGGTGCCCATTTACTTTCCCAGTACGAGAGAAATTGAATAATGGATTGTTCTCCACTTCTCTGGTGTTGAAAGATTTGAAGGGCAGAGATTTGTGTACAAGAACTGAGCTGGGCTAGGAATTTTGTTTTGCTATAACAAATGGGAATTGTTTGCTATATATAATGGGAACCAGACAAGAGTAAATGGGTTTGCTTTAGCATATATAACGGGCTATACAAATAGTAATAAATTGTCTCTCTCTCTCTGTTTAGAGAAAAGGAAGAAGGAACAGGAAAAGAAAGGTTGCAGTTAAGTGGATTTACAAAATCTTGATAATAAAACTGCTGTGGCAGTAGAAAAGGAACTAAGAGGAATCAAGAGCTGTGTCTCATGACATACATAGATACTGTATATTGCCAAAAGTCTTAGCTATGATAGATTCCAGTAGGCCTGAGCTGAAGTGGTGCAGTGGTTAAATGCTGCGACTGCAGGCTGACTGCTAGTTCAGCAGTTCAGCTGTTCAAATCTCACTAGGCTCAAGGTTGACTCAGCCTTCCATCCTTCCAAGGTGGGTAAAATGAGGACCCAGATTGTTGGGGGCAATATGCTGAACTCTGTAAACCGCTTAGAGAGGGCTGTAAAGCACTATGAAGCGGTATATAAGTAAAGTGCTATTATTGCTATTGCTGAACAGGTGCTAACTCCTAAGTATGACACATAAAGACTATGATGAAAAATAGATATGTTTACCAGAAGTTCAACTAGTTCTGTTCATGCAGAAAGAAAATCCATGATGGTTAGTATACATGGGTTGGGAAAAGCTTTTTGAGATATAAGAACTACAACTACTAAAAGATGATTGAAAGAAAGAAATTTAACTTTTTAAAAAAAGCTTACATTATTTTTTGGTGTAATTTATAGCTCTTGTACTATGTTTTTACATGTAAATTATATTATTTAAAAGCCAGAATATTGTAGCCGTGCATTAAAGTTTTCTGCTTGCTCCAGTTTCTATTTTTAATAAGAAGATTCAGTATGTTGTGAACTGCAAAGGGAAAGAAGCTTGATTTTCCAACATATATCTAATAGGTTAAATTGGAAACTGAAAATAGGGATAATGAGAAAATAATCGTTTCTTAATGAGCAAAATATGGGGTAATGCCATTGTTTGCACCAAAGTTATTCAGGCAATAATTTAAAGGATATGAACTACATGCATTAAAATAAAAGATGGGGAAGACATAGACAGAAATGTTGGGGAACATTTATAGATCTTACATGTAAACAAAACTGCAATAAGTGGTTCATCAGAAGTGGATCTGATTTTGCTAGTGATCCCCACTTCTGAACTGCATGTGAACCACGTGATTTTGGATTGCAAGCTCACATACATTAACTGAAAGTCTGAGAAGACATGTATCCAATTGCACTAAACCATTAATATTAAGGACTTCAAAGCAAAACTACTGTACATAAATCAATATTCATATAATCTTGTATTGTTCTTTTTAAAAATGCTTTCTAAGGGTGTAAAATCTGTATTTCTTTAATTGTACATTTTCTATTTTACTTTTTTGTTTCACTGGGTTTATAATGTTACCTTCACTCTATTGGCCATTCAACTTACCCCTCTCATTTTTCTGTAATTTTGAACATACTATACATGAATATCCAGATGTCATGCTAGGCATAAACTATTCTCTAAATATATATTTTCCCCAAATTCCGTTTCATTTTCATATATTTATTTTATTGAAACACTAAGAACAATTTTCATTTTTTTTGCTTTGCCCTTTAAGTAGAGTTCTATTATTTAAATGTTCCTGAATGTGCTTTAGAGAAGGCATTTTCAGAGCTTCTTTATGACCTAATTTGTCTGTTTGGGAAGGTATTGCATTTCCTTTGCTCAGAAATACTTAGCACTGAGCTAAATGAAATCTAAGACATTCCATCCCGCTGATACTTTATAAAAAAGCACACAGCTGGCAATATACTTTGTAGGTTGTGCTAATGCTTTCTCAGGCAAGTGTAAGTAAATTGAAAATGGTTTTTTCTTTAAAAGATCATGTTAGTCATCTTAATTCTAGGTCATTATTGCTTATTTGATGCATCTATAGAATTTAAAACAATCAAGAGCCTTCCTTTCTGAGGGAGATGGGCCCTTAAGAAATATGAAATATAATAAATAAGTTAATCTACATTAATATTACTCCATAGATTATTTTATTACTGTTACATCTTTTTTAATAGTTATGTTCCCCCCAAGTTAATTATACATAAAACACTGGATGAAATCCAGGTTTATTGCTAAGTACTCTAGATTCCTTAGGAGGTGCAATGGTTCAGTGGTTAAAGATGCTGGGCTTGTCAGCTGAAAAGCTGACAGCCAGGGTTTGAGACCTGTATGCTGTGCAAAGGGGTAAGCTCCCGTTCCTTTCCCCAACTCCTGCCCATCTAGCAGTTCAAAAGCATACAAATGCAAATAGATTATTAGGTATAACGTCGGTGGGAAGGTAACAGCATTCCATATGCCTTTGGAATATAGCCATGCTGGTCACATGACCACAGAAAATGTCTGGACAACGCTTGTTCCCTTGACCAAGAAACGGAGATGAACACCATGCCCTAGAGTCAGACACGACTGGACAGGGGATAACTTTACCTTACTCTTGATATATATCAAGAGTTATCTGAGATATATATATATATAGTCTTATACTCCGAAAAATACAGTGTATATATATATATATATATATATATATATATATATATATATATATATATATATATATATATATATATATATATATATATATATATATATATATATATATATATATATATATTATTTTTCGGAGTATAAGACGCACCGGAATATAAGACGCACCGGAGTATAAGACGCACCTTAGTTTTTGGGGAGGAAAATAGGGGAAAACAATCTGTCTACCAGGTATTCATCTAGCTAGCATCCTTAGTCTGGTCAGCTTCAGCACATTATTTTATTCCCTGGTTAGGACTTTAAAAAAACCTTCTTCTGAGAGAGTAACAATGAAAGATCATGCAAGCCAGTAAGAGCTGGGAAGATGTTAGCACCTAGTTAGGGCTAGAAAAAAACTTATTCAGAGCAAGTAGAGCAATGAAAAAAACCCTGCAAAGACTTAGGGCTGGAAAAACATTCTTCTGAGAGAGTAACAATGAAAGATCATGCAAGCCAGTAAGAGCTGGGAAGATCGTTAGCACCTGGTTAGGGCTAGAAAAATACTTATTTGGAGCAGCTTCAGCACATTATTTTATCTCCTGGTTGGGACTTAAAAAAACCTTCTTCTGAGAGAATAACAATGAAAGAACCTGCAAGCCAGTAAGAGCTGGGAAGATCATTAGCACCTGGTTAGGGCTAAAAAAAACCTTATTTGGAGCAGCTTCAGCACATTATTTTATCCTCTGGTTAGGACTTAAAAAAACCTTCTTCTGAGAGAATAACAATGAAAGAGCCTGCAAGCCAGTAAGAGCTGGGAAGATCTTTAGCACCTAGTTAGGGCTGGAAAAAAAGCTTTGAAAAAGCTACATTCAGAGTATAAGACGCACCCAAATTTAAAAAAAAACTTATTTGGAGCAAGTAGAGCAATGAAAAAAAATTCTGCAAAGACTTAGGACTGGAAAAACATTCTTTGGAGAGAGTAACAATGAAAAAGCCTGCAAGGTAAGAGCTGAGAAGATCTGTTAGCACCTAGTTAGGGCTGGAAAAAAAGCTACATTCGAAGTATAACCCAAATTTTCAGCCACTTTTAGGGAGGAAAAAGGTGCGTCTTATATTCCAAAAAATACGTTATATATATGCACTATTGAGAATTATTGCATGCTGCAGCACCTTTAATTAATTTAAGCAAGTTCAATTTAAGCAAGCATTTGTGTTGGAAGAGAGGGTGCCATTGGGGCCTTAGGTTTGATGGTCTTATTAAGCCTGTAGAAAATCAAAAGTTAATTTCTATCCCTGCTCTTGCGTTCATTTTACCCCATTCCTTCTGGACTAAGATTAGTAAAGATGATATCACTTACCAATTCCAGGGACATGACAGGGCATTACAGGTACTGAGAAGACCTAAAGAAGACAGGAATTTCTTTCCACCATCTTCTGGAACCTAGCAGACTCCCTAATATGTTAGAATCCTAATATATATATATATTAGGATTCCTAAGTATCATACCGGTAATTCTGAGGATTCAGAAGCACCATTTTATAAGAAACTTGATGTTTATTTTAAGAGTAATTTAAAGATGAAAAATAGCTAATGACTAAAATACAGACCTGTCTCAGATAACACAAATAGGATAGATAACTAGAAAACACAAAATTTCTTATGTGTCTCAAGCCGTAAGTTATATTTTTTTGAATTTTTTCACACTATTGTTTTAATTTTGAGAATATTTTCATAGAAATTTGCAACATTGCTTGGCTCTCATGATATTATGTTCTTATTCTCTCCTAAATAAAAAGGATTCAGCAATTTTATACCATGTCATGTCCCTCAAACAGACGACATTTTTACTAAACTTCATCCGGAAGGGACAAGATGAAATTACAGTGGGAATGGAAATCAAATTCTGATTTTGCAAAGATTGACTAAGACACTCAAGACTGCGGCCTTATTGGTATGCTCTTTTCTTGCACAAATACTTGCATAAATTGAGTCCATTAACTAAAATGCTATAGCATAGAATAGTTGACAATATTTTATTACCTATTATAAAAAGACAGAATTAATTATACATGCAATAGAAAGGAATCAAGTACAATGAATCTGTACAGTGAACCAGGAAAGAATTATTTAAAAAGCACAGAAAATACATTTTGCTATGATGCAAATTAGTTACCAGATGACAAACATGACTGAATTCAAGAGTAAATATAAAGTGTTTATTAAAAAAATAAAGCAAATATAAATTCAAGATCAGTAGATAAAAATGAATTGATATTAATCCTCATGCTCCTCTCATTAATGCCAAAAAATATTTGAATTAGACTTTTAAAACTGAAAATTTTTCATCAAGTAAACCAAACAAAAGCTCTTAATCCTTATGCCAGAAACATTAGTCCATCCAAAATATATTCTAAATGTAGACATGGAAACAACTAAGTTAATAGCATGTGTGAGAGAAAAGTGTTAACCAGTTGAATTCAGCAAACAATTGTAATGCAAATCAAGGTACTGCTTAGAAAGTCCCA
This sequence comes from Diadophis punctatus similis, assembly GCA_023053685.1. NCBI lineage: Eukaryota > Metazoa > Chordata > Lepidosauria > Squamata > Dipsadidae > Diadophis > Diadophis punctatus. Next base: position 156,194,733 of record JALIGW010000002.1, read on the forward strand.
TGAAGTCCTTCATGGCATAAGATCTGATTATCTGAGGAATCACCTACTGTATATCTCCTGTAGTATCCACATGTCCCATACAGTCTCACAGTATTGCCATGCTTTGGGTGCCATCTGTGATGACCCAGGGCTGGGCACGAAAGCAACACAGCCGAAGTGAAGACTTAACTCCCTTTAATTGCTCTAACTCCCCTCCCCCAAAGTTCCCAACAATTCACTGTAAATCTAGGAGCAATGCTCCAAACACACACACACACACACACACACACACACACACACACACACATGCACCTCCACTAGTTCCTGGCTGCTGGGCAGAGAAGCAGCCAGTTCTGAGAGCAAACAGTTCAGGAAACTTGGTTCCAGGGAGTCCTCGTTGAACGGACTCCCAGAGCTGTATCGCTGAGTACTTGCCCATGGCCAGGCCAGGCCAGGCAAGCAAGGCAAGTCGAACCCAGGTAAAGCAAGGCTAAGCACAGTAAGACAAGGTGGCAACAGGTCGACAACTGCAAGCATGTCTGGAAAAAGGCAATGCTTGTTCCAACAAGTGCCTCTCCTCAGGGTATCTCTTTAAATCTTATTCCCCAAGTGAGCCTTGTAACGAGGGATGGGGAGCTCTTCCTCAAGCAGTCGGCTCGCCCTGTGCTGATCCCGCCATCTCTCCACCCTCCATGCTCGAGGATCAGGTGGGTGAGGCAATCGCTCCTCCCTGGAGTTCTGTCACTCCGCTGCTCTACTGCCTACTCTTTCCTTCTCCTCCTCCCTCGCTTGGTCATCCTGCGCCCTCTCTCCATCACTGGCCACCCCTCCAAGGCCTGAGGGACCCAGGACTGCCTTGTCCTGCTCCCCCAGTCGCTCCTCCGGGGTCAGAGAGGCTCCTCTGTCGGCCCCGGCTCCATCTCGTCCTCCTCCTTGGACCCAGGCTCCATCAGTTAAATAATGTGATCTGGTTGGAACCTGTTATGGAACCTGGCCTCTGGAACACCATTCCACTTGAGATTCATATGGCTCCTCCCCTGTCCCAGGCCCGGGGTTAGAATGAGTGGTAGATCACTTGTGGATGTTTTGGTTGTTTAACTGACTATTGTTTTTCTCCAGATTTTCTTTTGGATTACAGAATTTATTCTGTATTTCTATTATTTTTAATGGTTGTATCCTGCAGATCACCTGAATGATATGGATTGCCATGGATAATGAAACAAACAAAAAATAGCATTTACAAAAATACTTACAGCTTTCTATCTCTAATGTGCAGTTTTGTTCATCTAAGGGATACCTTCGTAGATCCATCATGCATGCAGCTGTTGTTGTAATTCTAGAAAAGACAGAGATGAAAACATTTTTTTAATTTGTTCAACCTGGTTAAAATCTAGATAAAAGACTGGAAAATTGATGCATCTATTCCATGTCACTCAAGGTTAGAGAAAGATATGTATACTTTCAAAAAAGCCATGTACTAGTTTTGGTTGATTTTAGTTGAACATTAGTTTTGTACTTTATATTTCATATTAACTTCATATTTTCTATACAGACTAATAACAAGGGGAAAACATGTAACAGCCCAAACCACAAAATTCAGTCTATCAGGACCTATAGAAAACATAATGATAAGATCTAATTGGTTTGACTGATTCCAGTGAACACATTCCTGAAGATAATAGTAGCCATAAACTACTATTACTACAGGGTATTCAACTGTCTTCAGTTGCATTTCCGGTTTATTTCCATCATTGTGTCTATTCATTCATTTCATTTTCTGCACCTCCTAAGGAGCCTATTGGGATCTCTGAGAGAAAGGAAAGCTGCTTTGGGGCAATCTCTGTTTCCTTCACCATCTCATAGTTCTAGAGATTGACAAAAACTAGCTCACAAACCTCTCACACACAAAGGCATTTTAATTTAGCAGGTTCCTGTATTTTTAGGTTTCTATATGGAGTTAAAAGAGAGGAATAATTGTTTAAGTAAATGTTTGCCAAGTTTGTAGAATCATTTTTCAATTCTAATAATGTCAGTGATTTATTTGTGCTATTTGTATAGCATCTCTCAGGAGCATAATACCTCTACCCGCAATAATTGGAAAATACGTATTGTCACTTATTTATAATAACTGTTTTAGTATTCTCTCTCAGAGTATAGAAAATAAGTGAAAGCAAGTAATTATTCTGCGAAAACCAATCTGTGGTTTTGGAATTCTTAGAGCAGTATTTTTCAAACTTGGAAACTTTTAAGATGGACTTCAACTCCCAAAATTCTCCAGCCAGCATACAGTATGGAAACATCTTAATCAAATAACATATTGAGGTATTAGCAGGGCATCATTTCTTTGCTTAAATTGTGCAGCTGGCCAGAAGTTTAATTTTAAAAAAACATTGTTATGATTGTTTTTTCTTCAAAAAGATTGCAATTCATTTACCAAATCTCAGAAGACCCAAAAACATTGGAAACTTAGTAAAAATAATGTCCCCTTAAGGTGAGGTTCAGTTCTCTATGGTTTCATAGACATGTCTATCAGCGGTGGGTTGCTCCTGGTTCTTGTTTCCTACCTAGATAACTGAGGGATGTGCAGGGGTTTGTTAATATTTTCTTAACTGTCTCTGGAATTGTTATTGGGCAGTGAAAACATACCGTATCATTAGATCCCTTAAGTATTCTCCAGAATCAAAAGTTTAAAATACCTTTTTTGTTTTTTAATATAACCACATATTCTAAAACTCCCATTCATTATTTTAAAATAGCTCAGACATACATAAAGCTCAAGCTGCTAATCAGCAGTCTTCCTACTGATCTATCATCTATCTATCTATCTATCTATCTATCTATCTATCTATCTATCTATCTATCTATCTATCTATCTCTATCTATCTATCTATCTATCTATCTATCTATCTATCTATCTATCTATCTATCTATCTATCTATCTATCTATCTATCTATGCACTTGACTGCATTTGATCATAAGACTTTTATTAGAATCATTATCAGAAATTTTCAATGCATAAAGACTGAGTACAGTGATTTTTCTATGTAAAACAATTAAGAAAACTGCACTTGTAGCTCTGCCCAGCATTCTGCTTCTTGGAAACAACTGTCTTTTTAACAGTTGGATGGGTTGGCAGCAATCCCAATTATAATATATGGAAATTTGAGGACAAAATTGTCTTGTGATTATTTTCTCTCGTGCATGGAGCGATCAGCTTTGAAGAAAAATGTTTTGGCTTTTTTTCTATTGTTTTTAATTTGCTGAATGCTGGGAAAAAAATAGAATAATTCTATCTCAAAGCCCCTTGTGAAAAATCTAAGAGATTTTTTTTCATCATTTGCAACAATCACATAAGTAGCAGTTTACAAAACCCCAGAATTTTATTATTTCAATTTATATTATTCTAGGGTCGTCTCATAGCAACTGTCTTTCATCTCATTCTCTGTCTTAGACCAAAAAAAAAAAAATCTTTTATGTGAGGCTTTTCATTTTTAATTAGTTTTACAATTTATTTGCGATTTTTAGCTTTTCATTTTATGTTCTGCATTTTTAAAGGTTGTTAGTCTCCTGTGAACTCTTTGAGGATATAACATCCTCATTTGAAGTGAACAAAGAAATCAACATTTTTAAAGCAACAAAGACAATTAACATTATTTGTTGAAGTCATTTGAGTGATTGGACAGGCAGGCCTCTGAAATTATGCAAACATTTTAAGGGACATTTCTTGCTAAATAGTGACAGCCTAGGGTTTTGGGTTTTTTAGGTTTTGCAAAAATAATATAGGTGTTTTCAAATCACCTTTTGGTTAGATGGTGTAATAATAATGTGTTATCAAGTTTATCTTTTACTAAGTTGTTAGTTAACCAGTCCATTCCTTTGTAGCTTATTCATTGCAATTGTTAAACTTCTTGTATCTAGAGTTATTTTGTCACTTAAACCAGATGAGCCAAACATAATGCCACACAATAGGCATCATGTTAAAATTATAATTTCATCCTCATCTCTCCATTTCAATTGTCCTTTACTTAATACTTGATAGCTATTCTCCAGGACAGCACAGAATCTAAAATCAAACATTTCTTCAATTATTAATGAGGTATGAATGAAGTCTGATTTTAGCAGAATATATTTATGCCTGGCAAAACACATAAGTACAAAGATCTATTGCTGAATAATCAGTAAGAGTTGGCCTCACAGCTCTTGGAGCATCTGGTTTAAGTGACAAAATAGCTTATTGGCTCAGCTATACCACATTGGAGGTGATAAGCCAAGAGGTGAAGCCAGAAGGAGGTTGCTGTATAACCTGGATAATACCCCTGGGCACATGTTCAGGTTATAGATCACATGGAATAAAACTAAACAAATGAACAAATAAAAGACCTTGTTCGAACTGATTATGTCAAGCTGTAGCATGCACTTAGAAAAGTGGGAATCCCAGAACATCTTGATTTCCTCATGAGGAAACTATATATAGATCTGGAAGCCACAGTATGCAAAGAACATGGTGAATCAGATGAGCTCCGAGCGAGACAAAGCTGTATGCTCTCCCCTCATTTATTCAACCTACATGCTGAATATGTATTAAGGGAAGCTGGATTGGAAAATGAGTGTGGTTTTAAAACTGGAAGATTAAATATCAGTAACCTGCTCCATCCTGATTATGCTACGGTACTATAATAGCTAAAATTGCAAAGAATTTGCAAATTCTAGTAATAAAAGACAAAGAGCATAATAAAAACATGGGATTAAAATTAAATATAAAGAAAACCAAACTATTGATATCGAGCGCAATACATAGCCAGCTTTAGAATTGACAATAAAGATATCAAATAAATAATTTCTGCCTTTTAGGATCAGCCATCAACAATAAAGGAATAAGTAGTCAACACATAAGCCATTGATTAGCACTTGGTGGAACTGCAATTATATTTGCAAAATGTATTTAAATGCTATGATTTGTTTTTACCTACAAAAATCAGAATCATACAAGCACGGTATTGCTTGTGACACATTATGAAAGCACAAGTTGGACTTTGGAGAAGCAAATAGGAAGAGTATTGCTGCTTTACAACTTTGGTGTTGGAGAAGATTCCTAATGGACAGCCAAGAAAACAAAAATGTATCCATTCAACAAATCAAGTCACCCAAAGGAACACATGACCAGGCTCAAATTATTCTACTTCAGTCACATTATGTGAAGATCTAGCTCTCTAGTGAAGGCTGTAATCCTAGGAAAGATGGAGGGAAAGAGTAGAAGAGGATGTCCAGCAGCAAAGTGGATGGACCCAATTACAGTGGGATGACTGAATCATTCAAAGATGAAATAACAGGTTTGGGACAGATTGTCATGGAGAAAAATATATCTATTTGGAAAGAAAGAAAGAGAGAGAGAGAGAGAGAGAGAGAGAGAGAGAGAGAGAGAGAGAGAGAGAGAGAGAGAGAGAGAGAGAGAGAGAGAAAGTAAGAGAAAGAAGAAAAAGATAATTGTATAAAATGCAGTTCTAATTTCTGAATTTGCTAAACAAATCCTATTTAAACAAGAATAAAATATGGTATTCAAACTTAGAAACTTTCAATTTAATTATATAAATTAGCATTTTTGGTATTATCCTAGCTCATTTATTCTTGGTCCAAGAATCTTCTTTAAACAGTTTCCATAACAAACTTCTTTAATATTCCTCTAGTATCAGAAATCTGCAATGCAAAATGTTTAGGACATGTTTTTCTTGCTAACATTCCATCTTTATTAGTCTAATAATCTTCTAATTTTACTTTACATTCCTTCACTGCTCAATTTAATTCATCAGCATCGCCATGTCAATGAAAGCCAGTGAAAACTATGGCTAATAGCTTGCCACTACTGTTAGTACAGAATATTTCAGGTTTTTAAATAACTGTGAAGTCCTTCCAAATTTTATACATGTTATGATATCGTTTTAATAGCCACTGAAGCACAGCTTCTACTTTTTCATTTCATTTCCAACTGAGCTTACTGAAACTTCCTCTCCAATTAGAAACATGCATCTAAAGCTTAGGATCTTAATTCATACATCTAATAAAGATTGAAGCAGTTCAGAAAAAATGAATGCTGAAAGGAATGTGTTAATCTTTAAAGTGCTACAAGTGTGATTGAGGAAACAAAAAATTAACTGTTGGGCCATACCACATATGTCAGTGAAACAAATTCTTGATGAAAAGGGTTATATAATTCAGGGTTATCAGTCTGCAACACCTCAAAATTAATCAAGAATTACAGCTAAGAAAGATAAAAGTTTGTGATTTCATTCATTATTTCTAGATATAGATAGTTTCAAAAATCAGTGGGGAGATATAAAATTTGTGGCACGTGGAAGACTGGAGAATATTTTCAGCTAAAAAAATTCTACAAGAAAGGTGGGAAAAAATTTAAAGCAAAAAAAAAAAAGATTTTTTTAGCCAGTTACAAGAAATGTTTGGAAGCTATGATGTTTCCACAAAATAAGGTTTTACAAATTAACTGACTAACTACTGACAAGGTGTCCAAGCTTCTATAATTGCTATATTCTCTATTTTGTTATTTGAGTTTGTAAACAACTGCACGTAAATAGTAAATATATGCTCAAATTTGAAGAAAGATGTGCCATGTAAATATTTTATTGGTCTATGAGTTCACGGAAGCATATTTCAGAAATCACTTAGGGATTTATCCAAACATATTGTATAATTGGAGCTGGATGCTTCAACATTTGCATGTAACTTGAGATGCAAACATGATAGGTAGGTAGATAATGGAATATGTAAAAGGTATAAATAATTAGGGCACCATCCCTGAGCAGTTCCCCCCCCCCTTAATTATTTTCCTATACCTTTTTATCCCCTCATGTTTTGTCTTAACTGATTAGTATGCTGAAAAAAAATAGCATGGGGTTTAACATAAAAGGAAGTTACATACAGAATTCCACTTGACACACTGAATTGCCAAATATGAGGTATTTCACGAGAAGAGTACTCCACTCCTCTGCTCACAACAGAATACCTTATGCCACCAGGCTTGAAATTTTGGGCTTGGACAACCTACAACTATGCCGCCTACGGTCTGACCTAAGCATAGTGCACAAAATTATCTGCTACAACATCTTACCTGTCAATGATTACTTCAGTTTCAACCGCAATAATACACAAGCACACAATAGATACAAACTCAAGGTAAACTGCTCCAAACTCGATCACAGAAAATACAACTTCAACAATAGAATGGTCAATGCCTGGAATGCTCTACCTGACTCCGTTGTTACTTCATCAAACCCCCATAGCTTCAACCTTAAACTGTCTACCGTGGACCTCACCCCATTCCTAAGAGGTCTATAAGGGGCATGCATAAGCGTACCAGTGTGCCTACCATCCCTATCTTACTGTCCCCATTTATTTGTACCCATTTCCTGTGTTCATATTCATGTTTATACTTATACCTGTTATTTTTGTACATGTTTGACAAACTAAAAAAAAATAACATTTAATTTAATAGCATCTTTGCCAACAGGTAGATTCATATTCTCAAGAAGTGATTGGATTTTTCAGCATCATTATCAACACATATAGCTGCAATTTATGGACAAAGGAATACTAGGAAATTTTCAAATATTTATATCCTCAAAATAATCTCTAGATAATATTTTGTCTGAAATATATTATGGATAGCCTATTGATATTGCATTCATAAATAAACATTAATGACCTAAACTATCATCCATTTATGAACAAATGTTTTCATAGCTCATCCTTAGGCAACTTTCAGTTCCATGGAAAGAAGAAGAGACAGACGTTTTAGAAAAGAATTCATTTCTGAGTTGGAATACTTCAAAGCAAATTCAGTTTTACCCACTGCAATTTCTTTTGCCTTCCTTTGAGCAACTTTAAAACAAGGTTGTTTAAACATCCAAAAATATGGCCATTAGAAGAAGTAAGACTGAGCAATCTTTGAATGATTATTCCACTTTACATTTTAGAACTGTGCTTTAAACATAAAAATCTAAGACAGCAAATTTTACTAGATACAGAGCCTGAAATTACAACTCCTATCTCGTCTTTGATTTTCCTACATTTGCATCTATAAAACCACTTTGAAATCCATACACATAAGAATATAGATGGATTATTTGAGAACCTAGAGAGATAATGATGAGATGGTGAATGAGATGAAAAGCTTATCAAAAAGAGTTCTGTAATCCTACAGACTATAGTATTAAATCTTTTTTTCCCCCTGAACCGGCTTTGTGAGGCTGTTTAGTGGCATTGCTTACATGGCTTCTTAAGTTTTAGCAAAACAAAACCTAATGCTCAGTGCATGTTTTTAGTCTAATTCATATTTTATTTACAAAGAGGAAAAACAATTTACCATAAAAACATATACCAATAGAACATTTTCTTGTAATTAAAATATTGTAGCATCTTAAAGACTATAAATATTTTTTCAAATAAGCATTCACATTTTTGTGAAAGTAGACATAAACCAATGTAAAATTAATTTCCAGGTACCACTTGCTTTTTTGTTGATCAATGTTGTATTTTATGTTAGACTTTTATCTTTTCATAGTTAGAAGTTGTAGAGCAATAATCACAATGAATATTGTGTGAAATACCACAGTGAATACCACAGTGAAAAGAAACATTTGAGAATTCATAGAGAACTACAGTAGTCATTCCTGAAAGAGCAGGGACAGCATAATGGCAGAGATAGGTTCTAAATCAGGGGTGTCAAACTCGTGGCCCGTGGGCCGGATGCGTCATGCGCTGGCCACCCCCACCCGTTTTAGCAGGGAAGGGGGGAAAAGTTGCAATACGTCACGTGATGAAAACATGTTGTGAGTTTGACACCGCTGTTCTAGTTTCTGGCAGTGGTGTCTCTGTAGAAAAGGAAGACATCATGAGATTGCCCACAGGTAATCCAAACAGCTGCTCCTCATGAATAGATTGCAGGAACTGAAGTTTTTGTGCTTAGCTTGTGAGTTGAGGGATTTCAATCAAGCTTGCAGCCATAATTCAGCCTATATGGATGTAAGGCTCACCTGAGCCCATTTCTTAAACAGTTTTAACTAACTAATTTACAGCTGAAGAGAGAATAGTAGGATAAGAAAATTCCACTTGGTGAATCAACATTCTTTCAGGATTACAAAGGGAAAAAGGGTTTTAAAGATTTAAAAACATTTGGCCAAAAAAGGTGTAAAAAAGTTTAAAATGGATACAGGATACAGTTATTTTTAAATATTACTCTTTGGTTAAAGATCTTTTGAACAGATTGGAATTGAAATAGAGAAATAAACTGGACTTTGTGGATTTTTTTTTGTTTACCATTAAGGAATGCAGACAACTGAGGGATGTTACAAAACAAAAACATAAAGGTACTATCAGCCAGAGTGTGATACTGGCTGTAAATATAGAGATGCTGACTGTAAGCCTGACTGTAACTGTAACTACTGCTATTTGATATAAAAAAATTAAGGGCACAGGAAGACAAAATAGGGGGGGGAGGAAGTTTGTATGAGAAACATTCATTTTGAGGTAATTTTGAGGTAATAATATTATAATGGCAACCACCAGAAAAGTTGTAAAATTAGTAGGGGGTAGGGATCAGACGTGGGTTCCTGCCGGAGCTGTCCGGTTCGTAGCTTCGGTAGGGAGTGGCTGATTGCGCAATTTGCGCGCAACCGCTCCAGAGCCCTCTCTGCCAGTCCATCGTGCGCGTCACCATCTTTTTGGGCGAATTTTTGGGCGATTTTGCTTCTGCGCATGCGCAGAAGCAAAATCTCGCCAAAATCTCACAAGGGGACGCACGCATGCAAGAGATTTTGATGAGATTTAGCTTCTGCGCATGCGTGGAAGCAAAATCTCGCCAAAATCTCTCACGTGCACGCATCCCCTTGCAAGATTTTGGTGCAATTTTGCTTCCGTGCATGCACAGAAGCAAAATTGTGTGAGGGGCACATGTGCATACATGGAGTTGCGCACGCACCGGCACCGGTACGTAAGCAACCCGCCCCTGGTAGGGATATATAGAGCAACCTACAGTGAGGGGAATTACACATTTGATTCAGAAAATATTTGACCAACTGAACAGTAAGTTAGCTGAATCACTTGAATCACTTGATACTAAACTGACAGCTTTTGAAAGAGAATGGATAAAGGATGAAAGAGAAGATGAAATAAGAACTTAAGAAGATAAAAAGGTCTGTGAAATGACTTTCTGGAAATATAAAACAAATTGGTGGAAATTTAAAGAGTAAGACAGAAGTTATAGACAGAGATTTGGAAAGAGAACTAAATAAATGGCTCTATTGGAATTGAGAGAGAAGGAATTTTATTTGAGATTTAGAGCAATTCCAGAGAATTCTGATAAAGATATTGGAAAAAAGTTTACTAAAACTTTGGCAATTTTTTTGGATTTGAATGAGAAGGCTATAGAAAAAAGTTGATCAATTCTGTACAATAAATACAAGATCTGTGAGGATAGGAAACGTTCCAAGGGATTTTTGGTACACTTTGTGAGGAAGAACAAGAGATCAAATTTTGCAGCTGACTGCAAAATTATCAAGACTGAAGATTGATAATACAAATGTAATTGTTCTTAAATAAATTTATTAGAATCTTGCATGAGAGAAAAAAGTATTCTTTTTTTAACTGAGAGATTAACACAGAAGATTCAATTTTAATGGAACAAATTGGAAGGTGTGATTTTTACTTTTAAAGAGGAGAGATTTTGACTGATTTTGATTCTGTCCAAAAGGCAAGGAAAACTCTTGAAAAATTTCAAGAGGTTTTGAAATAGAGGTGTCAGATGAGACTACACAAAAATTCCAATATGTGCAACAGAAAACTGAAAGGGATGATACTGATCTAGGCAATATAGGAATTGATTTTCTAATTTTTTTGGCTTGATTATGGATTACAAATGCTTATTGTAGATTATAAATGTATAAATGTACATATATATATATATGTAAATTCCCAACTAAAACCAGAATTTGTATTGACTGATGAGCATAGTATAACTGTTGGGGACGAAGTTAATTTGCATGAGAGTAAGATTACTGGGAATTTATGCCCTAAATGAGGATAAAGTAATATTCTGTAAAGGGTTTTGGAGAGATTAATATGTTTCTCTTATGAAAATTAGTGTCAATAGCACTTAGACTTATATACCGCTTTACAGTGCTTTACAGTCCCCTCTAAGCGGTTTTTCAGAATCAGCATATTGCTCCCAACAATCTGGGTTCTCATTTTACCGATCTTGGAAGGATGGAAGGCTGAGTCAAACTTGAACAACTCAGAATCGAACTCCTGGAGTGAGCAGTGAGTTAACCTGCAGTATTGCATTCTAACCACTGTGCCACCACAGCTCTTTTGAGGGATCTCTAAGTAGAAATGAGTGATCTCCTCACAGTGGGCTAGAGCTTCTGATATTAAAATCACTCAAAGCAAATTACCAAAAGTTTTCTTAGATTTGAAGGACAATTTAGGGCTGGTTGATATATGGAGATAGAAAAATGGCAATTTGAGAAAGCACACCTATTTTTCTGAAAGTCATGGATCTTTTTCAAGTACAGACATAAGTTTGATTTCAAAGAACATGGCTACTAAGGTTTCTAAAGTAGAGATATTTCAAAAGACTTTTTTGAATCGTACTTCTGTTATTTTAATCAGATTGTTGGGGGCAATATGCTGACTGTAAACAGCTTAGTGAGGACTATGAAGCGGTATATAAGTCTAAATGCTATTGCTATTTTAATTTATAAAATAAAATTTAGTTCTTTTAAGAGGAGACAAAGCAAAATGTTGCTACAGAAAGAATCAATAGGGTAGGAGCTATTTTGGATGATATAAAGAGAAAAAAAAAGAAATTTCCAGAAAAGAAAAATACTTTTGAACAAATTAAGCTCTTACAATAACATTTATCTATGTTAAGAGTATCAGAAATGGAAATAAAAAATGAATTATGCAAAGCAAAGGAATAATAGCAAAGTTTGCAAATAAATCAGGGGAGTGCCTGGTATATAAATTATGAAAAGAAAAAGAAAAGAAAACGCTATTGAAATTGCAAGAGGGAGGTACTGTATTAATGGATAACACAGCCATACAAAAAGCATTCTATCAATATTATTTAAACTTGTCTAAAGGAAGTGATATTTCTATAGAGATAATTGATCAATATCTAAAGAAACAAAATTTACCAAGGACTACAGAGGAACAGAGACTAATTATGAATGGACTTATAACAATAAGGAAAGTTTTTGAAGCTGTAAAAAAGATTTAAAAAGAAAGGTATCTGGACAAGATGGATTAATAGGTTATACTATAAATGTTTTGATGATGAACTTTTGCAACCTTTACAAAAAACAATGAAATCAATCTTGCAAGGAATAAAGATGACGAAGAATTGGAAAGAGACCAAAATAGCACTAAAACCAAAGAGGCACAAAATTAGACTTTAGCAATGATTTTAATGATTTTAAAAATGTTGGAGGTTTCATGTCGAAAATATAGAATAGACATAAACTCAGACTGTGTCCAAAAATACCTTTGTGGCTCTCAGCACAAAAAGCATTTTATATATGAGAAATAATAGACAAAAACAAATGGCTAACTTATGGTAACTACATGAATTTTGTCAAGGGGAATATAAACTTAAAGCAAAAGAACTAGTAGTAGGGGGACATGGTTGCCAACAATTTTTTTATTTATAGTTATCAGAAGGATTTAAAATAGACAAAGGAGCTTATGGTTTTGAACATTGTGAGACTGTGTCTGAAACAGAATTGTGTACAAATGATAACATGTAATTATTAAAATGTAAAAATGCATTGAAATTTGAAACAGAAGAAGAACAAGTGAAAGAATGTATAACAAACATTTTGGTTACAATACACAGATTGAACAGTGGATAAATATGTGGTTGAAAGAACTGAAATTTACACTATGTTATAATCTTAATGATAATTTTTATAAAATGGTGTGCTGTTGGTATATGTCACCAGAGAAATTGTCTAGAATGTATAAAGGCACTTCAATTTTATACTGCAAATGTGAACTACAAGAAAGAATATTTTATCATAGTTGATAGACTTGAAAAAAAGCTAGAAAATTCTGAATTCAAATACACACGTGATTCAGAGGATTTAAAAGATTATTAAGCATTATCCACAACGGAGGAAGGGTTGGTGAAGATGAACTTGCTGAGATGGCTAAATGGACTTCTTTAGATCATAGAAAAGATAATGTCTACATTTATTGCTGACTGGAACCCTTCTTCTGAACTGGCCATAAAACTGTCAATAAGCCAAAGCAACTAGCCATGAACGTTAAAATGTTAATAATAAAGACAAGTAAAAAACTCCAAAGTCCACTTCTGAAATGTTTCATTCTTTCTTATCTAAAAAATACTAACCTCTCACCAAAATCATCAACACACAAGTCTTGGCTTGCTTTTTATCAGCATGACTTGCCCGCTTTATTTTTTCCTTGTTTTCAATTATCCTGAAAGAAACAATGCTTCAGTGGAGTAAGAAGCTTCATCCATTAAAACTTCCAGAGTTCACACATACAACTGCAGCTGAAACTTTTATGGGGTGGTAGTGGTGGTAGTGTCAGCACTTCATATTTATGCTTTTAATAATCTATAAAGGTCAGGAAAGAGGAACCATGATATTCCACGTCCAAAAATAGTTTTGTGAAACATGCCTATTAAAAATTGGCAATACCCACAAAAACCACATTTTCATCCACATTTCTTACATACTAAACAATCTAGCCAAGTTGCTTTTCCTGCTTATTTGACCCGAAATGCTCATCTTTGGTAATTATATGCTCTTTTTAGGATACATCATAACCTTTATTTAATTGGCTCTATTTCTGCGTCATTTGTCAATAGCACAATATTTTATTTTCTAGCCAAACAATTCCCATTATAAAATACTGGAACACTTATGATTACTACAAGTTACCACATTCCTTTATAGTGGAAAATATTATTGAATTAGTTCCATCTTAAAACAAAGCATAGAATATAGTAGCTACAAATAAGCAACATTTGAGTTTCATGACTGCACTCTAAATTTTGTTTTCTTCATTTGTAGATGAATCTCACTTGATATACCTTTAAAATCTGGCACTGTAGAAAATTATGGTATTGAAGTTCTTTTCAGTATTGTTCTACGACACATTGTAATATACAGAATTTCTTTTAGCATTGGCATATATTGGTATTAGAACTATAGAGCTGACTGTTGATGACATTCGGAGATCTTCCTAGTCATACCATTAGCTCTAAAATATACATTTAAAAATGAGAAGAAAATTTTAGGATATGTGCAAGAAGAAAGCACCAAGTTAACTTTTAATTGTTCAAGTTGTTTTCAATATAACAAAGCTGTGTTGTTAAAAATACTTTTCCTTTTTGGGAAACTGTTCAATGTAAGTTCCTCGGGAATTTCTCAGGGGTAGCTCAGTGCGTCTGCAGTACAAGATTCTGATTGTAGTAGTTCTCAGTTCAGTGGAAGAAGAAATGATGACTTACTGGCTTAACATGGCATTCTTCTCCGAAAATCTTGCTCCATTGCTGCCACTAGATAATGTTCATTCAACTTGGAAGAACATGATGGAGAAATTATTACACATACTGGCCTAACTTATAACATACCTGTATAATTTGTGACTTCCCAAAGCTAAAAATTTGCTAGATAGGAAATAATAGATTTTCATTAACAGAGAGATAATGCAAGGAATTTTCTCCTTTTTCGGTAAGGGAACCTAAGTAAACCTTTGGTCCTGGCTAAATATTTATAGAATCTTACTATTAGAAAAATATTATAGGGCTTTTACCCTAGAAGATTTTAACATACTGTCTTTAATTGTACTGGAACAAAGGTACCAATATGTTCATTTTTCAGACAGTCCTGTCCCTGACTCTCAGGAGCAGATAACTCTCTTTTTTTTTGTTCAAAAAGTTTTATTAGTACAAAATTACATAGATAGTAGCTAAATATTAAATATAAAGTACAAACATTTTATTTTTTTTTCTCCCCCCTAACCCACCCCCTTCCCTCCCCCCCTCCCCCCCTGGACTTCCCAGATATAATACAGGGCTTAATATCAATTAAATAAATTTAAATTGTTAATAAAAAAAAGAACATTATTTTTTAAAAGCTTCAACTCCAAATTATACACTAATAATATATGTCTATGTATACAATAATAAAGATACAAAAAAGAAAAGAAAAGAAAAAAAAGAAAGAAAAATCTCTTTAACAATACAAGAAAAACATAACTAGAGTAAAATAGAGAAGAAAAAGAAAGAAAAAAAATAAACAAACAAACCTCCTTCCTCCTCCCTTCAATCCTCTACCTTATACAAAGTAAATATTATATAAATAATAGCTAAATATAAAATACAGAAATCTTAAACTAATATTATTAACATTAAAAATAACCTCAAAGAAAAATAAAACTTAGCTAAATATTACATAAGTAATCATTAAATATTAAATTTCATCATAATATTAATAACATAATATTATTCTACATTAACTTATTAACTTCAAAAAACAAAGAATCTTTAAAGTCTTAAAAAAAAGAAAGAAAAACAGATCTTCAACAAATTGTATATATCTAGTATTGTTAACATTAAAAATAGCCTCAAAGTTATATAAAACTTAACTAAATATTACATAGGTAATCATTAAATAGGGAAGAGAAAAGGAAAAGTACAATCATATTAGTCTCTATCCGTCCAATATATTTCAACGCCACATCTTTTTGTATCTTGATAGTTGCATCTTTTAATAACTCAATGATTTTGAATTTATCAACTCGTCTCCCATCTGGTCCCAATCCTCCATCTCCTTTTCCCCGACTGTCTGGCTCTGGCACTCCTTTTGGTTTTTTAAATCTGTTTCCTTTTGATCCAACAGAGATGGCTTCCCCTCCTCCTCCTCTTTTATTTTCATACATCCTTCCTCTGGAATTTTAGATATATCAGCCTTTAAAACATTGACATAAAATTCAGTAGCTTTTTTTATCGTATTAAGCCGGTATCTTTTTCCAGAAAATTTCACTGCTACTCCTACTGGCGCTTCCCATTTATATTGTAAATTTAATCTTTTAAATTCATCAATCAAAAAAGTGTAGCTTTTTCTGGCTTTAAGCATTTTAGAGGGGATTTCTTTCCAGATCTTTAATTCCTGACCATTCACCTTGAGATTATTGTTGAACGTTGCCTGTATGATTCTATTCCGTAGAGCTCTTGTAGTAAAATATATGACAATGTCCCTTGGTAAATGTTTTTGTTTAGCATACCACGAATTGATTCTGTATATCTTGTCAATTTGTGTAGCCAATTCCACTTTAGAGATTCCAGACACCTGATCCAATGCATCAACCATCCTTCCTTTTAAATCTTCATATAATCCCTCCTTCAAACCTCTGACCCTTATAGCAACTTCCATCGATCTGAACTGTGTCATCAACACCTCTGTTTCAAAATTTGCAATGTCATTTTGAATTTTATCTATGTATTCCACCGAGGTTGCCAAAGCTTGTTTATTTGTTTCAATACGTTCTGCCAAAACTTCAATATTTGTTGCTAAACCTTTGCAAACCTCTAACACGTCCAGCCTGAGTTGTTGATTCATATTCTTCAAAGCAGCCTGCATTTTTTTGTCTATCTCACTAATTTTCTGATTAAATTCCAAAGTCAATTCATGTTTCATAATCTTTAAATTATTTAATAAATTTTCAGGTGTCAAAGGCTGTGGAGGTGTTAACTCAGTATTAAGTTGCGTTTTAGAAATATATCCAGAGGGATAGTCATTTCTTTTACTCAAAACAATCTTTCCAGATTTTGAAGCCATTATGGTGTTTCAAAAGAGTACAAAGAAAAAGGAAAAAAAACAACAGATGCCTAATTAAAGTTCTTTCCAATTTCAAAACCAGGTAGTCTTTTATTATTAAAAATCTTTCAATTATAACTTTAATCCAGGGTTAGGAGACAGAGAAAGAAAAGCCATTTTTCCAAGTCAAAAGTTTCCATAAGAAAAAAAAAAGCCTCTGGGAAAACGAAAGTCACTTTCACTTCTCAATCGCCATATTGTTACTTTGTTTCCTTTGTTTCCTTGCCAAAGTGAAAGCTTGCCCAGGAGTTGAAAAAAAAAGAAAAAAGAGGTTTCAGTACTTGCCCATCTCACGCCTGTTTCTCTCTGTCTGCTTCTATAAATCAAAAGTAATTGTAAATCCCATTCAGGAAGCAGCGGCGGTCACGGCATCTAGCTCCGCAAAGGCGGAGGTTTCCTGATCCCCGGAGCTGGAGACAGGCTGCATGGGGAGCTCTCCCTTCACGCCTCTAGATGGCTCCTAGGGCGCTGGGGGAGCTCTACCCCACCTGTCAGGCTCTCATCTCTCCCCTTTGCCCGGGGAAGAGATTTCAAAGCCACCAGACAGCTGTTCTGGCGGCTTTTTACAAGGATCGGAAAGGCGCCCGACAAAGGGACGTCTGCGATGGCGCGATCCAAACCGGAAGTCCGAGCAGATAACTCTCTTGACCCCATGCTGCTGTAATGATTTTATGATGAAATTTTATGATGAAATTATATTAAACCCTACTTTTGGTAGACTATAATGACTATGAACAGTTGCCAGATTATGTTTCAAGAGCTTGTATTACTAGGAAACAGATAGTGAAACATGACAATTCTTGTTCCACCTGATGAGAAACAAATAATGTAATTTGACAATTCTATTTGAAGTTTTATGTTATTTTATAGGTTTATTATAATTACTCTTCTAAAACTGAGCATTTTCTTTTATGTATATTGCAAAGTAGTTTTATAATTTAGTTATTTAGTTTTGAATATTTAATCTTTCAGCACTATTTCTTGTATTTTATTGCTAATTTAATTTTTCCCTAACTTAATCAGTAATTTTATGTATTTCCATCTGAGCTCTGTAAATCCTACTATAAATTGTATAACTATGTTTAGTGATCATCATAATAAAGATGAATACTAACTTTAGAGGTTGTGAGAGCTCCAACAATTAAGACTTTCAAGAGGAAATTGGACTGCCATTTGTCGGAAATGGTGTAGGGACTCCTGCTTGAGTGGGTGGTTGGACTAGATGACCTACAAGGTCCCTTCCAACTCTGTTACTCTGTTACCTCTGTTACCTCTGTTAGAGTAACTTCCAAAGAATTAAATGCAAATGATGTCTAAGTATGTGTGAAGGTATAGTTATATTTTTAAATAAAAAAATAAATATTCTGAAAGAGAAAGTGATTAGTAAATATATCAGTTGATCAGCTGAGGTCATGCAGCTGTTTACAAATGTTAAGAAAAAATATAACATCTGCATTCTTACAGTTAATAATATTAATATGTATGGAGCAGGGGCGGTTTCCTCTCGAAGTTGCTACCGGTGTGCTGTGCGCGCATCTCCATGTTTTGTGCATGTGCGTGCATGCTATGTGTGCGCGCCCCTCATGCGATTGTACTTCCGCGCATGCGCGGAAGCAAAATCTCACGAGGGGATGCGCGCGCGAGAGAGATTTCGGCAAATTTTTTGCTTCCGCGCATGCGGGAAAAAAAGTAGTATTCAAACATCTATTCCCACAAAGAAAAGAAAAGCTGAAAGAACATGCTATTTTCATTACAAATCCCAAGACACTTTGCTTTAAAAACAAATAGTAATCTAGTAATCAGTGCTATATTTCAATATCTACAATATATTTTTATATAATGGTAAAAGAAAAAGAAAAGTCTGCATGTTGTTCCTTTCCCTGTGGTTTGAATTTTGACATCTCCCTCTGGTCCTGTAACATACTTTCCATCTGTTCAAACAGCTGGCAGATTAAAAGGAAGTGGTGTCCTGACATTCTTATACATTATATGAGATTTGCACAGATATGTGGCAGTATACAGGGCAACTGGAAGTCACTCATACATTTAGATGGAAAGTAAAGAAGAAACATGTATGCCTAAATTTAATTACAGTATATTGCCATATAATTGTACAGTACATTTATTGAATAGCCCGAAGGCCTTTTCAAAAAAAAGAAAAAACAGAACAAACAGGTACAGAAACAACCGTACAAAAATATATATGGTACATAACATCAAAATTCAACGATATCAAAATTCAATAACTAAATTTCAAAAACTAGATAACCCAAATAAAATATCTCGTCTCTAACTCAGCTCATCTTTCTTACAATCAATGAAATTCTTTTCAATGTAGCTGGCTCGTATTGCTGTCATCCTATTAAGATAGCGAGTGATAGCCCTTACCAGGGGAGGAGAGTCTGCCTTCAATAGAAATGTTAATTTATGCCTTATATTCCAGTGGGAAAATTTATTTATTATTGGGGACAGATATTGTTTTCTTACTTCCTCATACATCCTACATTCAAATATTATATGTGCCGTATCCTCGACAACGTTTGCCTCACATATACATGTTCTTTCATCATACGGGATTTTCCGATACCGGCTGAATTTAACGTTAGTATCTAAAAGTTCAAATCTAAACTTGACAAATAATTCTCTCTCCACTGATGGCATTTCTAGGAGTAAATATTTTTCCAGGGTGAAAGTTGTTTTAACTGCTGTCAGAAGCTTAAGGGAATGATTAGTTGAAAAAGTTGCCATGTCCATTTGCCCATGTATATCTTTAATCTGTTGTTTAACTTGCTCCAATGTGTCGCACAACAGAAACCCTATGCCATATCGATTCAATATATCTGACAACCGAGTTAATCAAAAATACCTTTGAGGGTTTAAGATCTGCTGTTCCTCTAGGCAGATTTTAGGAAGTCTACTGGCTTCCATCTGAGTCATTTTTAGCCAGTAGGCTACCACCCTAGTGATTGTATAGGTATACAGTGAAAAATGTTCCAATTCAGCTCTGACAGCTGCCGCGGAAGTGGAATTATTTACCCCCAGCATCCTCTTTAACAAATTATTTTGAGTTCTCTCCAATATGGGGGCCTCTGAAAGACCCCAGATTTCGGCACCATAGAGCATAATCGGAACAAGTTTAGCCTGAAAGACTTTACAAATTTCATATAATTGTATTCCCACTCTTTTCCTCCTAATTGTATACCATGACCAACACCAAAACATGATTGTAAAAATATTTTATTGCAAATTTTTAAATTGCTTATTCTTAAAGCAGAGTGAAAATGCCCCTTGCCTTGGATAGCATTCATATTCCATATCAAAGCTCTAGCTGAATTCTGAAAAGGATTTTTTAAAAATTGTTTAGGGAAGAAAAAAGATATCTAAATACTAAGTGCAGTAAACCTGATTCTAAACTTGTTTTGATATAAATCATGATGTTTTCAACAGTACTTACCTTTGCAATAATATTGGAATCTAGAATGTTATTGTTTTTAAATATAAAACTGATATTACAAGGAAGTGCTTTGACATTAGACTTAGTTTGTATTGCGTGTGCCTTCAAGTCAGTATTGAGTCCTATGACTAGTCCCTGCAATTTTATTGGCAAGGCTTTTCCTACCTAAGGCTGACAGAAAGTGATTGGCCCAAGATCACCCAGTTGGTTTCATCTAATCCTAAGGCAGGACTAAAATTTACAGTCTCCTGGTTTCTAGCCTGATGCCTGAACCACTACAACAAAACTGGTTCTCTAACTTAGCTTAAGGAGACCATATTAGTTACATAAATTACCAGTCACTTCTTTGATGGCACTGCTTCTGGAGAGTTAAATCAACTTTCTTCAATCTGTTGTCCTTCAGATGTGTCAGACTTCCATAATTCCTAGAGGAAATGCATTTGTGCTGCTGAAATGTAACACATCTGGACAGCAATCTGATGGGAGAAGGCTTAGAGAATACTAAATTTTTAATCTGCCTTGTTAATACAATATTTTTTTCTGATTAGATTAAATGGATTAGAAAATAGGATTTTTTTTCTTTTTTTTTTCTTTTTGGCCAGCTTTTGTAAACCCATTAAAGTTCATTATATGTCAAATGGTAAGTTACTGCATGAAGAAATTACAACACAAAAAAAATAATTATAAGTTTTTTCATTTCTGATGGCTCTTCCTATATATAAAAGTTTACTTTCCCGTTTTTACAAGTCAACGTATATAGGTGAATTCATGTAAGGATTTTACGTTGAGTTATTTTGTGACTCACTTAAGCGTTATGTGACAACAAAGGTCTGATAATCCACACAATTCTTGGCTGTGTGTGTGTGTGTGTGTGTGTGTGTGTGTGTGTGTGTGTGTGTGTGTGTGTGTTAAAATTTAGAGACAAGATGGGTTAAGAAATGCTAATATTTTCTTGGCTTTTGTATAATCTTCAATTTCAAATTATTCACAGGTGCATTTTTCATACCATATTGGGAAGTACTTATGTAGGGAACATTTGGGTACAAATGAAAAGGCAGAGGAATGAGTTAAGAAAATATTTTCTTGATACTTTATAAAAAAAAATCTTCCCATCCCAAGGATGAATATACATATTACTGTTTTGTAACAAGAAAGCATCTTTGCTGCAGAACTCTTATCTTGAAATTCACAGACATCAAACCATTCTCAATATTCTGCCACAGTATAATTCTGATACCTATTTTCAGCTGTTGCATATCAATTTTGGTTTGCTGCTGCTGTTTTGCAATTTTTTATTGTGTGACAAGAACCATTTAAAATAAAAAAGAGGTAGCATCGTCCAATCCATTTTAATTCCATTTTAAACGTATATCTAGCACAGAGAAACTAATATTTTGGAAGCAAGTGGCAAAAATATAGTGTGGGGGGGGGAGATATGAGAGGTACTGTTTTTCCCCCTTCAATAGTTAAGCAAAGATTTTTATATGGAGTTATACATGTCTGTAAGATGTTTCTTCACTAAAGTCACGTGCATTGTTTGTGATTAAGGCATTTACTTTTGTTACAAAACCTACTGTATATTAGCCTTCCTCAATCTAGTGCCCTCCTGAAGATTTGGACTGAAAATGCCATAATGACCTTCAGATTATGGGGCTTTAGTGCCAACCGTTCTGAAGAGCACAAAGTTGAGGGAAGCTGGCAAAATTCTACACAACCTACATTAAAAAAAAGAATAAAGAAAAACTAGAGAAAGAAAAGGGAAAAGTAAAACTAGAGAAAGAAAAGGAAAAGAGAATTAGCCTGTTGGTTTCCATATAGAATGCGGCCATTCAAAATGTTTAATGCTGACCTGAGACCATAGAGAACTGTCCCATCTGGATGTAAACGAATCATTCTGTTCTTCACGGTGACACCATGTACAAATGACTTCTTGTCATTCAGGAAGTAGGTATCAGGAACCCAAAGCTGATCTGCTACTCTATTGTCCAATGTAAGATTTAAAGGTATTACATTATACGAAAGCCTCTTATCCCTCCATGCTTGTTGAAAGTACATGGTCAAAGTGTAGTCCTGAAATGATAGAAGAGAGAAAAATAGGTTGAAAATTTTGCTATTTTTTGTTTTGCTACTTGAAATAACCAAACCAAACCAAAGAGTACTTCTTCAACTGACCACCATTGTCTATAAATTTAATGTTTAAAAAAATAAATACTTTGTCATCCTCCAAAATAAAAAATATAAAAATATTTGGCACCAGACTCTATATGATAATATTATCTCTTAAAAAAAAATCCTTTAATTAAAAGAGAAAGCATAGGAATAATGGCTATAAAGTACCATGTGAGCAATTATCCATAAGTATTGCTTTCTATTTAAGAATCAACAGTATATGATTAAAGTTTAGGGATGTAATTGTCTAGATATTAATAACAGTATTTTATTTTATCTATCTGTTCACATGTATCTAATACAAAATTGCACTTAGCTCAATCAAGTAAACAAATTATGATTGCAAAGGTTGTCTCTATAAAGAATGTTTTCAGGCTTCTGACAGAAACAAAGATTTCTTGTCAAAGTATTCAAAAAGATACATTGCATAACTAAAAATCATGTGAATTGCAGTTCAACACATCTAAAAAGCACCGCATTAGGAAAGGCTTAATTAGACAAAAAGTGCAGCTCTTTCTGAAATTCCTTGAAGTCTGGAGACGCAGTTATCTTTGAAAATAAATCATCTTCTGGGCACATCCATTCAGCCCACCAAGGATGCTGGGAAGAGTAAGACACAGTATCTTATGATTAGTCCTCTAGACATTAGTACCTCCAGATGAGGCCTCTACCACATTAGCACAATACTGATATATACTGCTTTATTTCTCAGTATTTCATTATTCTCAGTTGGACATACTCACCTGAACCAGTTAAATGTTATGTCTTAATACAGATGAAAGGCTTAATCAACCAACTGATTTAAATCATCAGTTTGTAATCCACAGGATTGGGATCCCCAAATAATCTGAGGGATATTTCAGGCAACACAGATGGCAATTTTGTTAAGGCCTTGTTTTAGTTTGGCAATGAAAAAGGCCACAGGCACTATTGCTCCTGACTGCCCACCATAGCTATGGGAAGCCTAAAAAATTGCCTGGCTCTATGAGCAGCACCAAACAATAAAGAGAAGTGGCAATTGTCTAGAGTGAACCCGAATAAACTTGCAGAAAAATACCCAAGCACAAAATACTACATAATTATGCCTGTCTAATAGTAAGGATGGGGTCAAAGAGGGTTTCTTTCTCTACCACTATTGCATTTTACCCTAATAGACCTTTCACAGATGTTGGGCAGACAGCTCAAAGCTATCCCAGAAAAGAACTCAGCTGACTACTCAGAAAACTGCTATAATAAATTTGCAAAGAACACTGAAAGTGTGCTGCTTGCATCCACTTCAAATTAGACATCGCAATTATGCTGAGTTTATGGGAGCACCTTGATCGTATGTAATGGAAACAAGTTGCAGAGGCTGAGGAACAGGCAACATTTTCAAATTTTGTCATCTGATACAGATCTTCAGTAAGGGTAATTAAGGTTGTTTCATATAAGAGGTATGGCAGATTTATACTCATTGGTCTTTCTGGGAGAGGTCCTTAATGAACAATGTGATTTAAGATAATTACCGGTACTACTATTTGAAAATTTGTCTTTATTAGGAACAGTAATAGAGAGGATACTACCTATCTAACTCCAAATGTATGTGGGAAAAGTAGATTATCTAGATGAATTTGGGTCTGCTTCAGGTTTGCATATGGTACTAAAATGATCTTAGTTACTCTGACTGAGAGAGCCAATTTGACACGGTGGCTTAAGATATCAGGGTACAAACTGGGAAATCACAAATTCTAGTCCTCCCTTCAGCATGAAGCTATTTTGACTTCGGTCACTCTTTCTTAGATCTAGGAAGAAGGTAAGGCAAACCACTGCTGAAAATACTGCCACAAAAATTTCAGGGACTTGTCCAGGTAGTCACTAGGAATCAATACTGACTTGAAGGCACAAATCAAACAAACCAAAGCAAAACCTTGACTGAGGCCCTTTACCAGATGACAAAGATAGAGAATATCACTGGGTTGATTCTATTAGTATTTTTAACAAATGTAGCTAAAACAACTTGGTTGGGAACTGGCTACAGGTGTTCCATAATTATTATATTTTTCTTTTCAAGGCTATTATTCAAGACTGACTTGAATTATTCAAGATATTCCCATTTAGTCCATGACAAATGAATTGTGCATCCAAAAGGATTTTATTATTTCTGTACAACTTTTTAGTATTTACATAAAATGTAGACACTAAACTAGATTATTCAATCTCATGCTGGCATGTTAAACAGAAGGCTTAGAAATTGTATATACTGCAGAAACGTACTGTAATGTTTATAGTGTTGTGAATGTTTTAATTGCCTCCAAAGATAATATTTATATATGATTTTTATGTTTTAATTGTACACCACCCAGAATCAATCTCTGAGTGATATAAGCAGTTTCTAAATTTGATAAATACATAAGTAAATATAGCAATTTCCACATTTTTAAAAAAACCTGCATATTCTTATGTTTTCTAAGGAACTTTTAATTAATTTGTCCACCTTTCAAAAACATGTTCTGCCTTATATTTTTAAAAAGTATAATAATGCAGTAACTATTTCCTTACAAATATCATCAAAATTTCAGAGAGGCATAGCATGCATTACACCAACTGACAAAAAAAGAGTTCATGCATACAGTGTACTCCTAGAAACATTACGGTATTTGTCTAAAAAGGAATGTCTGCCAAGTTAGGATTCACATATTTATTTATTTATTTATTATTGGTTCTTCTATGCCGCCCTACTCCCGAGGGACTCAGGGCGGCGTACAGCATTATGCAAGAACACTAAATAATAAACAACAGTTAAAAACAGAACTTAAAAAATTTAAAAAAGTTAAAAAATATTCACCCCCAGACATACCAGGGGGGAGCTCAGGTGGAACTAGTCTACCCCCTGCCTGCAGGAAGAGCCATGTCTTAACAGCTTTTTGGAAGGCCAGCAGGGTGGGGATGGTTCGGGTCTCTGGGGGAAGTTGGTTCCAGAGCACGGCTCCCCCCACAGAGAAGGCCCTCCCCCTAGGGCCTGCCAGCCGGCATTTTTTGGCTGACGGGATCTGGAGGACCTATTGCTGATTATATAGACAATATTATTCTAAAATCTTATCTATTAATCTATGACCAAAATGTAATTTCAGTTCTAATCTTTCACCTGTCAATGAGGAAAAGTTCCATCCTAATTTAATTCTAGAATTCAGGAAAAATATTATGAATTATCTCCATCTATTTTACTGCCCTTTGCTCATTGTTCAGAAAATGTTAGCTAACAAGGGGGTAAAATATTAGAAGAACATATGTAAACAGTATTTTCTGCACCTACTGAGATTACTTTTTCTTAATGACAACTGGTAGCATTGAGCAAAATGTTCTGATCTTATGAAAGGTATTAATATCCTGCCCTTGAAATAAAGCTCATGTGTTCAGAGAATTTTCTTTCAAGGTCAAAACTGAAGACATTTACATCCAGAGAATGTTGTTTTGAGATCATAACAAAATTCCCTATTTGGTTTCAAACGTTGGAAGATAACGGCTGTTTCAAGCAGTTGGTGTCTTCAAAGTTCTAGACATAAAAAATACATTTGAAATTGGTCACTCAACTGTTCCATACTTGAAATGGAGCCTTTATGTTCAAGAGTTTGTTTTGAAGCTGGAATTACATACTTTGACCCATTTTGAGTTTTGTTCTGATGCAAAACAGAAAACAGCCAACGGGGACTATTCTGGCATAACATTTCAGAATCAGAATCAGAATCGAGCTGGAAGGGACCTTGGAGGTCTTCTAGTCCAGCCCCCTGTTCAAGCAGGAGATACCATTTCAGGCAAGTGACTGTCCAGTCTCTTCTTAAAAACTTCCAGTGATGAAGCACCCACAACTTCTGAGGGCAAGCTATTCCACTGGTTAATTGTCCTCACTGTTAGGCAGTTTCTCCTTAATTCCAAGTTGTTCTGTCCTTGATTTGTTTCCATCCATTGTTTCTTGTCTTGCCCTCTGGTGCTTTGGAAAATAAATTGGCCCCCTCCTCTTTGCGGCAATCTCTCAAATATTGAATACTGCTATCATATCCCCGCTAATCCTTCTTTTCTCTAGACTAGCCAAACCCAAATCCTGCAACTGTTCTTCATATGTTTTAGTCTCCAGGCTAAATCAATCAATTTCAATTGATTAATCAATTTAATCAATTTCAAGTAGGACTCTTTTGTTCATAGCTCAAAACAAGCACATTTTCCATTTTGTGCATATCTTTAACAATCTCCTTTTGTCACAGCTGTTGAATAATCCATAGAAACAGACCAATTGCTTAGAACTAAATGAAAAAATTACCGTATCTAATAAAAACAGAGCCACGAAAGAGGGGAAAAACTAAGAATAATATTTTCCTTAATAAGGTATCAAAATGTCTTCCAAAACTTAAACAAAATTTATTTTCTGAAATCTAAGTTTATTTTCTGAAAACATAATATATGCTGAGTAAAATTTGAGGGCAGAATGAATGATGTAAATACATTAATCTGAAATACTGTATATTATACATTGACTTTCAGAACAATCCTTTTGGTGAAAAAACTAATGCAGTTCTAATAAATCTAAACTAAAAAAAGTAATGTTCCACTGGTTGTGGCTGATCCAAAGAATAACGAAGCCACTCCTTCTCCTTCTTTTCTTAAATCTAGAGAAGCCAACTATTAAACTGAGCAGGGAAAAAATACTTGATTCAATATTTTATTGCATGGTTTTTGCTCTACAGAAATCCTCCTTTCCTAACATATTATTTATAGTCTTTCTTTGCTTTATTTCCAGGCATCTTCTTCTAGGAAGCTTCCATCTTCAAAACTCTATTTGAAAGCACAAATAGTACCTAAACAGTTATTAGATATTCAATCTGTAAGCTAACAACCATGCGTCTGCAGCAGAGACGGGTTGCTGTCTTACCTTGCTACCAGTGTGCTGTGCGTGCATCACCACATTTCGTGCATGCACTCACTACATGTGCATACCCCCTCGCGCAATTTTGCTCCCACGCATGCGCGAGGGGGTATGCACATGTAGGAAGCAAAATCTCACACGTGCATGTGTCCCCTCATGAGATTTTGGCGCAATTTTGCTTCCACGCATACGCGGGAGCAAAAAATCACTGAAAATTTCGTGAAAAAAGATGGCGGCTCCTAGACACCGGCAACCGACCACACCAGGTCGGTAGTCTCTTGATGACATCACCAGCCCGCCGCTACCAGTGCGGTAGAGTGGACTGCACCGGTAGGAACCCACCACTGGTCTGCAGTAATTTTTAAAGCTAATATGCTATGTCTTTTCTATATGGTGCACGGTGCTGCAGTTGCAGGTGCATAGGAGGAATCTTTTCCATCTAAATTTCTGAAATTCCTATTTTGAATCGCCTGCTTTGTTAATGCTGGTTTTCTGCAATGCACTTCGTTGTTGCATTTTAGCCAAGGCTTAGTTACAAATCTGCCAGTTGAAGTTTTGCTTAAATAAATTTGAAAGGGTGGTGGTGGTGAATACAAATCTTTAGCCCTATTAGTTTTGGCAGACAGATACCGGTCTCCTTGCAAGAAACAAATAAATGACTGGCTTACTGGTGACTTACCCCCGAGTCTGTATTTATGTTAGACTTGGAACTTGAAGAGAGCTTAAGTAGAAAATTTTAGATCTTGATTAATAAAGAGATAGAACCAAAGTTTCAAATCTCTGCCACAATATTTTCATATGTCCTCTTTTTAACATTCCCAAATATTTGTATCATTTACTGGTCCCAGTTCATAGGATAGCCTTCATATTGGCACATCTGGATACTGTGCTCAGTAGTATCTTCCCCTCAATGGTAAACACAAGGGTGTTTATATATTTTTTCAGAATGTGAAATTGAGATACTAGTTTGTGTACTTGTCCGATCTATTATCCTTGGAGGTAGATTTAATCTTCTGTCTTATTACAAACAATTCAAAGTCCTGTCATATGGCAAATCACTACTATCTACTAAACAATCAGGATCAGGAAATCTCTAGTACTATGGCCAAATTTTGTATCACAGCAATAACAAGTAGAAGTTCTTGGATCTCATAGTTTCTTTTGCTATGTTTAGTTCACACACTAATAGACTTTTATTGAACATCCGAGCTATGTTTTTTCCCTCTCTGTGTCTTTGATCTATGACTGTTTATTTTAATAAACTTTAATCTTTCTTTGCTACCTCCTTGCACTTTTTGAGTGCGTGACAGGAAGGTTTCTATTTTTAATAACTATTGAACCCTTTTTCATATTATCTTTACAACAACAACCCAGGAAGATGAGTTGGGCTGAGAAAAAATGATTGGTCCAAGCCACTAAATGTCTTTTATTTTCAAAACGACATTTAATTGCTCCTATTGTTTTTACTGATTTGATTTCATTTTCTTCTGCTTTTTTATTAAAAGAAATTCCAAAGCAGGATTTTACATTAGCCCTCTCCATCCAACATACCTTTTGTCAGGTATGTTGGATAATTCAAGCATGCTGGATGACTGACTTGAAAAATGGTTTATGGAAATTGAGACCAATTTAGCTGGAGGCCCCAAAAGGGTACTTTTTTTTTTTACTTTGTGAAATTTTAATTAAATGTTAACTGGAACCTCTGCTTCTGAATATGCCTTAAGCAGGTTTCATTCCAAATGGATCTATACAAATCACAATCTTGAGCATACAGTATACTTTTAGGCCATTTCATATATGTATTGTACGACTTCATGCACAGATATCAATTTTGTAGAGGAAAACTGCACTCACAGTGCAATGCATTTATACTTCTACTATTCTGAACCAACATGTAGGTTTCCTAGGCAAGATTCTTAATAGTAAACAGAATAAAATAGGATTGAACGGGGTGTATGGCTTTTAAAATTAATATAGCATCATTGTCTGATGCTTGGTTTACAAGTAAGTTTACAACTTTACCTTTGACAGGGGTGATTGAAATTCCCTTTGTTTTCTTTTTCTTTGTTCACATCTAGTTTTGTCATTTTGCTCATCTTTCTTTTTTTTTGTTATTGATATTGTTGTTTCTTTGCTTTTCAATGCCTTTAACAATTTACCAACTACCCAGATTTACATAGAGTTATAATTTATGTTCTTCTTATAAACTGGGAATTGCTACTTAATACATAGTAGCTTGTAGGCCATTCCTACCTCTTTTCCCTAGACAAATACAAATGACTCAGGTAGTTTTTGCAATATTTTACAACACCAAATTTTAAATGTATAAAGTGTAAATCATTACAATTATAAAGGAACATGAATTTCTGAGAAAATGTGTGTGCACATGACATACTGCAAATCCAACATTGTTCTCTGAGAGAGAGAAATACCGCATAAGGGAGAAAAGAAAAAGGAAAGTGTATAGTCTCAATTAACTCCTAATAAACTGCATGGCTAAATCAACTTCAATCTCCTTAATATTTCCCTTAGGAAATCATCATTCTACATTACAACTCACTAGATTATTTTGCAAGGTCTGAGATAATACACACAATATTAAACTACCTGTACTAGAAATACTGTAGGACTTTTAAAAGTTGCCAATATGTCAAAGGAACATCTAAGTTGGAAATACTAAACATTCCTATCACATAGTTTGCAACTTTTCTTAATAAGACAATAAAACTTCTGTATGAATAACTTAAATTATAGAACTTTTTAAAAAAAGTTATTAAGAATTTCTGGTTATTAGAAGATTATTATTATTTAATTCTTGTTCTAGATTGTCAATCAGTGAGTTACCTGTGTGACAGAACACCTTCTAAGGCTCAATAATTCACTGACAATTATTCTTCCTTGGAAACATATACGGAGACAAGCTAATTTTTTTTAAAAAAAACCTAGCTACAACTTCATCAATAGACTAAGAATAAAGGGAAAGAATTTGAGTTTCAGTTGATGTTTTTATCCACCTTTTCATAGGATGTAAAATGAAAGAATTCTGAAAGTAAATGACTGCTATGCAAATGATGTCAACATGAGAGATTTAATTTCTGGGGCTATTGTCTGAATTATCTGGAAGATTGATTGCTAGAACAGAATAGATCTTACAAAAACTGGTAAAAATCTATGTGGCCAAAACATGGTGAACATGTGGATGAGAATTTTAAACTGACTCACTGAAAGAGAGTAATAAAAACTTAAGCCTTAAGTAGATGGAAGTTGAAATATACAGTATTTCTAATATGATCTATTCAACCATTTGGTGAAAAATCAGAAAGTGCACTGGATCATAACATTATTTAGTAAAGCTTCTCCCCCCCCCCCCACTTCTGCTCAGTTGCATCCAATTCTCTTATGTTGCTTCAACAAGTTGCTGACGTTTTCTTGGAAAGGTTTTTAATAAGTGGCTTGTCACTGCCTTGTTCCTGAGATTGAGAGAAAGTGACTGATCCAAGGTCACCCAGTTGGCTTTGTGCCTAAGGCAGGACTAGAATTCATGGTCTCCAAGTTTCTAAACTGATGCCATAACCACTACATCAATTGACTCTCTATTAATGCTTATAATAAGGGAAATAAGCAATATGAACTTAAATTCCAAACAAGGGTAATTAGGTAACTTGGTGAGAAGTCTCTGATTATTTATAGTAACTCAGTGATACTATTTATTCAAAAGGAACACAAACAACAAAAGGGAGGTAATTATATTGTATATAATAGGATAATATATAAAGCACATGAAAGGAAGCAGACCATCAACATTGAACTGTATCTAATGGCACACTTAATGATATACTTCCCTTCAAGCCTTTAGGAAGGAATTAAGTCTTCATTTTAATGTAGTTGATTAACTTGCAATGGTGCTGATTAGGAGTATGTGTGTCCTAGAATCAAAACCATCCACTCTTAGCAATAATAAAAACCCTCCAAATTAAGTCTCTGCTTGTAGATAAGCCTTTTCAGCTGTTTCTAGTAGCATAAGTGCACCAGCGTGCCTACCGTCCCTGTCCTAATGTTCCCGCTTATCAGTACCCATCTTATGTATATAAACAATGTTATATCTATGTATAGAGTATTGACAGGAAAGGATTCAGAGTGGTCATACTTTTTCAAACTTGCTGAAAACTTTAAACTGTATTGAACTGAAGGTGTTCATCTCTAATTTAATGGTGTTTATTGCATTCCAAAGAGGAAAAAAAATTGGGTTGAATAATTCTTCACATTCATGCTTCAGAATGAAGCATTTGTTTTTTCATGGGATTGTATTGGCCATATGATTACAAATGTCCCTGAAATTTATGGGAAAAACAAAGACCTAACAAAACAAAGACCAAACAAAATCACCAAACCATTTAATAATAAGATGGATTTAATTTAAATCATTAGCCGAAGACCTTCAGTGTAGTTATTAAATCTCAATTTAAATGTGTCGAACATCTCATAATAGATATTGCTTTTAATTTTTGCTGTTTAATATAATAGTATTCTTCCGCCCTTAAAGAGAAATACAGAATTCAGAATTAGAAAGCATATATCATATACAGCAATTAATTAATCAGATCTTGTTCAGATTAATTTTCTTCAACATGAAATGGTCTTCATTACAAGCAATCAGAGACATACTGATGACTTCATTAAAAACTGAGATCATTCCAGTTAAATGTAATTATTGAGAGATTGGAAGATGTTTTTGCCATGGTACCCCTAGGAGAATCTGACTAGCTTTTTCCAACAAAGAATAGAATTTAACAAAGTTAAAAAAAAACCACAAGCAAAATTATTTTGAGTGAATTACTTTATCCATAAATCTTTTTTAAAAATAATTTCAGCTAAATCATAAAAACTTCAAATATAAAAACATAATAAACCTATTATGAAATTTATCATAATAGGTTTTGTAGAAAGATGATTGTTCACATTATTAGCAATTCTTCCTGTCAGCAGTTATAATCAACCTTGTTACAACTACTGAAGATAATGTAAAGAAAAACTTGGAGGCATTGCTTTTCTGTTTATTTTTTTCATCCCCATAATTTAGTGTTCTCATTGTTTATTTCATTTTTTTTCAGATTACACCCAATTTCTTCCAAACTTCAGCAAGATAAGAAATAAAAGTTGTTTCCCCTTATTGAAGACTGCAGAGTAGGCTTTAGGGCAGTTTCAAATAGTCGATTTTTCTTTTTAGCTCCATACTGAGAACTTTGGTTCTGATCATTCCTGTCTGTTTCCTCATCATTTTGTTTAACAATTGCCATAAATAGTGGAATTCTTGATGCAGCACTTCAAACCATCATGTTCAATTAAGTATCTTGTGGGAAAGTTATTAGTTCTTCCTGCTTCATTTGGAGCAGCTACTACAATGTGAAATAACCAATGAAGAAAGCTGTTTTTTCTTAGGTTCCACATAAATACACAGAGATACCATTGCTAAGATGTTAAGTTATTTACTACAGCTAAGCAGAAAATGGTAGGCAAGATTAAAAAAATCAAGGTCTGTGCAAAAAGTGCTTGCCTGAATAAATAATTCTGTTTGAAGTTCAAACAGCAATAGTCTGGTCCAAATTCATTCCAGGAATCAAGAGCTGAGTCAAATAGTTAGCTAATCCAATAGTCAAAGGTTTAGGAATAGGCAGCAGCAAGAATCACAAGATGGAATACCAAATGGTTGATTTCAACAAAGGCTAAAGGCAAAGCAGTTATATAAAATTATCCGTAGGGAGTTGGCTGAAGTTATTCTTTGAACTTTGCCTTGTAAGGAGCCTCATTGAGTGAAGCTGTTCTGCTCGCCATTGCATGCAGTCCTGAGGCTTGGGGGTTGTGCCTCCTCATCCAGTTGCTCTAGCTGATCACAAGATGCCTATGATTGATCAGCTTCCTCAGATCATCATGGTTTGAAGATTTCCAAGTCTGACAATCCATAGACTCAGCTGGAGCAATGTCATAGGTGTAGAATAGGAGTCAGAGTCTGAATTGTAGTCCACAACAAAAGCATTGAATTGGCAGAAGCTGGGAAACCATGCCGTGCTTCATTTCAGTTTCCTAGGACATGCAGACTATTTATGTTTCCTTCTTAATATTTCCAATGTTGGCATTCCAATATCCAATCTTGGTAGCACTTCTTGGTTTCATATTCTGCCACTTTCAGATAAAACTTGATTGTAATATCATAATACTCATCGATTTTATCAATGATTGGAACATTAACTTGGATAATTTTAATATTAAAGGATTGTCCATGAAAGTCTAACTAATTCTATTTTTTTCATTGGTTGCATCTACCAATTTTGGGAATATACTGTATATTCTTGGCATACACTCTCAAGGTCCTTTACTTACTTGCTGATACAAGTCAAAATTAAATATTAAATTCATTTTTATAACATGAAAGAAATATTTGAAGCAAATATGAATCTTGTTCAAAAATATACAACAGGCCATCACTTTTGATGAAAGAAAAGCATTTAAAGATACAATATGCCAATTTTAAATGATCCTACAGGTGCTCATATGATCCAGGATAACTGAGCACATGTGAATATAATTTCAACTGAGAAAATCCTATTTACAGAAAGATACTGTCACGGGGTGATTTTCTGATTGTCAGCTGTACTCATATGTATTCACATGTCAGACATTATGACCCAGAGGTTCTTAGCAAAGTGAAGCAGTCACATGGGATGTGATCTGCGCAGATGTGAAATTCCTTTGTACCCCTCCCTTCACTTCTACTATAGTCCTTCATTGTGGAGGACACATATTTTAATCTGTCAAGATGTAATTATTAAGTATTAGGTTTTTATATTTCTTTTGTACCAAAATAAATATTTTATTATTAGACTTTATACTCGGGCTTATTTTATCATAAATTAGTTTCCGAAGGAAAAGATTCATTACCTCTACAATTTATCTTCCAAAGCTAACAAATACAGACAAGCAAATTGAGCATATGTATAGGTATATTCTATCAGGACCTTAGCAAGTTATTATTTATCATTTCTAAACTATATATAATATATTCTAAACTATATAATATATATTATTATAATGATGACAAACTATTATTAGTATAACATATTATCAACAAAAGTTGGCTTTTTCTGACCCATTGAGACAAAACATGAATATTTTAGAAAACACATTTTGCAATCCTCCCACATTTGTTTTAAGTGTAACAAGTTTAATTGATATTTTCTACATGAATATTATAGATTAAACCCAACTGAACAATTGGCTGAATTTAGTTTCTCTTAGGAATGACTACAGATATTTAAAAACAAACAAAAAGTAAACACATTAAAAATTTCATTTCCCCCCATTAATTTTCTTGCTGTAACATCTTTTTTTAAATATTTTATAAGTACATTTTGTGATGCTAAAGGGACCCATTTAATTTCCCCCATTTAATTGCACCAGAACTTACCTTTAAGAACAGAGCTAAAAGCTGAGATAGATCCACTTTTTCCTATTTATCTGTTATTACCATAATACTTTCAGTGAAAATTTAATAAAATGGGGCTGATGAAAATGGAAATTACAGTCCACTCTAGGTGATACAGATGTTATGTAAGATATCACTCTGGTCTCCTTTGAAAAAATTACAGCTTTACACAATACCTATTCATTGCTGATTTTATATATAGTTGGTCAATTTGGGATTGATTTTTAATCACTTTCCCAAAACTGATGAGAACATATATATTTCCATGTACTATACCGGTAGTTCCAAAAAGTTGATATACTTCCAGAGAAATGTAGAAGTCAAGCTGTATTTTCTCCAATTTTAAGTACATCTGAAAAGATGCTTTGATTCTCACATAAAATCACCTGCTGGTCCTAAACATGTTGGAAAATGTAAAGTGAGCACTGCAAAAAAAAAGCAGTCTTCTTTACAGCAAAGATCTTTTGTATTAGTTTAATCGTTTTTTTTAAACCTCAACCCTCTATTCCAATTGCAAAGCCATTTTACCCTTACTGCTGTACAGAGATCAGATCTGAAGGATAAAATGTAAAATGGAGAACTTGTGGGTGGCCATATAAACCTTTTCGGGGAATATCTTAAATTAAATGTGTCTGGTTCATAGGATCATACATCAAGTACAGAGAGTAACAATACAAGCCCATAAAAAGAAGCAGCTGCTTTAAACATTCCCAGCAGGACTAGAAACGTTAGTTTTTATTCAAAAATGCTACTCCTTGCTTTTTCTGGGTTGTTTAAAAAGAAAAAAGAAATAAAGCTAAAAGATAATTACACTAGTCATTGTATACCACTGGATAAATGCCTCCTTGCCAAAATGTCAAGTGTGGATACATTGTTCTGTTCTCAAAAAGTCAATCTTATTAACAGATTCATGAACATGAAATGTTGCACTTCAGGCCATGTTTTTTTTGTCGCATGGAAAAACCTCTATTGAAATTTTTATTTTTAATTTGCTTGTTGCATACTTCATACAAACTAAGAGATTTAAATGGCAGATTAAGTGCTGAATCTCATAACCAAGCCTTCATCCATATGTCTTGAAGAACATATTTCAGAATAACGACATTGGAATGTGACTAGTATCTCATGGCAAAACAAATCTGTGAAACCGTCTACAAATAGCAGGGGGCGGGGAGAGTAGCCATCTTGAGGTAACTGAATACAATATTTATTCCCTCATTTCAAAATGTTTTTACATTCAAAAGCTTGTCTTAAAAACAGTATAGAATTGTGTTTTGAATAAACAAATGTACTATACAGATGTAAGCTATTTGCTTATCTCTCTAGTATTGTGACTTGGGTTGTCACTTTGGCTGGCTCAGACTTGGCAGAATTTAGCCAACTGCTCAAACCGAGACAGCTAGTAACCATACCACGCATGAGAATGAGGTCACAAGTCATTTGGTTTTCCTCTGCAGTAATTAGGATGAAGTCACATCTTCTACCCTGCAAAGTTTAAATCCGGTTCTTCTTTTCCTCACCTTTTCCACATTTAAGTGGAAACCTGCTCTGTGTATCTTGTGTCTACTGCTATGTAGCAGTTAGTTAATTGCATAGCTTTGGAAAGTTTAGCTCTCAATACATTTCTCACACAGTGGGGAAGATGCCCTTGTCTACCCCACATACAAAGACATCCTACACACTCCATTTTTCTTTATTTTGGTTTTATCATCCTACCAAATTCCTTCTCACTTCTCAGATCGATGAACAGGAAGAGGAAGTCTGACTCTTTAAGTCAGATACTTCAACCTCTCCGCAGGTGAAGGCTGTACCAATCTAAGCACTGTTTCACCTTTTGTGTTTTCACAATACCATTGGGGAAACCAGGCAGCTTGGGAAGGCAAACTCCTTAAGGCCATTGTGTGATACTTTTGCAGCATTTTTCCTAGGGCAACAGGCAAGAACCCTGATGCTGTCCCCAAAATAATCAGATTCCATCCTTCTGCCAGAGGAAAGGCAGATTTTGGCATATTTATTTATTTTATTTGGGAATTCTTCTATGCCGCCCTACTCCCTTAAGGACTCAGGGCGGCGTACAGCATTTTAAAGAACACCAAACAATAAAAACATTAAAAACA
Organism: Diadophis punctatus similis; assembly: GCA_023053685.1. NCBI lineage: Eukaryota > Metazoa > Chordata > Lepidosauria > Squamata > Dipsadidae > Diadophis > Diadophis punctatus. Next base: position 156,231,746 of record JALIGW010000002.1, read on the forward strand.
ATTTTTAAAAAGTTAAAAAAAAGACACACAACACCATGCATACATGGGGGAGACCTCAGATGTAAAATTGTCTCAGAACCCTGCCTGCAGGAAGAGCCATGTCTTAATGGCTTTTCGGAAGATCAGCAAGGTGGGGATGATTTGGATCTCTGGGGGGAGTTGGTTCCAGAGAGCAGGTGCCCCTACAGAGAAAGCCCTGCCCCTAGGCCCCGCCAGGCGGCATTGTTTGGCTGACGGGACCTGGAGGAGACCCACTCTGTGGGACCTCACCGGTCAAAGGGAAGTATGAGGTAGAATGCGGTCCCGGAAGTAACCTGGTCCTAAGCCATGTAGGGCTTTAAATATATATAATTCTCCCATAGTTCCATTTTTTTTAAAAAAAAAAACAGCTTTGCTGCAAGCTTGCATTGTGCCAGTTGTTGTTTAAAAATGTTTTGTTCCTTGACATAAAAGGAAGCTGCAAGAAGAAAAAGTAAGCTAAAGCTAAAGAATGGGGCAGGGTGTTGACTAATTGCTGTTTTAGCTTCTTTGCCATTGGTGACTTCAAAGAAAGGCAAGGTGAACATAACAGCATGGAGATGCTACTGACAATTGCCAGCAGATGTGAGGAAGAGGTCCCTGACATTTATTTATTTATTTATTTATTTATTTATTTATTTATTTATTTATTGTTTGTTTGTTTGTTTGTTTGTTTGTTTGTTTGTTTGTTTGTTTGTTTGTTTGTTCTTACATGCCACCCTACTCCCTGGGGACTCAGGGCGGCGTATATACAGTACGTGTGGCACTGAGTCCAGACTCTGCAGTTTGTGAAATACAGGTAGTCCTCGACTTACGACCACAATTGAGCCCAAAATTTATGTTGCTAAGTGATAATTTTTTTATGTGAGCTTTGCTCCATTTTATGACTTTTTTGCCACATTTATTAAGGGAATCACTGCAATTGTTAAATTAGTAATACCTTTGTTAAATGAATCTGGCTTTCCCATTGACTACTGTCATAAATATGAACCAGTTGTCAAACATCCGAGTGTAAATCACATGACCATGGGGATGCTGCAATGGTCATAAGTGTGAAAAATGGTTGCAAGTCACTTTTTTCAGTGCCGTTGTAACTTCAAATGGACACTAAATGAACTGTTGTAAGTCAAGGACTACCTATACTACATCTATGTAGCTTAACGGCATTAGTGATTTGTCTTCAATAATATTTTCCCCATTTGGTTCATCCTCCATATTCCTAAAAGAGCCGAGATGGCGCAGCAGTTAGAGTGTAGTACTGCAGGCCACTTTAGCTGTCTGTGATCAGCAGTTCAGCTGTTCAAATCTCACCGGCTCAAGGTTGACTCAGCCTTCCATCCTTCCGAGGTAGGTAAAATGAGGACCCAGATTGTTGGCGGCAATATAAATATACATGGCTTAATGGTGTAAACCGCTTAGAGAGTGCCTGCACTTTGAGGTAGTATATAAGTCTCACTAATAAATAAACAAACAAACAAACAAACAAATAAATAAAGATTAGCAATTGAAAAAGTCCCTATACTCTTTCCTCACTAACCTTTTCTTTCATTAATTGGTTTCCATGTTTTTGCTTATACTACGTATATTTGCTTATACTACGTATTAATTAGGGACCTGTCCTTCCTCTTCTCTGTTAAGCAGTATGTACACAGACACACTAATGAAATCAATAAAAACAATAAGCAAAAAAACTTCTAATGTAACAAAGCTTTTAACTGAATTCCTGCATCGGTTAAAAAAAATGGCATTGCTTCCGGTAGATCTTTCTTCCTCCAGTCACGTGCTAAACCTCTAATCTATATTAAAGTAGTTTAATGCATAGCAACAATAAAATACACAAACCAGAACAACTCGCATGAGAAGCTTATTTAATATACTATGTTCTCTTTACTGCCTGTCATAGATCAGATGTCAAAAGAAAAGTGAAAAGTTATCTATATTTCTTTCATGCTCGTTTTAAAATGTGAAATGATTGACATGTTGTAAAAAAAACCTTGTTATTCCAGTTGAAATAACTTTCAAATGTTTCATACTGAAGCAACAGTATGTATATATATATATATATATATATATATATATATATATATATATATATATATATATATATATATATATATATATATATATATATATATGTACGAATATCAGTTTAAAAAAATCCTAGAGGAAGAAAAAAAGGAAGCATTGGAAAAATAATGCATTGACCAGCTGGAAGCATTTGCATAGGTTTTCATATTTGATGATTCATTGGAAAAATAGTAAGATATATTTCTCACTTTTTTCTTCAAGTGATAAAATAGAAGTCGTGGGAAAATTTAAACTCTTGTGAGTTTCAAGGATGGATGTAGTGAAGGCTCAGTCCACAGAAGACAGAAAAATTCTTATGATTAACCATTGGGAGAAAGATTTCATCTGCAGAAACTCAATAATGTTTTAAAGGTGACTGCTGTAACAGAAGTACTTTTCCTAACTTTGACAGCTGGACTAAGGGCACTACTAGTTAGAAAAGGCATCCCTAGCCTCAATGATTCATGTTTTAGTCATTTCCTCTTTAGGTAACTGAAATCTGCTTTACCTCACGCTGCCCTTGAAAGGGATTTTCAAGCCATATCTGTACAAATACTGCATCAAAATTGCTTTCAGGTATGAGTTTTCCAGAAACTGTTTTATATCAAACCTATATGAACTCTATTAGCTTTCATTCTGCATTCTATTGCAGCAGAAGTGCTTAATCGATAAAACTCTACCAATTTGGAAGTCAGGGTATCTAAAAGTGATCTTTAACCATGCAAATTGTCCGGTAATTTATAGTTTAATTGCTCAGTTTTTTTAAAAATCAAAGCAATTTAGATTTAGTGTGTATAGCAAGGAAGAGCCTCCTTTGTAGCGAGACCCCAACTATGAAATTACCTCTATTGCAAAATGAGACATTTTTCTTCCTTTCAGCTTTCTAAGTTAATTAATTTCTGCTTTTGTGGGGGAGGGTTGTTAATTATAATTCTGCTATCACGTTGACTTATTGAATTTGTTTTATTTTTTTCTTCATCACCACATGGCCTAGCTTGGGCTGAATGGTAAGTTAAATAGTCTACTTTTAAAATTACCAATGAGCTTTCAATAACCAGCAAAAAGTTAATTATATAAAAATCTAATTATATATTACTAATTGGGAAAGGATGTTAATATATCATTCTGAAAACCTTCTTGGCTAAACCAGAATATCAAGAAAAAGATGACACTTCCTCTTGGAACTTCTCATACTTTTCCTAAAATTATCCCATTGTCCACTTACTCTGCAGGGAGAGTAGACTTTATTAATGCTCAAAATTTCACAATATGCATTCTGTTTTCAATGTTAATACAAGACACAAGGTTATTTAATTCAAGCCTCCTGGGAATGGACTATAGGAACAAGTGTTGAACACCGGTGTTAGAATTCTCACCCCATATGAAGAATCTGAACCATATGCCTCACAACAATAATCTACCCATTTCTGCCTCTCCCACTGCTTTTCAGAAGATGTTCCAAGAACATCTAATTATAAACAAGGCAGCATGAACCAGCTCATAATACAAAACCAATGGTTTTCTTGCCAGAGTAGTTTATCACACCATAATCCTTAGTTAAAATGTTGTCTAATCAGATTCAAGGATATTTTACAAGTGGTCTTGATAACTAATTTAAACCATCGACAGAAGCCAAAAATCTAAAAGAGCCTGTAGAATGTTATTTTCAGTGGGGTTTCATCCCCAAAACTGACCTACCATAACATTAACTTATGTTTAAACCTAATATGTTGAAAAGGAGTATAAGTAGAAGCTTTTCCAACTTGTACTTGTCAAAAATATTAAACCAACTCCTAAAATTCCCAATGAGCATAGACATTAGAATTTCAAAAGTTGAAGTCCAATAGGGAAACACATTATGGAAGACTTTAATACAAGTACCTGAAATCAAGCATCTCACCTAAAAGATTAGCCAGAACAATCTGATGGCCATATTAAGTGCTGAAAATATCATCTACTCCTGATTGTCATAGTGCATATTTGGATTATGCCAATGGGATTATGTTGTATCCGGCAGAGTGTAGCTTTTATATGCAACGCATATCCCAAAAATGATTTATATGCTGCTTGCCCTCCATGAACTGAAATGGAGGAGTTCTGAATAAAGGGATAGTGAATATTACTATATTCAACATCAATTACAGCTAATTTCATTGACTAAATGATTTGCTATCATTTAGTTGATAGGAGTACTTCATTATAAAATATAGGGAGACTATCTATAAACACTTATTGGGAAACAAACAGGAATGTCTGTTCCCTTTATATCATGGTAACAATAGTGTAAAACCCATGGAACCAACATGATAATTGGTTAGAAATGATGAGAGCTAAGAAAATTATTGCTGGCAAAGCTTGAATTGCAGAATAGATTTTTACTACTTTTCTCTCTTTTTTAAAAAAACAACCAAACAGACATTTATTCTAGTGTTATAAGAGCACTGGCAACTATTTTGGATTGCCATCAGAAACACTGTAAAAGAGGTAAGAAGTTCCATTACAGGCCCACAAGAAAAATGAGTATTCATCCTATAGAAAATGATGCTACTATTATGAATCCATCAAGCCTCTTAAATTCCATAATCATAAGCATATACAATACAGGGCTAAAATCTACAGCAGGTTATAAAAAACATCATGCCTAAGACAGCTAAAATAAAACACATTTATAAGTTTGAAATGTAATCCTTTGGAAGTGAATGGCTAAACAAATAAGTAGCTAGTATATGCCCAATTTTTTTCCTCCATAACTCCATATATAAATCAATATACCTTAAAATATTACAATAAAATACATAGTTATACATTTTGATCAATCATTCATAAATTCTTTATATGTAACACTTTATTCCAGGTATATATTACTAAAATAATACTGCTTCCAAAAAAAGAAAAAAATCTTATTTTGTCTTCTGGGATCTCCACCAATTAATTCCAATTTTTTCTCCAAATTAACCACTATTAGCTTAATTTACCAAGATAATTATTATTTCTCCTGTCTCTTAATTTTAAGCCATATTGCTTCCTCCCCTTTCTTAATCTCTTTATTCATCATTTGTTTTTCTTATCCCCTATTTTATCATAACTAAATGCCCCATAAAAATCAAAAACTTCAATTATATAATTTATCTTAAGATCTCATAATCATGTTTATCATTCATACTTCTCATATTAATCATCATTGTTCTATCTACATTATTCCAAATCAATTAATTCTTCAACTCTCATAATGGATTTTTCAAATTCATTTTAAACAGATCTCATATACAAAGTAATAAACAATCATAGTATACCTTTTTTTAAAACATTTGGTCCATTTCCACTCTCTCTAATTCTTTGTTTTCTACATCAATACAGATATTTAATTATATTAAATCAAGAAATTAATCTAACATCATTATCTATTCATCTATCTAATATACAATATTAACCTATATAGAAAGAGCAAAAAACTTTTAACTCTTAACAAAATAATTATATTGATTATATATATATATAAAATTCTAAACAATTAACATTCTTATCACAATTAAATCTAATATAGTAATTATAAAAAAGAAAAAAACATTTTTATAACATTTCAGCATCCATCATCCATTTCCTTTTAATTTCTCAACTACTTCCTTTATATATATATATATATATATATATATATATATATATATATATATATATATATATATATATATATATATATATATATATATATATATATATATATATATATATATATATTCTCCATCCCCATTTCCTTAGCTTCTTCCCTTTCTTTCTTTTATTTTTATACCAATACATTCTCTTTCCCCACACTCTTTTTCTCCTTCTTATTTATTTATTTATTTCTTGGTTCTTATATGCCGCCCTACTCCCGAGGGAGTCAAATATTCTTAAATATGTTATCTGTATATATCTAGTTTTTTCCATTCCTTTTTTAAGAAGTAGCTAGTATATGCAATGCAAAAATAGATCTTTAAACATGAAAGCAAACGTTTTCACGATGACCACACGGTCCTGTGCTCCTAGTTTTCTTAAGAACTAAATGGAAGTCATGTGCCATTGCCTTCCTTGGAGAATGTTTTTCTAAACTTACCAACTGGAACTTCCAAGTCTCCTATCTAAGCAGTCATCAGACCTAATCTCACTTAGTTTTTTCAAGGACAGCCAAGATCAGTTAAATGCTTCTGATAGAGGCAAATAGAAAATTAAACTTTAAAAAATAAAGTTTGCATTTCTTTCCTTTATTATGATGCATGCAAAATCAACCTTAAAATTTAATTCAAACTACTTGCTGTAACCTTCAAATCACAGATATGCATTGGTTGAAGAAAACGTGGGCATTGTTTATTACTATAGTTTCCTATTTTGTCTCACTACAATCTTAGAAATACATGGAAAGACTGCAGAATGTCTTGGATAACATATTTTTCAAGCCATTACTATACATGCTGAGATCTTTTCTTCCCCAGAAAGATACAGCACAAACTGATGTATGTTATACAGCAGGAATACAGGTATCTGTACACATATGAATACAGGAATACAGCAGGTATCTGTACACATATACAATACTGATGCCTGCATCACAAGTTTCATTTTATTTTCCTGCCTCAATAGATTATCACAACTAAAGTGTGAGAATGAGAGAACAGGAAAGCAGAATTTACAATAAAGTTTGTATATAAATTCCTAAATTAAGGTATAAAATAAAAAATTACTTATTTGTAGATTTTACCTATATATGCTGTAATCTATAGTAGCTCTTTACACTTCATGCTAAAAAGTCTTAGACATGGATCACAACATGTATCACCACCCTTGATCGTAATTAAATATAAATGATACCCTTATTCTTGTATTTACTCTGCTTCCATCTATGTTCTCAGAATTAGGACAATTCATCAGCAATATCTGGTTTTGAAACTGAACTAAAGTTAATTGTGGCACCCCCAGCCTGACCTTTAAGATTCTGAATCATTTATCCCAGTGGTTCCCAACCTTTGGTCCGTGGATGCCTGGGGGGCCGTGATGTCGTTGTGGGAAGCCCCCACCCCCACCCCAGAAGAATGAAATGTTTTAGGAAATATAAAAAAAAAGGCAGGATAGACTATTTCCCCTAAAGGAGAAATGGGGGGGGGGAATCTTAAGGGAGGCAGAAACCAGCACCAGTCTCCCTGCCCCCAAGCAGAAACTGAGGAGGCCAGCTTTTAGAAATGCAGATTTGGTAATCCATTCAAGACAGGATATTTCGAAACTCCTTGCAGCAAAGTGTGACAGCTAACAAAGGCAGAATGGTAGGATTAGAAAGCAGCTCCTCACCCAAGATCCAACACAGGACAAAAGCCATTAGCCACAATAGGAATTGCCCAACACCCTTTCAGAACACGAGCCCCTTCATTGCACCACCCTCAGAACAGTTCAACTTCAAAGTCACAGAAACCTATAAAGATCCATCCACTCATTCAAGCATTTAGTTGGTTGCCCCAGAACCCTGGTGGTTCTGCTTCATCAATAAACCTTTCTTTCCAATCAGCCTCCATGTTGTTTCCAGCGTCTTTCTCCCAGCTTGGAACTGAACCAGATGGATTTTCCTTTCAACATCGTCATAGAGTGAAGGCTTGGAGAAATGTTATGATTTAAATCTTGAGCTAAGTCTTAGTGGTCCATGGTCATACTTTGTGGCCACAAAAGTTATTTAAAGGGGATCGGTGGTAAAGAAAAGGTTGAGAACCACTGATCTAGCTGGTTCTTTTACCTTTTTTTTTTTGAATATTCAGCTATAACTATGAAAGCATGGAGCCCTGTCCTCTCTTTAAAAAGAGGAATTAAAACATACAGAAGGTGACAGAGTGAGAATTAATCTCACTGAGGTGATGTTTGATCTTTTCCCGGAATTCTGATGTTAGAAATGAAACCGCAGTTTAAAGATTCTAATTAAAATATTTATTTCGGTACAAAAACAATAAATTCTAATTAACTACATGACTGATACAAAATGTAGGACTTCCCTCAATGGAAGCCAGAGCAAGAAGGATAGAGCGGAGAATGGAATGCACACATGCGTACAAGAACATATCAATCATGTGCTCAGGAATGAACCATTATAATGAATAGGGATGCATCTCCCTGCATATACATGTAACAGGCAATAAATCACACCGTGACAGAAGGTTTATATCAGCGAGAAGGTTCATACTGCTAATAATAAAAGGCTGGCCATTAAAAAACACAAGACCCATTAATAGCAGGAAAAAGGCTAGAAAAACCATTGGATTACTAGATGGCAAAAGAGAGGCGATATGACTAATGCAAAGCTAAATGGATTCTCCATGCCTATTTTTACTGCAAAAGATGTAGCACAAATTCCTGTGCTTGAACTGACATTTCCAGAAAATCTGAGCAACGAAGGCAAACGATGGCAAAAGAAGGCAAATTCTTCTTATTGTAATGACAGGAAAGTTCTACTGAAGATTAAAGAGCATAAATTATAAACAGTTATCCCAGTGCAGAAATGTAATCATTGGAATCCCTCAATGATCTGTGTGGTGCATGGCATTTTTTAATTTGTTGCTAATTTAATGCAGCACAATGCAATAGCCAGATTTACTGATAACATCAAGTTGTCAAGTGCTTACAAGTAATTAAAAGGAACTGCAAAATAATTCAAACAGTTGAAATGAACATTAAAGTATGACCCAATGGGGGTAAAAAGAAGAGTGTGAGACAATACATATTAGATTTCATGTTTTTTGCACTAATAGATCTAAACTGGAAATGACAGTTGAAAAAGAAAGAAAGAGAGATTATACTGAACAGCTCAGTAAAATCAATGATCCAGGAAAAAAAATATGATCAAGATTCCTAGTGCCACTATATTTTGAAAAGAATAATGGAAAGGGGAATCCAAGTAATAAAAGATTTGAGCAATGTCTCCAGTTGGAAGATTTTGGATTTTTTAAAGTAACCAGGTAGGAAATATGATGGAAGCATATAAAACTATATTATGAAAAGAGACCTCTCTCAAATATCTGCATTTATTGTAGCTATTTATAAAAGTGAAAGTTCCAAAATTCAGAACGCAGGAAGGAAAACATTTTACCCAGTTTGATGGCACGTTGACTGTTATAATATGACCTGATGCCCAGTCACCTTGATGGTTTTGAAAGGAAACCAAATAAAGGTACCAATAGGAAACCAAATGGTCAGAGTACCAATAGCTAATAGCCATGATGCATATTTATTCTGTCCAGTACAAGAGATAACTTATATCTCTGTATCAGTTCCATTTATCATGACCTGTCAGGGCTTTTCCTACCATAAATATGAATGTTTTCCTTTTGCATCTTCCTTCTTCCACTCTTGGGACAGTATTGGATACAGATAGTCCTTGACTTACAACCTTTCATTTAATGACCATTCAAAGTTACAACAGCACTGAAAAATGTGACTTATAACCAGTCCTTGGACTCATGACCATTGTAGCTTCCTCTACAGTCACGTGATCCAAATTCAGGCCTTGCAAACTGGCATGTATTTATGATGGTTGTGGCGTCTCTGGATCATGTGATGATCATTTGCGACCTTTCCAGGGAACTTCCACAAGCAAAGTCAATGGGGGAAAGCTGGATTCATTTAATTTTTAATTTAATTAATTTAATTTAATTTAATTTAATTTAATAGACCATTTAATGGTGATTTGCTTAACGACTGCAACAAACAGGTTATACAACTGGATGCAACTGACTTAATGACCACATTGCTTGGCAACAGAAGATCTAGGTCCAGTTGTGGATGTAAAGATCGAGGACTACCTAGAATGGTATGCCACAGTACAAAGATAGGAAGACTTTAAGCCTTAGGCAGAACTTGCTCTCCTTTGGATGGCTTTGCCTAAGGGAAGAGAATAAGGGAATGCTGCTGTTGTTGATGTTGTTTTTAAGAACGTTCCCCTTCTTTTCCTTTGCCTCTGCTGAGAGAAAGAAAGTGTGCAGAGAACTAATGAAAGAGGATGCTGGGGAAGTTAAGGCACAATTAAGCAGGAGGAAATCACCTCCAACTCAGATTTATCCTAAATTAAATTCTCAGAGCCAGTTCTGATCTGACATGGAGAAAAATAAAAAGTTTCTGGGGTGAAGAAGAGGCACAATTAAAACGTAGCTTCATATTTAATGCCATCGTAGACAGAATAATTTAACTAGCTATAGTTAAATATAGTTAGTTATCTATAGTTCCCATGATTTTATTGTAAACATTCTTGCTAAGATCCAGAGAACAAAGGCTACTAAGAAATCAAGGTTTCCTCCCAGAGATGTCTACATAGGGGTATGCATCTTTGGTCAGATCTTCAATAACTTGTGGGAGCAAGTTAAAACTCGTTTTTCAGAGAGGTCCTTGAGATATAGAGTGTTTATATTCAATTTTTGTTTTCTGATCTTTCTCAAGATGTTTTTGAAGACAGTTTTTGAAGAAAAGTTTGCATTTTCAATTATTGTCATATTGTACTGTGCATCCAGATGAAGCCTATAGCAGTGTTTCCCAACCTTGGCAACTTGAAAATATCTGGACTTCAACTCCCAGAATTCCCCAGCCAGCATTCGCTGGCTGGGGAATTCTGGGAGTTGAAGTCCAGACATCTTCAAGTTGCCAAGGTTGGGAAACACTGGCCTATAGGATGGGAATTACATTTTTAAAATAGCATAAATAAAATGAAACAACACATAGTTTTTCAAAGCAAGTTAGAATAGATTCACCAAATGCCACAGTTTTCTAACTTTATTGGACTCAGTGGAAAATTAGTCTATTTCTCTAAAATTAAGTATATACATTTTCTAAAGCATATCATATTTTAATTCCTAAAGTGGCAAAGGTCTGGTAAACAAAAAGAAGTTAGAACATAAGCAATGTCCTGCTGAACTAGACCTCTGGTTCATCTAATCCAGCAGTCTCTTCTTTCAGTGGTCAAAAAATTAGACAAGAAAGGCCACTCATCTCCCAGCAAGTGATCTTCAAAGGCAGTTATGGTGTCATCAAGGCTATAGCATTAACCCTCATGATTTTCATAAATTGGCCCAACACTTTTTTAAAGCCAGCCTACTACAATTCCTGCTAAAGAAAACAACAACATCATTTTCATTCATGGTCAAGTGTTATCCTGGCCTTCTTACACATATTCTGAGTCTTGAAAGGTTTCTTAAGTTACTTACTTTTTAAGTTACCTACTTCCCCAAAAAGTATTTTAAGAATGTGGAATCTCTACCTAATTCTTCCTCCTAGTTCTCCATCTGCTTTCTATAATTTTTTTCCTGTGACTCACTTCCTTAGTTTCATTAGTTTCAATGTTAAACTATTGATTTAAGTAATTGTATTTTAGTTTAATAAATTAAAATATGATCTATTGTTTTGTCCACATAAGCAACTACTGTCACTTTATGTGTCAGCCTTTTAAAAGAAACAAAAACAGAAATCATGACTACTACCACTACTTAAGGTTAGAGAGCCAGTTTGATGTAGCAGTGATGGCGTCAGGTTAGAAATTCAGAGTTCTAGTCCCACCTAAGGCAGAAAGCCAGTTGGGTGACCTTGAGCCAAAAAAACTTTCTCTCAGCCCTAGCAAAGAGGCAATGGCAAAATCATGTCAAAGAAACTGCAGGAACTGCAATCTCGGAGAATCAGACATGATTGAATTGGATAAAAATAACTTGTAAGGTTAACAGAATCTTGCAAGTCTGAAAGCAGTTCTCCCCTTCCTTGCTTTTACTTTCTAGAGAATTACAGAGGACCCTCTGAGACACTTTCTCAATCCTTTGTTGGACTGAGGTATCTCTTGTCTAACCATTGCCCTGACTGTGGCTCCTCTTCCTCTCTCCCAAGGTTATTCTCACAGTCCATTATAGCTACAGTAAGAATTTTCAAATTCAACACAGCTCTTCATTTCACCTAGATTGGAAAAATTTGCACACAGAAAAAATGTTATCTAGTTATCTACCTAAAGTCATGGATATATTAACTGAAATGGTTTATATGGCCACCTGCCTCACACATGTGCTGGGCAGTGATCAACATCTGAGGAAGAGAAATGAAACTACATGTGTTGGAAAAGTCATTTATATTTGAGCATATGAAATCAAGATCCAGCTGTGAGAACAAAAAGAGGAGAATTGAAATGCTATATGAAAATGAAAGATATTGTGATGTTCTATGTATTTCAGACCAATTTTTTTTCCAGTGGCTCTTATTTCTTTGAATTGGTCCACAACTACCTATGTTTTTTTTTAAAAGAACAAAGTACAGTCCTTTAAAACTGCTTAAATACTACTAAATATTAGCATGAAAGCCTCTTTGCTGCATTGTGTATCAACTGATTGACAGAAGCTTAATTGTCATTTTTTTCTCCCTGACTGACATTTCCCTACTCACCAATTACAGTGAGCGTTCCAATCTCCCCTGGCATCACAGGAATTTAAAGAGGAGCTGGGACAGAAGAATTTGCAGGGTACAGCCAATGAGTTTCACAGAACCTGGATTAAGCCACCTGCAAGAATATTTCATAATCTATTCTGGCATTACTCAATGTTGGGGGTTCCTTCACTGAATAGTTCTAATTTATGTTTCATAACAAACCTGCCCACAAATAATGGTGGATAATCATGTTATCAAAGTAGCAATGTAAAAACATAGCTTCCACTTTTCAAGTAATAATACACTCCCAGGAAGACAACCAAGTTAAGTTAATAGGAAGTAAGTTGCTGCCTATCGATTTGTTTAAAATAAGCCCATTAGTCTCCATATTGACACAGGAGAATTCGTAATCCTATTAACTACTCAGCTGTTTTATAATTATATGATAGTGTATAAAATGTAGTTCTAACCAAATACCACGCCATCCTAGCATTAAACATTCTGATTCAATTACTTTTCGGAAACAACATTGAAACAAAATATGCAGTAAGTCCCGTTCCGTCAATAGTAACATCTTTCTTTCCACATTTAGACTTTCCCTCTTTTCCTAAAAAAACAGGTTGCCTGATGACTCTATGGTGTAAATCAGTCTTATATAACACCTTTGAGATAAACAGATTTATCACAATATCAGCTTTGGTAGACCACATTCACTGGACCTGATTTTTGAAGTGTTATCCTACATGATACTCAAAAATGTCTTTGTCAGTATTTATAGCTTATAAAATCATGATGATGACTTTCAAATCAGTTTTTTTGACTCCTGATTGACTGCCTGGACTAGTCTCTGTGGTTTTCTTGTTACGATTTCAGAAGCAGTGTGCCATTGCTTTCTTCTGAGGGCTGACAGAAAGAGATTGGTCCAAGGTCATCCAGCTGACTTAGTACCTAAGGTAGGACTAGAACACATAGTGCCTTAACCGTTACATGAAACTGACTCTGGGAGTTAATTATTAGTGTGTATATTTCAATTCTAACTTCATTGTTTATGTTCTATTCTCTGAGAGAGAGAGAGAGAGAGGGAGGGAGGGAGGGAGGGAGGGAGGGAGGGAGGGAGGGAGAGAGAGAGAGAGAGAGAGAGAGAGAGAGAGAGAGAGATATTTCTGTTGCAAGATTGCAAATATGTGCAATTTTTCTAAGGGGCTATTAGGATCCTTTGTTGATTTCTTTGAAGATAAATATCTCCAAATATAGATATTAGTAATTTTGTTACAGATAACATTTAGTCCTGATAATGATGATGGGATTTGTGACTGTTATTAATGACAATTGATAACTGTAAGTCCTCATAGTAATTCTCCTTCCATGATGATCCTGTGCCTGTGCCCACAATAGATATGTTTTGCCATGTTTCTTTCCAAATATACTCTAAGGATGGAGAAACCTGAAATCATCTGATGACTTATATTATACTAAGTGGGATGCAAGCAAAATTGACCTTGAATACTACTATTGCTATTTAATAATTAAAGGAAACTTAAATTTCAAGGTTTTTTTCCTCTTCCAGTTGTTTGAAAACAAGAAGGCAGTTTTTCTTTGAGGAAAAAAGCTGGAGGGGGGGGGGTTAAAAATAGAGGGAAAAGTATGAGGAGACATGAAAGGGGCTTTTTATTGTCTGTCTGCTGATGCTATGAACTAGTAGAACAATAGTGATTTTTTTTCCAGAAGCTATTATTTTATTCATTTCATTTGATGTATTTCATGTTTTGGTTTGCAGCTCATAGCTGATGAAAGCAATACCTAGAAGGCTTTGTATGACCAAATCTCAAGGACTCATACAAAAGAGACCAGGTGAGAAAGTCAACTCATTCTCAATATAGTTAGCTCCAAATCTGTATCTCACAAAAATAAAGGAGATAGGTAAAATGAGCTAATTTGCACCCCATATTTAATTATTATAAAAGAGATGAATTTCTATGAGCTAAGCTGGAATAAAAAATACATTTATTATGGTAACAGATATAGCAATATAGCAATAGCACTTAGACTTATATACCGCTTCATAGTGCTTTACAGCCCTCTCTAAGCGGTTTACAGAGTTCAGCATATTGCCCCCAACAATCTGGGTCCTCATTTTACCGACCTCGGAAGGATGGAAGGCTGAGTCAACCTTGAGCCTAGTGAGATTTGAACAGCTGAACTACTGAACTAGCAGTCAGCCTGCAGTCACAGCATTTAACCACTGCACCACTTCAGCTCTTTTTGGATCCATCTCTCAGATGGATGTATTTGTATATATTTGGCAAAATACTATCTCAGTGGCTTTTTATGAATAAATTGGTATCAGAGTAGAAACTGGATTTAAAGTTAAAACTTTTCATTTTCATTTTAGTTTTTATCCTAGAGCTATAATTGCACTTAATAATGAATTGAAGGGTCACCATCAGTGAGCTGTTGGATAGTATTACTTGGTCTGTTGTTTGGATGTTTGAGTGGTTCAGGGTGGGGAATTCGTGGCAGGTGGGCTCTGCTATGTGTGTTGGGACTGGTCTTGAAGCGTTATGTGAATTTTGTTGTATGGGTGTACTGTGTATATACGTACAATGACAATAAATTATTATTATTATTAAAAACCAGGTCAAAGTTAAATAAAATGTAACAATTGAATTTAATAATTAACAGAATACATTCTTTATAGTTTGGTCATCATATGGTGCCTAGATACCATAAAATAAAGAAATATTCAGTGGAATGGAACCTTAAAAAATGTATAATAATTAGAAAAAAAAAACCCTAGACTTTCACGAAACCAAGCAAAGCTATTTTGGCATATTATTGTCATTTGAAGTAGAAGCTGAAAATACTTGCAACAACCTGCTGGACCACCAATTCCTCATTTTAAGTATATGAAAGCTATTCTAGACAATACGAACCATATTTTTGTGTAATAAAATGCCACCTCCACTTAATTAATAGAGAAGGAATTGTTTTGCATATAATACAACTTAACCCAATGCTTTCCTTAAACTTGAAGATTCCTTGAGTTTACTTGAAACTCGAAGATGGATTTGCATACATAATAGAGAAGGACATGTAGCCTCTAAAAAAAAAATCTGCATTTAGAACGAAGAGAGAAAATATAATGAATTCTTCAACGGCAAAAGGCATTATTTGTAACCTGTTTTTTCTTCTTTTTCTAAATCCCAACATTTTAATGATACAGTAATGATATTTTAAAATAGCATACCAATAAATGAAAATATAGTACAACAAAGGGTCAGGAATGGCTTCAAGTAGGGAGAATACACATATTAAAATAGGGAGAAGGGAAGAACAGATTTGGTTATTGTCCCAGGTTTTTTTTTTAAGAACATACATTTTTTATATAGAAAATGGGAAAAAATACTCTTGAAAAGAAACATTTGGATTGTTAGCACCAACAGCATAAAAAATAAAAACCTTAAATTAATGTAGTTAATTTACACTTGTTGATATTGAACATTACCGATGTTAAAATATTGCAACTGCTAATGTTATTACAATTGCTTTTGACAATTGTATGTAGGAGAAATGACCATTTATTATACTAAATTACTTATATGCTACTTCAAATGTATCTTCAACAAATTCTGTATATAATCACTGAATACCCTTAACAGTATAACTTGAAATAGAAAGTATATTTATGTTTCTGCATGAACACACATGCTCAAATATATATGAGAACCATCTTCCTAACTTTTCTGACTAAGACTATGTAAACAGTAAATTAATGCCAACATTAAATCATAATAAATAACCTTTATAGCTGTGGTTGGCAATTGACTGTGGACAGAAAGTGCCTCTAGGATACTACCTTGATGCTTGTCAAAGTTTTCTGACTTTTACGTCATCACCAGTACCATCATCACATCACCTAGATATTTTTTTTTTACTTTGTACGTATCAACAAGCAAAATCCCAATTACTCTGCTCCTTTCCCTTCCCACTATTCCTCCAGGATCCACATGTTTTTGAGCTTTCTTCAGATATGGGAAAAAGCGTGGAGAGATGAAGGCCAGAGGTCTGCTGTTTTACAACTTCAAAAGAAAGGAAGAGTAGATAGGAAAAACTGTCTTAAATAAATGGAAATGAAAGTAGACAGTTCTGATGGAACAGGGGGCAGCCCAGAGGGAGATGAAAGAGAGAAAGGAGGCCTGACACAAAAGCAAATGACCATAAGTTATGATGGAAATTTATAGGTGTGTGTAAATAGAAGATAAAAAGGATTTAGGAGTGACCCAGAAGGAATCAGGCATTAAGAATGTGTGAGTTTGGATCACTAGGTTTAGATTGTAATGTATTTATGATTTTATATACTAACAGGGTAGGCATGTAGTGATTTTTTAAATACATTTCAAGGGGAAATGATTTGGGAGCAATCTTCCTATTAGAAGAAAATTTGATTGGAGAAATTGAATTTAGAACTTGGAGAACTGATGAAATTAACTTTTTACCCACACTGATCCTTTAGCTAGACTAGAATACTGTGGGGTCAAATGAGACCTAGTTTGCACTAGTCTGTCTTTCTTAGAACTTTTACTGCATCCTTTTTAGGAAAAAAGATTTAATAGAAATATGTGATTGCTCATATGTGGCAACCATTTTTTTAAAAAAAACCCACAACCCTGAAATGTGCCCATAACCCCCAAGGTTGAAGTTATGCAACAGGTTTGGGCTGATGGTGGAAGAGATTAATCATGATTATAAATTTATAAACAATGCTTTTTCCCTAAGAAAGTGGGATCAGGTAAAGATGCCGATCACTTGATATTGGTGTTGTCAGAAACAATCATAGATGTATAGTAACTCCTCAACTTTTTATTCAAAACAAAATAAGAATGTACTCATTTACTGGTGAGTAAGTGTATTGGACAAAGTGATGCTGACATCTAAGTAAATATGCCTAGAGGTAACTTCCAAAATTTCAAAACATCTATTTTGTCATATAGGCTGAGGATCACCGATATCAGCAAACAAGCAGGCAATCTATATTTCCTTATAAACATTCTATTATAATACTGCCAAGGTTTAGGAATAATCTATCATCACTGCCATGGAAATATACTGTAAGTGAAATTTGAATCAAATAAATCACCAACTTTTATTCTTGCTTCTGAAAAAAAAAGTTTGATGCAAGAACAACACCATTCTTATGCAAAGTAAGCCTCTATATGACCTCTTAGATTCGCAAAAAATAACTGTAGCCTACACTCAGTAGATTCTCATTGAATTTTCCCCTTAATCATGGTGAGAGATTAAGGGTAATAAATGTAAAAATATGATTTTCTCCTCAATCCTTTCCTCACACAAGCACAAGTTCTTTAGACTGAATTTATATCACACTTTAGAATTCATTAGCATTTGTGTTTAAGCTTACCTAGAAGCTGAAAGTCGCTTTGAAACTGAATTAATGCCAAGTTCAATTTAACTATGATACATGTGACTGTAACCATGATCTTTAACTATGGATTAAGTCAGTGGGGAAAAGTTCAGCATGGCAAAAGAGTTGCTTGTGAAGAAAGGATTCAATAATCTATAGATTGTCCAAATCTGAAATTAGTGTAAGGAATCTTTTTTTTTTTTTGCACATAGACATATTTAAATTTTAAATGACTTTAGGAAAGAATTGAATCTAGTAAAGGTTACATTATTTGGAACATCAAAGACCTTGTATGAATAAAATTTAACATTAGCACAAGTATTTGGAGATCCATTTGATAATGTATCTTTTATACGATCTGTATTACAAAGATGTATTAATAAGTGGCTGTATAATTTTTTTGTAAAAAATTGTTCTTCCAATCTTGAGAATACAGCACAGCAGTTACTGAAAGTGTTCATTAGTGTCAAGTCAATATTCTAAATAAATATTACAAACATAAACACATTGAAAAATACAAATTGAGCATTTTGTGTTAACTCTAATTTAGCTTTCACAAAAGTTCATGTTATTTTAATTTGCTTTAGATTAGACTTTGCCTTCTTGCCATTATGTAGGCTTGCATGTTTCACAATGCCTTAGTCACTGCCAAATTTAAGAATTTATTTTTTTGAAAATCTGACTATTGAAAAGCTTTTTAAAAAGATGTAAGCTGTCTTCTCTATATCAGCAAGAATATTAACTTCTCAATAAATTTGGTTTCAGAAAACTGACATCCTGCTGGTAACCAAAATTGTGCTCAGATAGCTTGTGTTTAAAACAAAGCACTCTGTCCCTGCTGTGATATGTTACAAAAATCACTCTTATATTTTTACAGTCTTTACAAATTGTTTTTCCCACCATAAAAACTGGAATTTTCCATAAAAGCCAAAGTATGTCTCCGCAAGCAAACTGAATTTTATTCCAAAATGCACAAACACCCATTCTTCCACTTCTATTTCTAATAGAAGTCCCGTATACTTCAAAACTAGCAACGCACATATAAAATATTGAAACAGTCAACACTAATCTCATTTTCCACTGATCAACATTCTAAAATAATCACATACGTGATCCCAAACAGTGAACAAAAATGTTACAGAAATACAAGATGCAGTGCAAAGTCGTGTCAGCAGGGGGCAATCCAGCATGAGCAAAAAGAGGCCAGAATTGTTCCCTTAGGATACTCTTAACTGTATGTCTGAAACGGTATCCGCTAAATAGCACAACTGTCAATAAATCTGACCAGCTTTTTACACTCTATAAATCATAACAGTTAAACAATACCGATGTATTAAAATGGCAAACATTCGTTTGAAGAAAAAAAAGGAATTTATTTCAGATGCCCTTGTGAAGCCTCACAAATCCATTTCCTCTGTGTTTGTGTGTGCATACGTGTGTGTGTGTGTGTGTGTGTGTGTGTGTGTGTGTGTGTGTGTGTGTGTGTGTGTATAGCAATTCAATATCATTTCAAATGAAAAACACAGCCAAAGATATTGTTATTCCTTAAAATCCACTGGTCACAGTTTTCATATTCAGGAATCACAGGTAGTCCTAAATCAATGCACGGGAGAGAGAGAGAGGGAGAGAGGGAGAGAGGGAGAGAGGGAGAGAGGGAGAGAGAGAGAGAGAGAGAGAGAGAGAGAGAGAGAGAGAGAGAGAGAGAGAGAAACCAGGCAGCAGATATTGGGGATGGGGTAGAAAGGGATGGCCTAAAACATTGCTGCCAATGTAAATAAAAGGTGGGGGGAAAAACACCAGAACTTTCATTGGTTACCCTTCCCTGTAACAGGATGTAATATATTCCAGACCTTAATACAATGCAGGAGGTGGAGATGGGTGGGAGTGAGCTGAAGTACTCACCATATTGACTTCTGACACCATGTCTATGCTGGCTATGTCTATGTTCATGCCAACCGCCACAGGAGGACCTGGAACATAAGACAGTCTGCACTGTGATCTTTAACCATTTAACTCATTTCAGGGGAGATTAGCTCAGACTCAAGAAGGGGTGGGGCACAAGGACTTCTCAGTCTTAGTTACCACCACCCCCTTTCTCTCTCTCAGTAGCAGGAAGGCTTTATGTAACTAACACACATGCTTATACCTTCCTCCCTGTAGGTTTGCTACATTAATAACAGGGTGCAGGGTCTTTTTAGTTGGTCAGACAGAGGGAGACACAGACACACAGACATACACACACACACACCCGACGAACTAGAGGAAATTAGGAGGACTTTAAAGCAAGTAGGGCTTTGATTCCCGCTTGCCGCGTGGACTCATCCTGGTGAACAGAGTCTAGCAAAGTGCAAAGTCAACCCATCCTAAATGCCAAAACTATTCTCTTCACTGAATGTTCTCTTGTTGTGTATTCCAAAGGGCTCTAATTTAAATTTAGGTTTAAAACATGACAGACACATTGCACATGGAAAGGTTTCACTAAAAGCAAAGCCCCTGGGTGGTTTGAATGGCATGAACATTCAGTTTGCAGGATATCTGCACTTTAAAATACTCATAAAATACCACAGGGATAGATACAGTAGCTTGATGAATGGGCACTGGATAAACTTAGGACATTAGCATCTCAATAAACCTAATTAAAGTTTAAATTACAGAGAGCAATGTATACCGCCTGCCAACACATATTCCCATAATGAGGCCAATCACACACACACACACACACACACACACACACACACACACACACACACACACACACACTATAGTCATTACATGTTAGAGAAAATTTGGAGAAGATCGACTTAACTTGGAGAAACCTTCACAAATGACAATTCCCATGCATTAGAGAGAGGCAGCTCCCTGACAATATTTGAAACAGGCACTCACAACCCAGAGCATGGCAGCTTAGGCGTGCAGCAAGATTCTTCCACAAAAGCAATCGAATTACCTCCAAAATCTGGCCTCAGTCGAATGTCGTAGCCTTTCAGCAATCTATCCACAGTCTCTTTTACTAGGGACATATTGCTAGGATCATTAGCACTAAAGGGAGACAGAGAAAAATACATCAGTACAGAGACATTTTCTGTCTTCTCTCTCTCTCTCTCTCCTCCCCCCTTCTCAAAATGCATTTTGCACCTTCAGTTTAAGGAAGCATACAATACATTTCAAAGTGAAGAACTGGGGGGGGGGGGGTAACATAGAAGAGAACCTTTAATCACTTACCTTTGTGCACAAACCACTGTTATTATAAAGGGCAACGACCAAATCCCAAAGCAACCTTTTTTCCGGACTCTCAGCATCCCTTTAGCTTTTGATTGGATTTTAGGGTTTCAGTAGAAGAGAAGAAGAGATCCAACTTATTCTAGCCAGTGCAGTAATTCTAATGTGGAACGCATGCGCAAGGCGTACCACAACATCAAAAGGAGCAGTGGTTGATGCTGGAGATGGAGCAAATTTCCTTGCCAAAAGAGAAGAGAAGGAAGGAAGGAAGGAAGGAAGGAAGGAAGGAAGGAAGGAAGGAAGGAAGGAAGGAAGGAAGGAGAAAAGGAAGGAAAGAAGGGGAAACAAAGGAATAAAAAAATTAAAGGGGAAGAAAGAAATGCATCATTTAAAAGAGAGTAATGCACAAGATGCTTAGCAGCATTTTGTTCCCCTTCTGAGTTTTACAACGTATGGGCTGCACTATAGCAACCCGAGAAGTTTCAAGAGTTGCAGTACTTTTGCAAGCTAATTTAAAAGAGAGAAACGTGCAACATCAGATTAGGAATTAAGAGAGAAAGAGGTTAAAAGGGAATCCAAGGCGTACACGTGTGGTGGTAGTGGTGGTGATGATGGGGGGGGGGGAGCTAGACTTTTTGTTCCTTGAGAATAGCAAATGGTGTGTGAAACCAGGGAGGGAGGGGGTCCGAGTTTGCAGTCGGTGGCTAGAAAGGACTAAGCCTATAGCATTTGGGGGAGGGGGCAATGCCAGATGATGACGAGTTTCTTGGAAGGGGCTAGATGGCTGTCTGCTCTTCCTGGGGGGGGGTGTAAAAAGAAGAAAGGGGGGCACAGAAATGAAAGACTGGGGATCGTGAGTGGCGTTGGCATGCTACGATCTTAAAGGTTCTTTACATCAGAGTAAAAAAAAAAGTACAAAAGTCAGATCCTGCCCAGCTTTTACACCAAGCAGAGGGGTCTGGTTTCAAAGGCCATCTCCCGCTTCCTCACTAAAGATCAAGCAACCCAGAAAGGATGGGCAAGCGGAGAGGGAGATCGTGCCTAAATACACCGCCGTACCGGGGGGGGGGGGGGGGCGAAGGGATGGGAAGAGAAGATGGGGTGGTGTGGGGCAGGGCAAGGAGGGGAAGTTATCCTCCCGGTGACCATGCCGCCGCCGCCGCGCATTTTGCGCTTACAGTCTCCTTACCTTCTCGGATAGTAAGCCGCAGAAATGCAATATTCGGGGCTCAAATCAGCGCTTCGGAAGAAAACGGAGAGGAGCCGTAAGCTGATCTGGGGATGCTTTGAATGACATTTAAATCCCCAGTAGCAGAGCGAGACCCGAAATGCTTCCTTGCAAATATGCCTGCTGCCGTTGCTGATGCTGCCAGCTCCTTCCCTCCACCGCCACTTCCTCCTCCTCCTCCTCTTCCTCCTCCACCTCCTCCTTCTTCTCCTCGTCCTGCAAAATCCCACTTGGAACGGCCGGGAATCTGTGCTGCTTCATTGAACGGGTACGGGGCCGGAGTGCTCGCCTTGCCTGGGATGGGCACGGGAAAAGGGGGAGGGGGGAAGAATTAAGCGGAAAGCACTCGGGTTCTTCAATTACGTCTCGAAACACTTAATTTGCTGCAGGAGAGAGTAAGAAGCGGGCGGGGGGAGCGTGGCACGCCGCGCGAGGCGGAGGGGCATCGGCGCGCGCAAGGAAGATGTGAACTGTGCGCGGAGAGGAGACGCCGAAAGCCTCCACGGCTCCCCAATCAACGTTTAGTCATTCCTCGCACATAGACCGTGGCAGCTACCCAGCCCCCACCGCCCGCTTGCCGGTCGCCTCGGCTCGCCTTCGGGAGGGCTGGAAGCAGCTCCCCGCAATCGGCCAATCCCACCCTTCTCCCACTCGCGTCGCTCTCGCCCTCGCCGTAACCCACAGGCGCGCCATCAAAAGCCGGCGCGAAAGAAAGAGGCCCTTCCTTCCCAGAGAAACCGCCTCTCGGCACCCCGCGCAACACCGAGGGCTGGGCGCCTAGATTTCCCCCCCCCGCACCTCAGCTCGGCATGAGCGGCGGTAGCCGGGCTCTTTGACAGTATATATATGTTCCGCAGAGGCCACCGGAACAGAAGCTCCGAGAGCTAGCTTGGGGGGGAAACGGGCGGCGGCGGCCTGCACAGTTCGGCGCTTCACTTGACGCGGAGCCGCCAACCGATATCGGGAGCCACAAGTCAAGAAGCGTCCTCAGGGCGCGCCACACCTTCCTTCTCACCCTTAGCGGGTCGTTAGCGAAGAGTGAACTTCGGGCCCCGAAGTGCGGGTGTGAGGGGGGGGGTATAAAATGTCGGGGACAATAACTCTCTGCTGGTTGTGAGACAGGAAAGGTGCTCCGTTACCGACCAGGCTTCCCACACATGTACATAACAGCACAAATATGTCTCAGCCACCTTTTGTTGTTCTGTGCCATCTTTATCTGTCCCAGTTTTCAAGGAGTGTTTTCCTTTCTGATTAAAGAAATGTTAACCATGGATACAAACTGACATGATTTGTCAATTCTTCTATTGTGGATGTGGTTAGGTGACTCCTAGGGATTGGGCTCAGCTCAGCTCTTATAGGACATTTTGAGAGGATGAAGGCATGCCCTGTTTTCTCGAGCCTGCATTGTCCTGCAGGAACATCTTAGGTTGGGCAGTAAGAGAAGCTGGTTCTTTCACACTAGGCTCTCCCTCCTACCTGTCAGATCGGAGCCAATTCCTATTTTCGAGACCTGGGTTGCACAAGATACTAGCTCACCGGCAATTGCTATATAAGGCTACATAAGGAAATGGAAGAGCAACCTTGTAGTTTCATAGCTCAACCCCCTTACATCTATTCTTAGGTTATCTTAGAACACAGGTTTAATAATGTTCTATGTGAGCACTAAAACCATCTCTAAAAGGAGACTCATGGTAGCTGATAATCAGCTATTAGTTGGGCTCCCCTTGAATACATTTGTACAAACACTTGCACAAATGAAAGTGAATTTTAATAGATGGTGAAACCCACTGCTTTAGCCATCTGTCAAAACACACATCATCCTTTAACTTAAAACGTGGATGTTTTATCACCATGTAGTGTGGTTTCATGGAGGCAAAACAGTCCCTATCTCTTAAGATGTCTTGTTCATAATATATCAGGACAATACTAGGGTGGGAATCACCTATGGAAGCAGCACGTTTTATGCTGCTATAGTTTTCAGGCCAATAGCTCATTCTCTCAGCTTTGAGGAAGAGCCAAAGTGACATAGTTTAAATTGGGTTGACAACAGCAGCTCACACCAGAAAAGAGATAATGTACAGTGGGGGCAAGGAAAAGGCCACAGAGCAAGAAATACAGTATTCACAATGCAATGTCAGTATAGATAGAGTCCCCTATCAGGAGGCAGCAAGTGACTGAGGAAGTATATGTCAAGAGGGGTGAATAACATTTGAAATTGCTGTTCCTAATGTGATCCTCAGCCCTTTCTCTGATGGAGCAAGCATCTGGCTCTTGGAGTCAGTTTATCTGGGGAATTGACCCAGTTACACAAGTAATGACAGCTCATCTGGCAGCTGAGCTCTGGAGTCCATGGCGTCTCTAATGAGCAATAAAGGAGTAAAAAGTCTCCATTGAACTGAACTTGATTTCTGGTGATTTCATGGATTCATACATCAGACCTTTTGTCAACTATAGAAAAGTATTTTTTAAACTTCCTAGATTGGTAATTTATCATCCAAATACTAATGTGGTAGGATCCTTTTTCAATTTTCAAGGACATAAAGAAGAAATTTGCAGGATATGTTTCTGCTCTAATTAGGTATAAGTAGTAAAAAGTCTTGAATTACTGCCAATGATAGAATCCTCATTGTATGTAGACCTGGTAAACTGATACTGGTGGGGTGGAGGAATGAATGAATGAATGAAATGACAAGCATGGTAAAACAAAAACATGTCCTTAACTTCTTCCCTGAATTAGGCAATTTCTCAACCTTTTTTGAAGCTTGAATAGAAGTTAGAATCAAAAACAGAACTGAGGAAATGATAGTTATTAATACATAGGACACATGCTAGGACAGGGGTATCAAACTCGCGGCCCACGGTCCAGATGTGTCACACACTGGCCACCCCCACCCCTGGTTTAGGGAAGGAAAAAAGTCATGATACATCACATGATAATGTGATGCCGCAAGTTTGACACCTGTGTGCTAGGAGGAAATGGCTAGAAGCAGGGGGTTAATTATCCAAACACTCTCCAGACATAGTTCTGATCATACTCACCTCAATACTGACTATCTGAGCTCATCCCCAATATAATGTATGAAAAAGCAAAACAAAATAATAAATGCTATCCTGTCTGTCATTGAAAGGTAGAATAAGAAGAATTTACAATAATGACTTAATCTCACACATGGATGGAACCAAATGAAGCCAATATAATGGGACCAAAGGAAAATATGAGTGTTGTCAGGTGTAATAGTTTTGCAATAAAGTACGAGTGAGAATCTACTTTAGTCCAGTTAAATTTATTGTTTCCCCGTGGAACTAGCTTCCATTCAAGGTCTTTCCTCCCTTGGACCCAACCATGTCACAAATGCCTCAGTAAACCTTTTAAGTGCCATGTCCTCATGAGGCTACATTCATCTTACCTTCAGTCCATTACTAGCTATCCCAGTGTCAAAACAGGGGTTTTCCCTTATTCCAAAACAGCATTGAAATCTATCCATGGACTCTGGCCCATTTTGTGGGTGGGTGGGTGAGGCAGTGGTAGAGTCAAGTTCTTTCAGTCTAGGCTCTCTGTCTCTACCTGAAAGTCTCTTAAACTGACAGGGTTGGGGAGAGGGTGCACAAGACCCTCTGCTGATTTATCATGAACCTCTTCTATGGCCAGTCAGCTATTATTTGAATTTCTTTTGAACAGTGCTTTAGCATTTTTCAGATAAGCCAATGTTTAGAAACTAAACAAAAGCTGGGAGGCGTAGGAAAAACAATGCACGGGGGGAGAGAGGTATGTTCTTCCATACAACATTCTATATGTGTCTGTTGTTAATCACATTTTTAATAGTTGAGACCTGAGCAAAGGAGAGCAGTCCTATGGAGCTTTCAAAACTGCAAGGTCTCCAATCTTAATGGTCATATCTGGCAGACCTGTAGGTTAGTGAACCTGGTAGGATAAAGAGTTAAATTTGCTGCTGCCTAGAAGCATCAAAATTCGGGGGATGAGGGGTTGGGTTTCTAGTTTTGTGGAATTATTACTTTTATTAGGGAGGGTACAAAGTAATTTGTGGGACCTAGAACTATCTTTTCTTCTTGTAATTGTGAGAAATACATTTGATAACCAATTCTTTCCTCTTCTGATATGTTACTAGGAAGGAAATTGTGCGAAACCTATCCTATCTGAATATCTCCTCAAAAACTTCTTCATGTTGTAGAGTGAGAGTTACATCAGAGACAGAACCTTGGCCACAAAAAGATCTCTCTCACAAAATCTCTTTAAACCAGACACAGAGCTGACTTAGTACTTTGGGAGTAATGTGAGAAAGTTACTTGGCTTTTTGTCGTCTGTCCAAAGCCAACATAATAAGTGCCAAGAGTTAAGACGTAGTTTGGGGAGCAAAGTTATTGGTTTTTTTTCTCCCTGGTTTCCATTTGCCTGCCATGTCCTCCAGGCGACTGTGGAATGAGAGAACTTGTCAGGAGTGAATCAGCCTCTGCCTCAGCTTTTTAGAAGATTGATAGGATGGTTGGAAGGAATACAAACTTTATTGCTGGTTACCATTCAGAAAAGGGAGTCCCTCTGGGTTTTTTTGAACCTGCTCCAAGCTGGAATATTATATATTTTCCACCTGAATTGCCACCTTAAGGACAGCAAGGATAGAACAAGTTGGATCTATGCCCATCTCAGCATAATGCTTGGCTGACAGAGAGATTAGTTATTCAGGTTGCCTCCCGTTTGCCAAATTTGCTTGTGGCAGTATTAGGAAGTTTTATGTGAATGCATAAGCATACTTTATACTTTTATTTTAACGTTACCTAGATACCTTATATCAAAAGCCATTTATTCTTGGGGGGAGGGAAACTAAAACAGGAAGAGAGAAACAAATCAAAGAGGGGAAGGCAGTCTGTGTCTATTTGTTTAACTATCCATGACTAATTACAAAATGCAATATTTTATCCTATCCTGTTCTAATCACCCCTGTTCTTTAGATTTCCTATCCTGATCAAAATTAAGATCCTCATTAGTGATTTACGGTGTTTCCTAGCATCATCCACTAAGTATTGCAGGGGTGTCAAGCTTGAGTTGTCACGTGATGTATCGCGACTTTTCCCCCCTTTGTTAAACGGGGTGGGTGTGGCCAGCACATGACGCATTCGGCCCGCGGGCCCTGAGTTTGACACCTCTGCACTATTGGGTTGAGATAATAGTGAGGACAGGTTTTGTATTGTCTTGATGTCTAGGTGACCCTAGAAGATGCTATAAATCAGTATTGGATAAATGACCTGAGACTGTGTTCCTATGACATGCTGAATCACAAACCAGCCAACTACATTTTAGCCTAGTATGTTTATTTATTTATTTATTTATTATATTTCTATGCCACCCAAATCCCGAAGGATTTGTTGAATGAATCCAGTCAGTTTAGGTAATTTATCATTCAATATGTCATACAAATCCAGAAAATTGGGATAATAGAAATTAATTTAAACATGTATATACATATGCTGTACAAACAGAACCTAAACTTATTAGTTTAGAACACATGATCTATCATATCACTAACACTTGAACTTTCCTGTCCTAACAAATTTTGAATTGTTTTTGTTTGTAATATGTGTTTAACATGTGTATACTTTTGTGCATATGTGTTCATTTAAAATAGTGTCTTTAACTGGGCTTGAATGTGTTAGTTATTCCTGACTTGACAAATAGTGATTCTACATTTCATAGACGATCAATGTATGTATCCATAATATGCACCTATAGTCCTTGTAAATACCTCTTGTTTAGATGACCCTTTGTATTTGTGAACAGCACAATTCTGACTGCATTTCATGGAATCTTTACCTAAATGAATGGACTGTATGTTTGCATACTCATTACTGGAGGAAATGCAGTAAAAATGTAAATACTTGTGTATTGAGTTTTGGCTACATCTCGAATGTATACAAACAGCAACAGATATTCATAGTTTTTATCCCTTATAGTTTATCCAAATGATCAAGCTGTCAAATCTATATTTTTTTTCATTGTCCTGACTGATATCTAATACCTATTATATGGTTCTGTTCATTTGGATAGAAAGTCCATGAAATACAATCAAAATGGATGAAAATTATCCTGCAGAAATTGCTTGATATATTGGTTCAGAGTTTGTTTTCTGCCCTCTTTAGCTATTGTATTGGAAACATTTTTAATTCATTAATCATTTTTTGGGTTTGCTATTATATTTTTTTCAATGCAACCTTTGATTTTCTGGGCAAACAAACCTGTCACCTTTCTTGTGCTGAGTGGGAACCACTTAATTTCAAAGCTGATGGCTTTCTTCCCATTTAGAATACAACCTTTGGCATTGTTCTTGTCAATTTCTCCTCCGGTGAAATTTTCTCAACAATATTACAGCCAATTAACCTGTTCAAGAACTGTGTTGGCTAAATCAAAGCTGACCTGTTATAATGCAATTCAGCTCCTTCTTGAGTTAATTGCTATTAAACTTGTCCACTTTCTCTGATAAACTGAACCAATATTACTCATGATTAAATGGTCAGGTTTGGTCATTTTTAACCACTTTTATAGGCCAAACTCCTTTTTAATGGACTGTTTTCAAAGAAACATGGATTGCCATTTTATTGTCACCTAAGCAATAACTGAGTTGATTAGACACAGAAGAAATTCTGTGGCTGTATTTACTCAATACATTGAGCTATGCTTAGTGCTAACCAAGGTTAGAGGACTAACTTGCCCAAATTAATCAAGTTAATTATCCCATTGATAGCCTTTGGCTCCTCTGTTGCTGTGAGTAGCAATAATTGCATTTATAAATATTATTGTTCACGTTGTTATAAGAAAAGATTGACAGTAGAAGGTTAATTCCCCGGGTCATAAAAACAAGATTTTCCAAATGGTAGACTTATTCCCTCTAGGAACATCCATGGATTATCAATTGTCTAACAGATTTTCTGCTTCCCAAAGAATTCAGAACTGAATTAATAATAATCTTGTTCGCTGTTTCTAGTGAAAAGAAATATGATGTCATTATGTACAGTATTAGTATCTCAGCTTACCTATTTACTATTTATTTATTCGATGTGTATATCCACCCAGCTAGTGATTGTTCACAGCTCACAGCAGTTAAAACAACATCCCAATAAAAACAAGTTAAAAAACCAGTAGGCAGTATATAAACATATGGTGCTGTTCAGTAAAAGGGCTCACAGCATTTGTGCCTGATATGGTATTGAAATCTTTGGAAGCCCCTAGGGATACATCCACCTCAAAGACAAGTCTAGCAGATGCAAGGATGCCTGAATATAAGAAATTGCTCATCAGAAATGTCTAGTTCCTTTGGCTAATTAATCCTCAGTGAATTCCAATAGAGGACAGGTGAGGAGTTTAAAGGTAGAAGCATAAAAACCAGTGGGAGCAGTATCCAACCAAGCTATTTCACTGGTTTTCCTTAACTGCCCCACTTCCACCCATTTGAAGTCTTCCAGGCCTGAAGCTCTGTATATTATATAATTAATTCAAAAGCAATAATATTTACATAGTTTCTTTCCTCATCCAATTGTTGACTGTTCTTACCTAATTATTTAGCTGCTGTTAGATCTACCTCTATATTCATCAGCTGGAGCTATAAAACAGAGCACTAAATACCATATTAAACTAGGGTCATTTATGTGCAGTTTGAGAAAGAAGCAATGATTCTGTGGATATTTGAAGTATTGATTTTTTTTTAAAGATTTCATAGTTACACTATTTCACACAAATATTAACTCAGATGAACAACTAATTGAAAGAAAGGACATGATTGACATATATCTATTGAGCAGTGTCACTATTAAATGAAAGTTGGTTCAACGGAATAACAAGGACATAGACTTAGCAGGGCTGGCTATGAAATCAAAATTTCATGCCTCCTTGAAATACCAGGTTAGTTCTGTGTAGCTTCTATAGCACATTTGATTTCCATGGATTTCAATGACCTTTAATTATACATAATTATATTATTGAAATAAAGAAGACTCAAATGTAGTTGTGGCTGAATTATATTGTGGAATTTGAGTAACAGTTTGGCTACACCTTCTGCTTTACAGTTGGCTCATTTTGTATGTGACGATAAAACAAGAATCTTGTAGTAATATTAAAGCCTTACACATTTATTATAGGGGAAAAAACTTGCCATAATACATTTTAGTCTTTATGGCTTTTGGTTGTTTTTGCTCTAATGAGTTACAGTTGTCTGGAGGTAATAAGGCAATTTATTAATTCCATTATTAGAAAAAGATGGTGTAATGCAGTCATTATTCTTTTGTGACTATATTCTTTGCTTTAGGGCAATTGAAAATATATAGAGGAATAATGGCAATGACAGTTCTGAAATTAATTTCTATTCTGTACCAGAACAGAATATAAAGATTCCTATGGGACAATCACTATGCTTAGCTAGATAGGATGATTACTGTTAGATATGCAGTATTCTTAAATATAAAGTCTGCTACTCATTTTGGGTCAGCATTATTTCTGTGGAAACCAGAACAAGACTTACACTTAGGAAAAATGCATTTACTCACCTTGAGGCAATGTAAAATAAGGAACACATGCAATGATGCTATCTTTGAAGTTCTCGCATATAGCAATAGCACTTAGACTTATATACCGCTTCATAGTGCTTTACAGCCCTCTCTAAGCGGTTTACAGAGTTCAGCATATTGCCACCAACAATCTGGGTCCTCATTTTATCCACCTCGGAAGGATGGAAGGCTGAGTCAACCTTGAGCCTGGTGAGATTTGAACAGCTGAACAGCTGAACTGCAGTGCTGCTCTTTAACCACTGCGCCACCTCGGCATATGATAGGAATGTGAGTTACAACTTAAATAATAGAATTTTTAGACTAGACTAGACTAGACTAGACTAGACTAGACTAGACTAGAATAGACTAGAATAGACTAGAATAGAATAGAATAGAATAGAATAACAGAGTTGGAAGGGACCTTGGAGGTTTTCTAGTCCAACCCCCTGCTTAGGCAAGAAACCCTACACTACTTCAGACAAATGGTTATCCAACATCTTCTTAAAAACTTCCAGTGTTGGAGCATTCAACACTCTGGAGGCAAGCTGTTCCACTGATTAATTGTTCTAACTGTCAGGAAATTTCTCCTTAGTTCTAGGTTGCTTCTCTCCTTGTTTAGTTTCCACCCATTGCTTCTTGTTCTATCCTCAGGTGCTTTGGAGAATAGTTTGACTCCCTTTTCTTTGTGGCAATTCCTGAGTTATTGGAACACTGCTATCATGTCTCCCCTAGTCCTCCTTTTTATTAAACTAGACATACCCAGTTCCTGCAACCGTTCCTCATATGTTTTAGCCTCCAATCCCCTAATCATCTTTGTTGCTCTTCTCTGCACTCTTTCCAGAGTCTCAACATCCCCTTTACATTGTGGCAACCAAAACTGAATGCAGTATTCCAAGTGTGGCCTTACCAAGGCATTATAAAGTGGTATTAACACTTCACATGATCTTGATTCTATCCCTCTGTTAATGAAGCCTAGAATGTGTTGGCTTTTTTGGCAGCTGCTGCACACTGCTGGCTCATATTTAAATGGTTGTCCACTAGGACTCCAAGATCCCTCTCACAGTTACTATTGTTGAGCAAGGTACCACATATACCTGTGTACATATACCTGTATACATATACACATATACTGTACCTGTGCATTTTATTTTTCTTGCCTAAATGTAGAACTTTATTTTTTTCACCATTGAATTTCATTTTGTTAGATAGCACCCAATGTTCTAGTCTGTCAAGATCCTTCTGTATCTTGAGCCTATCTTCTGGAGTGTTGGCTATTCCTGCCAGTTTGGTGTCATCTGCAAATTTGATGAGTTCCCCATCTATCCCCTCGTCCAAGTCATTGATGAAGATGTTGAAGAGTACTGGGCCTAAAACAGAGTCTTGGGGTACTCCACTGCATACTTCCCTCCATGTAGATGCAGTTCTATTGAGCACTACACATAGAGTGTGGTTGGTCAGCCAGTTTCGAATCCATCTGGTGGTGTTGCTATCTAACCCACATTTTTCTACTTTATCTAGTAGTAGGTTATGGTCTACTTTGTCAAATGCCTTACTGAAGTCCAAGTAAATTATATTGACAGCATTCCTCTGGTCCACTAATTTTGTCACTTTGTCAAAGAATGCAATAAGATTAGTCTGGCATGATCTGTTTTTGACAAACCCATGTTGACTTTTGGTTATTACTTTGTTTGCTTCTAGGTGTTCACCGATTCATTGCTTGATTATCTTTTCCAGAATCTTCCCTGGTATTGAGGTCAGGCTGATAGGTCTGTAGTTTCCTGGATCTATTTTTTCCCTTTTTTTTGAAGATGGGAACTACATCAGCTCTTTTCCAGTGCTCTGGCAGTTCCTCGGTACACCAGGATGTTTGAAATATATAGTTCAGTGGTTCTGAGATCTCGTCTGCCAGTTCCTTCAGAACCTTGGGGTGTAATCCATCTTGTCCTGGTGATTTGAACTTGTCTAGGGTAGACAGGTGTTCACTTACCATTTTCTTCCCTATTTTAACTTGTGTTCCTAATATGTTTTTTGTGGTGCTGTTTTTGATAGGTTGGACTGTTTTTTTCCCTTTGTGTAAAGACAGATGCAAAAAACGAGTTAAGTAACTCTGCTTTCTCCCTGTTGCCTGTCACCTTCTTGCCACTTTCTCCCAGCAATGGACTAATTGTTTCCTTGACTTTTTTCTTGTTTTTAATATGTTGGAAGAAGCTTTTTTTTGTTATTTTTTACTTTTGTCGCAAGCATTTGTTCATTGTGAGCCTTAGCTTTCCTCACTTCATCTTTACAGGCTTGGGCTATTTGCGGATATTCTGCCTTAGTTATTTCCCCTTCTTTCCACTTTTTATACTTGTCCTTTTTGTCTTTCAATTTGTCAGAGAGTTCTTTATGCAGCCCTGCTGGTTTCTTTTGAGAGCTATTATTTTTCTTTTTCATTGGTATTGTGCTAGATTGGGCTTTTATAATCTCACTTTTCAAAATTTCCCAAGCTTCTTGAGTTGTTTTCCCCTTGAGGATTCTCGTCCATGGAATCCTTCCTAAGCTCTCTCTTAAGTTTATTGAAATTAGCTCTCTTAAGTCCAAGACTCTAGTTTGACTTTGTTCTACTGCTTGTGTTTGCATAATGTTGAATTCCAATATTGGATGATCACTTGCCTCCAAGGTTCCTGTAGCTTCAACACCTTCTATCATTTCATCTCTGTTAGTGAGAATTAAGTCCAATATGGCTGATCCCCTTGTTCCCTTCTCTACTTTTTGGGAAACAAAGTTGTCTGCTAGCTTTGTTAGGAATCTGTTGGATCTTCCACATGCAGAGTTACTCTCCCAGTTGATATCAGGGTAGTTAAAATCCCCCATTACTATTGTGATGTGCTTCCTACATACCTTAGTTAGCTGACTAGCAAAAAGTTCATCTACTTCCTCTGTTTGGTTGGGTGGCCTATAGTATAGATATATGGCAATGTCATCCCCCCCTTTAATATTGACCCAAATGCATTCAAGATAATTTTCATTATTCTTGTGCTCTATTTCTGTAGAAATGTAGTCATTTCTTATATATAGTGCAACTCCACCTCCTCTTTTATTTGGTCTATTTCTTTAAAATAATTTAAATCCCTCTATCTGTATATTTCATTTGTTGGTTTCATCCCATCAAGTGTCCGTAATGGCAACAATATCATATCTTCCCTCACTTACTTGAATTTCTAATTCACCCTGTTTATTCCTCATACTCTGTGCATTGGTGTATAGACATTTGAGTCAATTTTGATTGACCCTGTGTTTACTGTCTACATAACCTGTGTTGTGCCTGACTGCCCCTACTTTCTTGCCACCTGTTTGATTAGTGCACATGGTATGGCACTCACTATTAAATGCTTAGTTTTGCTTGACAGCAGGGCTGATAATCTTACCCGCACACACATATACTGTATGTTGCATGCACTGATAACCCTATTATTTTTAGATTGCTGGGGACAGAAATGTTCTGTATCAATTAATTCTCTGTCCCTGTTCAGTTTAAATTGTATCCAGGAAATCTGTGAATTTAATACCAAGTAACTCAGTCCCTTTCTTTGATGGATGCAAACCATCACTTTTGTACAGTTTTGCATTGGACCAGCTGCAGACATCATGACTAATAAAACCAAAGCCTTCTCTTTTACACCACTCCTTTAGCCACACATTAAACTCTGCTACACGCTGGCCTTTCCCTTTTTGTTCCTTATATACTGGTAAAACCTCTGAAAAGATAAGCCTACAACCTATACTGCTAAGTTCATACCCAAGCTCTGAAAGTCATTCTGCACAGAAAGTACATCTTTTTTGGACAGATCATTTGTGCCAAGATGTATAATAGCATCAACATCACAGTCCTTACTGGCATTCTTGACTATCTTAAGAATACGCCTCTTGTCTCTGCTGGCAGTAGCACCTGGCAGACATCTGACCTCTTTCAAAACCTCCATATCCTTTCCTAAATTTACATCCCTTACAATTGAATTACCATCCAGAAGGTGGCTTCTCTTTTTGGATACCTTGCTGCTCTTGTGTGACTGTCGTGTAATACCTGATTCACACTTTCCCCTTTCCAAAGTAAGTTCTTCATCTTGGACCACGATCCCCTGCTTATTTGAGTTATCATTATCACAGCTACCTTGACCTGTTACTTTAATGTCCCTGTTAAGGTCAGCAAGGGCACTATATCTGTTATGCTGGGACACAGCAAAAGCTTTGTGTTTATGGTTCACAGCTCTCACCCTGCCAGATCCCACGGTTGTCCATACTGCCCTTCTCCTGCAGGATCTTTGTGGTAGAGGGGGCTGATAGTGGGACAGCTCAATAGAGTAGAATGGCTGAATTGGGCACCAAATTTCTGCTTGCAGAGCACAGATTAGAGATTCTAGATAGGTAATCTGTCCATGTAGACTAGTAATTTGTTTACAAAGAGGACAGTATCCAAATTTGAAAAGAGTACTTCGAAACATAGCTGCAAAACAAATATTACACTGAACTAAGTCAGTCATTTTGAAATAAAATAAAACCACAATCTCAAGCGCACTAACCCTGAATGTATTATTGCTATTTTTAGTTTATAGTTATATGATTATATGATTATAGTTATATGGGCCGCTACCTTTCTCCTTTGTATTCTCTCTCAGATTCCCAACTTTCAGCCAGCAGCTCCTCCCCCAGCTTCTGTGGAGTTAAAATGTAATGGAGGAAGTTTTTCTCTACCTTTCTCCTTTGTACTGTAAAATAAGTTTTCAAGGTACTTCATAACACCTTTTAAATTCCATGATTTGGTTAGATAATTGTACCTAGCAAATAATTATTTCATCATTACATTGGGCCCTAATATTAAGCAGTACATTGTCTTCTACTCTTATGATGCATTCCCAAACATAGAGTACTGTCCCATTACCACTCATTGGATTTACAAGTTGTTTCAAATAGAAAGTAAATCTAACATACTTTTCCTCCAGCAGTATTTTGCAATCCATTTTCAGAAATGCACTCTTTCTTAGAAACAGAAATCTCTGGGAGGCAGGGTGGGGTCAAGAATCAACATCTACACCAGAAGAGCAGGAAACAGGCACTCAAATGCCTAGTCTTCCTAATGGAAAGATGTAGGAAAAAGACATTTTCCAGTGTTTGCAAACCACTTAAACATGCTCAGCTATTGGTATGTAGGACAGAGTTATTTGACTACAAATTCCATTGAGATCAAGGCTGTTCAAAAATTTATTCACAATTATATGCTCAGAAAGTGATAGCACATGGGCAGCTAGGTTCAGAATCTAAGCTTGATAAGTATTTGATAGGAGATGTCCAGGAATTCAAACATTGAGAAGCTTTTTAATAACAACAATACAAACCATCAGTAGAAGACAATGTCAACAACTTCTATATTAATGTTGAAGGAAATTGCATGGATGTATCTCCAGATCTATCTTTGTAATCTCCAGAAGTTGAGTTCAATTCAAGAATTTCAGTTCTTTTGGAGAACAAAGTCAAGAATCGTAAACCTAAGGAAACTGGTCTTGTGTTTACTAGGTTCATTTATGGGATGAAGCAACACTGATTCTCTAAATATTATCTGAATAGTGGAATTCTTGCTTAGGAAACAGAATAAACAGCTCAACTTCTGAAGATTACAAAGATAAATCCATGCAATTTCCTTCAACAGTAATATAGAAGTTGTTCTAATAAAATAAAACAAAAAGGCACTAAGAGTTGTTAACCTAATCTTGCGTAGCTTCTTCTCTGGCAATATTACACTGCTAACCAGAGCATACAAAACATTTGCCAGACCAATCCTCAAATGCAGCTCATCTGTCTGGAGCCCGCACTGCATATCGGACATTAATACAATTGAGGGAGTCCAGAAATATTTCACAAGAAGAGTCCTCCACTCCTCTGCTCGCAACAGAATACCTTATTCCACCAGACTTGAAATTTTGGGCTTAGATAACTTAGAGCTACGTCGCCTTTGATCTGATCTAAATGTAGTTCATAAAATCATCTGCCACAATGTCCTACCTGTCAATGAATACTTCAGCTTCAACTGCAACAACACATGCGCACACAATAGATTCAAACTCAATGTAAACCGCTTGAAACTCGACTGCAGAAAATACGACTTCAGCAACAGAGTGATCAATGCCTGGAATGCACTACCTGACTCTGTGGTTTCTTCCCCAAATCCCAAAAACTTTAACCTTAGACTGTCTACAGTCGACCTCACCCCATTCCTAAGAGGTCTGTAAGGGGTGTGCATCATGCCTACCATCCCTGTCCTACTGTCCTATTGTCCAAATTTACCTATACCTACTTTGTGTTTGTTTATGTTTATACCATACCTATTATCTTGTGCACGTTTTGACAAATAAAAAAAAATAGAGCAATTATGTTTACAAGTAAGGACTGAGAACAAGGTGCACAACTTTTTCCAGGCTGAGGGCCTCACATAACCCTTGAGTTGTATAACAAAGGGAGGAGCTGGAATTTATCATCTTCATCATTATCATCTAGTCCAGGGTTGTCAAACTCGCAGCCTGCGGGCTGGATGAGTCACACGCTGGCCATGCCCAGCCCCATTTTAGTGAAGGGGAAAAAAGTTGTGATACATCACGTGACGGCAACGTGACGGCGTGAGTTTGACAACCCTGATCTAGTCAAGCAAAACCAAAAACGGTTGTGTTGATAATTGCTATATATTAAATTTAAATATGGCTACCATGATTACTTTCCTGACATATATTTAATGTTTCCCAGTTTTCTTATTTTAAACATTATAAAATTGTAACAATTAGGAGGTTTTAGGAAGGGGGTGGGGTATGTCCTTTAGGGCTTAGGAAGGCTGAGTAGAATCTCAGTCTAAGTATTGCTGAAACCAAGTAAACTCAGTGTAAATTCCTTGGGACAGTCTGCTTGTATAATAAATGGACTGAGTTTGTATGACAGAACAAATCACACCTTCCAACCCCATTTTAGCCTAGCATTTTATAGAAACCCAATCCGTATTGTTAGTTTATGGTTCATTGTCATGCAAACCTAGAATATTGGATTAATGGAACACTTTATGATTAAATTAAGCACAGATAGCATAGCAGGAGCAACTTCACTCAAGTTGTCAGCAAGGCAAGAAAAGGACAACTAGTCCTGAAATAACTCTAGACAACTGGTCTATATATAGGTTACATATAGTCTGTAACTAAGAATTTCAAGATGTTGCCAGGATACTGATAGTCTTAATTTAGTGATTGCCTTGTTTAGCAACTGTTTGCAGTTATGATGATTATGGAAAAGTAACTTTATGGCCAGCCCTTTCATTTATGACCTTCAAATCTGTTAAACAAAGGAAAGCTGAAGTAGGAGCATAAGCACAATTGCAGTCTTACTGAACGATTTCTTCACTTAACAACTGAGTTGCCAATTTCAGTTGTGGTCACTACATAAGGACTACCTGTAATCTAGAAGAACAATGAAAAATGGTGTATCCTGATACCAAAAAGAAAGCTCAAGGAGGTTAGGAGTTACTGATATTTTAAAGTAAAAGACTCAGTGCTAGTGATAAGAATATTGAATCCTGGTATATGACACTGTTAGTAGTACATCTGGACTAGGCTTTCCCCCCCACTTGGTTCTGGACTGAGAAATTTAAAAGTGTCCCTCATAGATTTACTGGCAGGACAGTAGTTTTAAGTAGATAAGATTTACTGGGAAATCATTATTATATGAGCCGAGGTGGCGCAGTGGTTAGAGTGCAGCACTGCAAGCTACTTCAGCTGACTGCTAGCTGCAGTTCAGTGGTTCAAATCTCACCGGCTCAAGGTGGATAAAATGAGGACCCAGATTGTTGGAGGCAATATGCTGACACTCTAAACTGCTTAGAGAGGGCTATATAAGCACTATGAAGCGGTATATAAGTCTAAATGCTGTTGCGGGAAATTCTGTTCAATCTAATTAGAAGAAGGCACAAGTCTCTTAATTCGATCAATGATGAAAGTATATGACAACAGTTCCACAAATATCCTAGTTGGCTGCCTTTTCTAGAAAAAAAAAATAAAACTTTGAACCAAGGCCTCTAATCACTAAGAGAAAAACAAGGTACCTAACTGTTTGAAAATGGTCAGCCAGTACATGGAATCTTGAATGTTTGCAAAGTCTCATGGATGTAACATTATTGAACTGGGGAAATGGATAATTTGATCAATTCTTTCCCTGGATTTGTACATCCTGATATTTTTCCTTTGCACAAAAGATTCAGCTTATGATATCAATTTTCTCAGGTGAAATACTACTCAGATAATCTACAATCCTAAGCAGAGGTAGTATTCAACTGGTTCAGACCGGTTTGGGCGAACCAGTAGCGGCGACTGCAAGTGGGCTCACCCATCCACCCACCCGCCCAGACATAATGCCGTCCTATTTAGCCACGTTTTGGAGGCCGGGCGTGGGCGCGGAAGGCGCATGCATGAGCAAAGCACATGCACAGAAGGTCGGGCGCATGTGCGGAAGGCCGCAGGTGCAGCGAGTATGCAGAAGAGCAGGCACATGCATGTAAGGCGCATGCGCGCGCAAAGCAAGCATGCGTGCGCAGGGTGAACTGGTGGCAAGAATATGTGAAGCCCACCACTGATCCTAAATGGATCTACAACACATTGTATCCAAAGATTAGTTGAACTCTGGCTTCATATTGCACACTCTGGCTTGGAAAAGTTGTGCAGCACTACTAACCATCCAAGTAATTTTTTTTCAGGGTTTATGTGGCAAATCATGCATGAGTCTAAAATGTGTTATTTGGCTGACAGTAAGTTAATGAACTTGCTGCTTACTTATGTAACATATGTCTTACTGCATAGACACAGTGTCAGCTTCTCTAGTGATCTGTCAAAACTAAGTAGCACATACTTCAATATATGTGACAGCATATACACAGAAATCTATTCAAAGTGTGTCTTGTAAATTCAATAAGCTTAAAGACTGCAACAGCTATGAGTATGTATTGCTAACATACTCATTTGACAACAAAGAAACATGATACCTGTGATAATGGTGGCTTAATAGGCGGCATTTCTGCTGGTGTCCTGTAGTCCATTAATTAGCCTTGGCCAAAGATCTAAGAAGTTATTGTGATTATTTCTAAAATGGATACTACTAGTATCCTAGTCACTAGTATACTAGTCACTAAAATGACTACTTATTTTTAAAAGGAAATTCTTATGTATATTATCTAGAGATCTTCTAGAATTATCCATTAATACCTTAACATTCCCTGAAAGTCATTTCTCTGCTCTCGGAGAATTAGTGGGAGAAATTTGTACCTACAACAATGTAATATAGGTATTATTTAACAATCTTATCTTTCTTTGGCTTTAGCTTAGTGTGAGCCCCATCCTTCCTTCAGCACCATATCTAATTTGTTAGGTACTAATGGCCATTTTTCATTTGTTTCCTGAGAGCAATTATGTCTTTGTACCCCCACAAAAGATTTGCACAAAACTAAAACAGATTTTAACGAATGGCTAAACCCGCTGGTCTAGCAACCTGTCAAGATTCATCTTCTTCCCCTGCCACAGCCCCACCTCGTGTTAACCACAATGATAAATAGATATTTTCTTATCAACTTGGTGAAAGTGGAGACAAAGCAACACCCACACCAGCTGAGGCCATACAGAAGTCCACCCCCCTCCCCAGCCTCAGCTTCCACCTGCTGTTTGAGCAGGAGATGTGAGCTCAAGAACCTCCAAGTTCCAATCCAAGTCGTTTGGGGTGTGATCAGAGATTAATTACTGGGACTGTTATTATTTTGCCTAGATGTTTATTGATGACTAGTAACTCCATTTTTAATAAGAGCTGTGGTACCTCTTGCAACCCCCAACCCAGGTTAAGGTTTTCCATGGCATCGCCAATTTGGACTAGGATACTAATATAATTGAATGTCATCAGCTTATTGATCATATCTCAACTCCATATCTCTTCCAGAGATTCCACAAATATATTAAATAGCTGTAGAGGGCAGAAAATGATCTTGATGGATAGGAGGAAAAACTGCAAACAAGACAATGGTCAGATAAAGGAAGACTGAGTCTGGGCAGGAATGTTAACTGAGTAAATGTTTTAGACATGACCCTCCCTAGTTCTCACAAAGATAAAAGGAGGGGGGGGGAGAAGCACATTCAGACTTGCGAGATTCTATTACTATAGCTTTACAATAAAAGTACTATCCTACATGAGATTGTATTATTAGTCTGATCTACTTTGAAGGGCTGATGATAAAATGGGGAAGACCAGTGATCCTTGTGGGGCCTACATTGCAGTAACTGTAAACTTAAGCAGTCTCCCCCTTTCTTTCTTTCTTTCTTTCTTTCTTTCTTTCTTTCTTTCTTTCTTTCTTTCTTTCTTTCTTTCTTTCTTTCTTTCTATTTATTTATTTATTTATTTATTTATTTATTTATTTATTTATTTTTGTCAACAAGTGCAAGGAAACAGGACACATGAAAAAATGACACAAATAAATGGATATAAAGAAGCAAAACATATCCATAAACACATAAAACGAGTACATACAAATGGGTACAGTAGGACAGGGACGGTAGGCATGTTGGTGCGCTTATGCACGCCCCCTTAGGGACCTCTTAAGAAACGTTTAAGGTCCACGGTAGACAGTTTAAGGTAAAAGGTATGGGGGTTAGAGAAACTAACAACAGGAACAGGTAAAGTGTTCCAGACATTTACTACTCTATTGCAGAAGTCGTATTATGACCAACTGAAACCACCAATTCAAGTACTAGTGGAAACATAGGGTCCTCTGTAGCTGATTCTCCAACATTACTTTCAGCCTTTCTGTAAAGGCAAAGGTTAGAGGGTTGGATGAAATTAGTAAAAATGGCTGCTCCTGTCTCCTACAGAGCCATTGATTAGCTCCTGGATCTAGCCATTCATGCCTCATGTGGCTATCCAAAGAGAGAGGGGAAGATACAGATCTAGTTAACAAGTTACAAAGCTCATACAACAGAGAACCCTATCTATTTCTTTACATTCTACAAACTCAATAGAAAGAAGGAGAAGGAGGGGGAAAGGGAGAAAGAGAAGACGGAGAAAGAGGAGAGGGAAAAGTTTATTATACCTGGCAGTTGTGAGCAATGTTATATTTGAGTTCTTGCCATGGCAGTTTATATTCACACAAGCTAAGAGCTTACCAATGGGTTTTTGTTTCACTTCTTCAGAATTATAAATTGACGAAGAGAGTCAAAATGTCCTAAGATAGCAATGCTGTACATTGTGTATGCCTACAGAGTTAGATGTTTACACTACATAATATATAGTTTGTACTTAAAAATTCACAGATCAGTACTGTTTCATTGTACATAGATTATCTTATCTACCATCTTCTGACCTAACCCATGATCTTCTCAAAAGGAAGAATGAATCTTCCTCAAGTTGAACAGCCTGCCTTAATTAAGTGCTTGGACACAGGGACTCTAGTCAATAAACATAAAAGCCTTAATCAATTGATGGATTCGATTAGTCCCATAATTGAGTAACCATTGATTTAAAATGCAGACATTTAATTAGACTTTCATTAAAACAATTGTTTCAGACAGAATTTCAGCATTGTGAAAACAAGAAGGGAATATTGTATTGTAGAGATGAAGAGCTCTGAAAAAAGGTACACTAACTTTAAAGAATGCTCTGTTTGTATGGGTGTGTTAGGCACAAGTATTTAATACAGGAGCAGATTGTATCTAGTATAATGTCACTTTATTTCAATAACACACTTAAATCGCTGTATTATGGTCAAGAGAACACAGCAGAGCTCCTTTCTATTGCTATCCCAATCCAGATATATACTGTAGATACATAGCTATCATGCTATTCCCTTTCTATGTGAAAAGTGCAGTAATTTAATAAGAAACAGTAAACCAAATAAATCAATAATGGGGTGAAAAAGAAAGAAAGAAAGAAACAGAACAAAATATAGTTTACATCAATATCATTGACTATATCGTTCCGCATTTCCCCCCTGCAAATTATACCCATTTCCACCTTATCTGTAGGACAATCATAGGTTGCCTTTTATTTATTTATTATTAGGTTCTTCTATGCCGCCCTACTCCCTAAGGACTCAGGGCAGCGTACAACATTTTAAGAGAACACTAAACAATAAACTTATTTAAAAACAGTTTTAAAAAGTTAAAAAAGACGTCCAACAGCATACATACCGGGGGAGATCTCGGATATAAGATTGTCTCAGACCGCTGCCTGCAGGAAGAGCCATGTCTTAATGGCTTTTCGGAAGGCCAGCAGGGTGGGGATAATTCAGATCTCTGGGGGAAGTTGGTTCCAGAGCATGCCCCACCCCCACAGAGAAGCCCCCCCCCTAGGGCCCGCCAGTCGGCATTGTTTGGCTGACGGGACCTGGAGGAGACCCGCTCTGTGGGCCCTAACCGGTCGGAGGAAGTATGAGGCAGAATGCGGTCCCAGAGGTAACCTGGTCCTAAGCCATGTAGGGCTTTAAAGATGATGATCAACACCTTGAATTGTACCTGGAGACCAATGGGCAGCCAATGCAGCTGGCGGAGTATAGGTGTTTTGTTTTTTAACCTATTCAACTACAGGCATCCATCATGAGAGACAAGAGAGAGGCAAGTAAGAAAATATGTGTCACAATACTGCAACAAAACTTCCATCCCTTGTCTTTCCACGCAGTATTGCAATGTAACTGTGAAAAGGTATATCTTTCATAGTGGCAACACAACACACATTTTATCATTTTCACTTAGTTTAGGTTAGAAACAGACACTAATACTTCTCAGATACTTTTTATTTTCAATGACAGATTAATGCCAAGGAGGGGGCATTGGTGTCTTTGCATCAGTATTGACTCTTATCCCAAAGGTGTTTTTTTCATGAGGCAACTAAACTTTCTGGTTTTTCTTTGAAGACTTTTTGCTTCTCATCCAAGAAGCTTCTTCAGCTTCTTGGATGAGATGGTGGGGAACGGAAGGATTTATACTCCTTGCAGACAGCTGGTCATTTGCATTCTTTTAGCAAGTCGTCAAGGTGACCTGGAGGTTTATCTGTGTCATCAGGGTCACCTGATGACAGATTTGGGACAATCATGACCTGGATGACTGAGAATCTCCATAGACAGGTTGACTCTTGGTGACTGCCTAGGCTAGTCCCTGTTGTATACTTAGTAAGACTATAGAAGTGGTTTGCCATTTTCTGCTTCTGAGTGCTGAGAGAGAGTTACTGGCCCAAGAACACCCAGCTGGCTTTGTGGCTAAGGTGGGACTAGAACTCAGTCTCCTGGTTTCTAGCCTGGTGTCTAAACCACTACATTAAACTAACTCTCAATTTCAATTGCCTACATTTTTTTTTGTTTCCTCCTTCCTTTTTTGCCTTTCATTCACTCTTCATTTTTATATTTGTTTTGTGATT
Organism: Diadophis punctatus similis; assembly: GCA_023053685.1. Taxonomy (NCBI): domain Eukaryota; kingdom Metazoa; phylum Chordata; class Lepidosauria; order Squamata; family Dipsadidae; genus Diadophis; species Diadophis punctatus. Next base: position 156,276,088 of record JALIGW010000002.1, read on the forward strand.
TGCTCCTTGTTCATTCTCTTGATATGACAAAACCAACTCAGTGTATTTGCTTCCTTCAGGTCAGTATTTTTGTATACAATCCATATGCACTCATTCTTGCCATCTGAATTTCCTGTGTACTATCCATACTTCATAGATATCCTTATTTCTTATTTCTATTGCATTCAGATTACTTTCATTTATTATTTATTTAAATAGATTTGTATGCCGCCCAATTCCCGGGGGACTCTGGGCGGCTCACAACATGTCAAATCCATTTATCAATATAAAATCATAACAATTAAAAACTACAAAAGTTAAAAAACATCTGGCATTCATAACCAGGGGGGAGACCCAAATATAATCTGATTGGTCTCACTTTCACCCCGCCTGCCGGAAGAGCCAAGTTTTTATTGCTTTACGGAAGGCCAGCAGGGTGGGGATGGCCCTGATCTCTGGAGGGAGTTGGTTCCAAAGGGAGGGAGCTCCCACAGACAAGGCTCTCCCCCTTGGCCCCGCCAACCGGCATTGCTTGGTCAATGGGACCTGGAGGAGGCCAACTCTGTGGGCCCTAACCAGTCGTAGGGAGGTATGCGGCAGGACCAAAATAAAAATAAAAATCAAGAATAGAGCTGGAAGAGACCTTGGAGGTCTTCTAGTCCAACCCCCTGCTCAAGCAGGAGATCCTATACCATTTCAGATAGGTTGTTGCCCAGTCTTTTCTTAAAAACCTCCAGTGATGAAGCACCCACAACTTCTGAAGGCAAGCTGTTCCACTGGTTAATTGTTCTCACTGTTAGGAAGTTTCTCCTTAATTTCAGGTTGCTTCTCTCCTTGATTCGTTTCCATCCATTGTTTCTTATCTTGCCTTCTGGTGCTTTGGAAAATAAGTTAAGCCCCTCTTCTTTGTGGCAGCCCCTCAAATACTGGAATACTGCTATTATGTCACCCCTAGCCCTTCTTTTTTCTAGACTGGCCATACCCAAATCCTATATACCCAATTCCTATATACCCAATTCCTATATACCAATTCCTATATACCCAAGATAAAATAATCTGTTTCCTTTGGAGTTGCAGGATCACAACCTTTTACACCATTTTTCCTAAAAAGAGAACATTAAAGGCAAGCCTAATCTGATGAGTCATAATGGAACAAAGGCTTCTTAAACAAGGATTGCACCACTGCACTCCTTCGGAGTTGGCAGAAAAAGACCCTCATTCAAATAAATTTTGACAACTGCTAAGATCCAACTTCACGTAAAGCCTTATTCAATCACAAGGAGCAAGGCTGCAATTAGAAAGTGCCAATTACGAAGTAGAACTAACATTACAGAGAGCTCTTTTGGTTTCCCAGGGGTTCACAGTCTCTTCATTGTCATTACCATTGGCACTGTCCAGTTAAGTTCCAATTCTTCACCAATCTGAGTGGTCTTTTAATCTGATATTACCAGAATTCTTCTTAGCATCCCTTCCTCAAGGAGAAACAAAGCTCAGGTTTACCCCAAGCATGCTCACATTATTTTAAGCAAAGTGAGATGTCTAATCTTGAAACTACCTTGCAAGCCAGTATACTGTTGCCCACATCACAACAACTAGGAGGGTACATGCAGTGTATACACAATCAGGATGCAGCATAAAGAATCCCAGTGCTCTTACAAAATGTACACCCAAGTAGAAATTCAAAACAAGCAATGGAATGACACGGAGAGTGAAGCCTAGGAAAAGGCAAGACTGGGCCAAATCAAGTAATTTAGCATAAACATTATATAAAAAAAGAAGGAGCTTGATATTGATTGACAATATGTGATCAGAAACATGACCAAGGTACTATTCTAGGAAGGATCAGGCAAAAGTAAAACACTGGAAGGAATGATAACATTTATTTTCTTGAATGTTTTTTCTTACCTAGTCTCTTCAAGAAATCTGGAATTGCAAACCTTAATTTGCTCAGGAGTGCCAAAGTCATGACTCATGGCTTCTTTGGAATCATAATCAATTTGGGAGGTGGGGTGTTACTTTTTCTTAAACACGATCTAATTTGTGCAGGCTAAGCAGGAGCATCAAAAAAAACCTCACTCATGCTTTGTCTTAGCAAGCCAGCAACAAGTTCATAAGTAAAGCAGGGACCAAATTTCATAGTAGATTTTAAGAATGGCTAAACCAGTGAGTCTAGCCACCTGCAAAACATGCACTGATCACAGCACTATATCCCCAATCTTTGGAGTGTCTGTATACGTTTGGGAAGTTGAGTGTTTTGTTCTATTATTTTGAATTTTACATTTCTAGCTTAACATTTCAAAATCAAGATTTCTTGTTGGGCGATAAGAGAAAAGCTAAAGACAATCAAATTTCTGGTTATAAAAATAAGCCCATCACTTGCCTCAATGAAATCTTCAGCTTTATTCATGGGTGGAAAGGAGCTGCTCAGATTCATTTATCACAGCATTGCAAAACTTGAAGAATTAGCCCATTTAAAACAGTAATTGGAAGAATGGTAGGCAGTGATGCAACCAATAGCCCAGTGAACTTAATGACTAAACATGTGAATAAACCCAGTTCACATTGATCCAGGATCAATACTCCGTTGAATCCAATACATCACATTTTTCCAAATATCCTTGATTCAGGAACTAACTGAAGACTCCTTTTTGAAGGACACCAGGAATAACTGAGCATTGGTGAGTAAAGCAAGAGGGATGGAGACAAGGACCAAGCCATGTGCAGAGTGTAATTATTTAGTTTAGTCACTAGGTGGCACTGGACTTAATTGTATTTGCATGGCATTTCCTGTTAGTACTCTGTTTTTAGTTAACAGAGAAAACACATTTCTTGTTTAACTTAGTTACTTCAGATTGGGCTGTCTTCTAAACCTTCCATTATATGACCAAACATTACTAAGACACAATCCTTCTGGTTCTGAAATAACAGAAGGAAGTGGGTAGGAAATGGATGCCATCTTTTTTTTTCTTTTGTGGAAACACTTAAGATAACCATACATGGCAGCAAACTTAGGTATGACTGGTATTGTGAATATCATTTACAAGCAAACTTAACAAAAGATTCAGTTCCACTACTCAAGTTGTTTTAATAGGAAAGCATCTCCACTCAAATAATTGAAAAGTACCATGATATTTGATCTGTCTATCGCCGTAATGGCGAACCTATGGCACGCGTGCCACAGGTGGCACACAGAGCCATCTCTGCGGGCACACGAGCCATTGCCCTAGGTCAGCTCCACTGCGCATGCATGTGCGCCTCCTGCTGGCCAGCTGGTTTTTGGGTCTCTGGCATCTCCGGGAGATGCACGCACATGCCCACACTGCTCCTCCCTTCCCAGGAGTCTCCATGTGGCCTGTTTTGGATGCCAGGTAAGTACAGGGCTCACGCGGAGGCTCTGGGAAGGTGATAAACGGGCCTCCCGGAAGTCTCGAAAGGGGCTGTTTCTGGCCTCCTGGAGACTCGAGGAAAGCCACTGGAACCTCAGAGGGTGAAAAACGGGCCTACCGGAAGTCTGGAAATAGGCCGTATCTGGCCTCCAGAGGCTTCAGGGTGGCCTGCTAGGCCCAAAACGGGGCACTTGGGGGCAAGCGCACCTGCGTGGGGGGTGGGGAGCATGGGAGGCACACACACATGTGCGGGGGGCCGCACCTGCATTCACAGGGGACGGGGTGCATGTAGGGGCATTGCATTATGGCTATGTGCATGTGTGTGCGCGTGGTAGCGTGCGTTCGTGCGCTTTTGGCACCCAAGGAAAAAAAGGTTAGCCATCACTGGTCTATGGAGATGCTCAGTCATCCAGGTCATGGTTGTCCCAAAGGTGCTTTTTCAAAAGGCAACTGGACTTTCTTTGTTTTTCTTGGATGGAAGTGAAATTTTTTCAAGGAAAAACAAAGAAAGTCCAGTAGCCTTTGGAAAAGGGACATGATATTAGGACATGATATTTGATCCTTCTGTATGTTAAGATGTCGCCCTCCTCACATTATAATTTTGACAAGTAGTGTTTGTATGTGTTTTCTGAGTAATCATCATGATAGTACAATACATTCATAATTAGTTCCAAACTTTTTCAGGATGAACATAATTGAGACATGTCATCAAAGCCATCCTTTCAAAAGAAAAAGAATCTAGCTGTCCTTTGATGGTCACATAGATAATTGGGATGGACTTTCAGTTAAAAAAAAACTTTATTTCCTATTGAAAGATGGCAAATTCTGCATTTTAGTTACGGCTGGTAGTAATTTGTTTTTGAGAAAAAGTGAGATGCCAGATAATAATTGATTTTTAAAAATATTGATCAATACTTTTGCCATGCATCTTAAATTATTACAATTTTATTTATATATTATTAAATTTATATCTCAATATTGAGCAACTCTGGATGGCTTTATTATAATTTATTATATATCTATAATAATTTATTTGAAAAGAGCAAATTTAACAGGCTTAAACATTGGCAGTAGTTACATCTTGTTTTTATTTCTCCTAATTATTACATAAAATGATGTCTTCCCAACCTTTGTTATCTTGAACAGCAACATTCCTTAAATTCTTTCAGACCCATCATTTTCTCCATTGCTGATGCCAACTTCTCTCTGGTCTTCCGACAAGGTAAAGGAAATAATAATAAAAAAACTATGCTTCAGCAGCAGCACACTCAGTAATCATAACATCACTTGGAGGTGACTCCGAATATACGCTATGGAGGCATGATAGGAATTGTCTATAAGGGAATTTATGCCAATATTGTTTTGTGCTGACTCAAGAATGATTGTATAACACTTTAATTCAGCTATGGGGAAGGATCCACGGTCACACGTAATAATTAGTGAGCAATCACATTTACTGATATGGTAAGATACTAAATATAGATTAAATATCTACATGTCATACAAAGATGTAAGTTTGAGTTCAGCAAACAAAAGTTCTTTGGAACGATTACTGTAAGATCCATGAGATGAAAATTACTTTTGATGTTGACAGGAATTCTAGACAGGAACTGGTTGAGAAAGGAAGTCTACTTCAGTTATATTAGTTCAGAGCTGGGGAGCATTTTGGCACTTTTTAAAGGCAAACATATACAAGGGTTTTTTTTTCTAAAAAAAAAAGAATATGGAGTAAAAATCTATAGAACACAATGTGAAAGCAGTTACCCAATACATTTATACACCTACATTTATATCAGACTCGTGTAAAACCACCTTGGTCCTATCTAAATGTCAGATCCATGTTTTTATGATCTTCTCCCATCTGAATTTCCAGCAATGTAGGTTATATTCTTATTTAGGAATTAGAAAAAGATGAAGGGAAGGAAAATACTACATATTTTGTAGATGATCAAAAACTCTTTCCTAGCATAAGGTCCATCTAAAAGAAGACCAGTGCTCCATCCAGCTTGTAATCTACTCTGCCACTCTCCAAGATTCCTGAGTATTTTGCAGATCTGTTGTTTGAGATGAGGGGCTGAAACAGGGAACTTATACAGTACATGCACAGTTTGTACCTTGCCAACAAACTATTCTTCTAACCATATTGCTCAGTGCTAATACCTAATTAGAGAAAATACATGAAATGCTGAACAGTAAAAGCAAATAAAAACAGCAAGGAAATGAACCATGACTATACCATTAGGTGTACTATCCAAAATGTTCCTTGCACAGATGGAAAACCAGCCCAAGTAGGTTAAATGATGAACAAATGTTGTCTTGGAACATGTGTTTAGAATAACTCTGCAAATGAAATTGCTCAACATAGCTCAGAACTGGGAGAAGGCCGAACATGCTTCTCAATGAGACAACCAAAAAGCATGGAAATAATAATCAGGGGCAAAAAAATCATTTTTGTGTTAAAATTCAGGTTCTTTATTTACAGTATAATTCAAAAACTGTGACAAATATTTCTATTTGTAAAAAATAAGTAATTTTTGTAATTTTTGGCACATATGAAAAAAAAGTTATCTAATAAAAGTGAAAGATGAAGCTGTCCCTGTGGACCCGCATCCCCCTAGATATTTGGATGCCTCAAACTCTCCTAGTCACAAGGCACTGAAGACTTGGTTGTTCTCCCAGATATTTGAGTCAGTGGGGAAATAAATATGCTAATAATGATAATTAATAATGTATTTTGGGGTGCTGTGGATTATATTTTTGGGGGGGAGGGGAGGTTTTTTTAATCTTGTAAACTGCCCAGAATCACTTGTGTGAGATGGGTGACTATATAAATTATATAAATAAAGAAATGAAATTATATAGTTTGTTTTCTTTTAAATAGCATGTAATTCAGAATATCTCAAGCTCAGGTTTTAAATACAATCTTACATATGCGTCTTCAGAAGTATGTCTACCTGAATTAAATGAATTCCCCCCCCCCAGGTTAGTGGTTATAGGACCATATCCAAGGCGGGGGGGGGGGAGATGAAAGGATGAATTATAATTTTTCCATTAACCCCCACCCTTTACAAAATTAGCTTATTAGAAGTTTTTCTTGTGGGGGTGTATTGCAAGAAAAATCTGTTGTTCACTTTGTAGTGACCCCTATTTTCTATACAAGATTATATTTAGATGGAAAAAAGGCTAATGACGATGTTTGTGTAAGTATAAGGCAGCGGTGGGTTGCTCCTGGTTCAGCCCGGTTCTGTGAACCGGTAGCGCCGCTGGCGGGATACTCCGCCCACCCACCCGGGATGCTCCACTCACCCACCCGGGATGCTCCGCCCACCCGCCCACAAGGCTTCTGCGCATGAGCGCGTGCACGAACTGGTTACCTTATTTTCTATATGTATATAATTACCTTACACTACTGGTGTAAGGTAATTATATACTTATAGAAAATAAAATAATGTTTTATACTGATGCGCTTCAATTAGTTCTATATTTGTACTAGTTTACGTCGTGAGCTATTCTATAAATGTTTAATTATGGAAGAGGTCTATAATAAAATCTCCCCAAAGCATTAATGTATGATTGCCTAAGCCAATTTATTTATTTATTTTGTCATTTTTTCACTGTTTCAGATAAAGTTCAGTCTTTCTAATGGGCAAATTTTGCAAGTGAAATAGCTGGGTGAAATAAGGTACATGTAAAGGGGGGGGAAAAACACCCAACCCAGAACAAAAACAGACAGCTGATCAAAGGAAAAGCTTGGAGATGGAATAAAATTCTTATTACAGTGGACTTATTTTGACAAGGGCATCTTACAAAAGGAAATGAACAACAAAGAGAATCTACAGAAGAATCCACAGAAGAATTGCGGCTGATTCCAGTCTTAAGGCAAAGTTGAGAAGACCTCCTTATGCAGCAAGTAGGCAATGCTCTCTTCAGTCATGGCAGGAAAAAAAAAACCTTCTCCCTTGTTGCTACATGGCCTCTTTAGGCTCATAACTTTTAAGAAAATGATGAGCTGGATGTGTGTGCTCTGAGATTAAAAATTTTGAAAATAAAAGTCATTACATAAGCTAAGAAAGAAGATCCTGTAATAAAATGCTGTTAGATATTTAATGCTTTGGCAGTGTTTTCTACAAATACTTATTTTGATCATGCATGTCATTTTATAATTGATTGACAAGCTTCTTTTTTTTTGAACTGGAGGTGTATTTATTGGCAATGGAGGCAATGGCCACAGAAGCTCACAACAGTGGAGGATTTTATGCCTTTTACTATATACAGTTCTTTACAGAAATATTTTCAACAGGGCTAAACAAAACAGTCATGGAGTCAGGTTTTCTCCCAGTGTCCAGAGATACTTTACGAGAAGAGTCCTCCACTCCTCTACTCGCAACAGAATACCTTACGCAACCAGACTTGAAATCCTGGGCTTAGAAAGCTTAGAACTATATCACCTTCGGCACGACCTAAGCGTAACTCATAAAATTATCTGCTACAACATCCTTCCTGTCAACGACTACCTCAGCTTCAACCACAACAATACACGAGCACACAACAGATACAAACTCAAAGTGAACCGCTCCAAAATTGACTGTAGAAAATACGACTTTAGCAACAGAGTGGTTAATGCCTGGAATTCACTATCTGACTCTGTGGTTTCATCCCCAAATCCCCAAAACTTTACCCTAAGACTGTCCACTGTTGACCTCACCCGATTCCTAAGAGGTCAGTAAGGGGCGTGCATAAGTGCACCAGCGTGCCTACTGTCCCTGTCCTAATGTTCCCTCTTATCAGTACCCATCTTATATATATAAACAATGTTATATCTTGGTATATTACCAATACGTACTTGAAAAATATATATATAATAAAATAAGTGGCACCTCCTCCTGCTTCTTTCCCCTTTCTCTCCATGTCCCTCAACTGTTTTGGGGGAGGGAGGGAGGGAGGGGAAGAGGGAGAGAGAGAGAGAGAGAGAGAGAGAAAGAGAGAGAGAGAGAGAGAGAGAGAGAGAGAGAGAGAGAGAGAGAGAGAGAAGGAATGGAGTACCAGTGTGGCTTGAAGTTTCTCTTGCTTGGCCAAAACATCTACTGCTTCTCCATTAAGGACATTAATATCTCAACAATCAGAAAAGGCTCTATTTCTTTGTCTCAGGAAAATGTTTGGCTTTTCAAAACTTTGATTAAAAATTCCACTATCTTGGCTAAGTTCTGCTCTAGTAATAGTTAAGTTCATTCACACTGAGACATGTCTTCAGTGCAGTTACTTTTGGAAGCCTGTGCTGAAGGTTTCTGTCACTGCATAACAAAGCCAGCAAAGTGACAACCGGAATTAGTCAGTGGCAATGTATCTCTCCAGTCTTGGTAGAAGGTCACTATTTTGTTCTTATCTAAGAAGAGGTCAAAGCTCTGCTCCTTTCCTGAAACTGGTATACAGTTTGACACACTTGCCAGAAGGACTCACTTGTTTTTGCAACCAAATGGTCTGGAAATCAAAATCCTGTTGTGAGGCTTCGCTCTGTTTCTGCCGTCTGAGATAAATACCACCGACTTTGCTTGCTTTATTGCATCATGGGTTTTTTTTTCCATATGAGAGAATTTCTATGGTTGGCTGATATAGAGATGGGGACAAGAAACTGGGGGCCAGGAGAAGATTCCAAAATAAATGAAGAAATGAAGATCAAGGGCAAGTGAAACTGAATATGAGGTAAAATCAATGAAGAGAGAAGCTACAAGAGCAAAGGCTATAAGAAAATCTCAGCAGGAATAATTATTCTCCATTCTGCCTAGAACAGTGTTTCCCAACCTTGCCAAGTTGAAGATGTCTGGACTTCAACTCCCAGAATTCCCCAGCCAGCATTCGCTGGCTGGGGAATTCTGGGAGTTGAAATCCAGACATCTTCAACTTGCCAAGGTTGGGAAACACTGGTCTAGAAGAACCCAATAACCAGGCTGACTGGAAGCCCATCATGGCCTGAAGATGCTTTTCCTAAAGACTGACTTCTAGAAGACTTTCTGTCTGCAACTACATCTGAATTATGGAAAAAGAGAACCAACAAATGAATCCCATCATACCCTCTGCAGTTTATGGGCTGTAAAATATTACTATCATTTCATCAGGCAGATGTCAGTGGTTTCTATTAGCATCCATCAATATCACCACAAACTATACAGGAAAGTTAGGAACTGGGTGACTTAAGAAATTTTTGGTAATGAGCTCAATGTAAATTAGGAGTTAAGGCATTACATAGTTTGCTAAAAAGACTGCAGAAAAATGCCTATTTTTATGATAGCAATTTCATATACAAATTGGTACTATAATAATAATAATAATAATAACAACAACAACAACAACAACAACAACAACAACAACAACAACAGAGTTGGAAGGGACCTTGGAGGTCTTCTAGTCCAACCCCCTGCTTAGGCAGGAAAACCTACACTACTTCAGACAAATGGTTATCCAACATCTTCTTAAAAACTTTCAGTGTTGGAGCATTCACAACTTCTGGAGGCAAGCTGTTCCACTGATTAATTGTTCTAACTGTCAGGAAATTTCTCCTTAGTTCTAAGTTTCTTCTCTCCTTGTTTAGTTTCCACCCATTGCTTCTTGTTCTCAGGTGCTTTGGAGAATAGTTTGACTCCCTCTTCTTTGTGGCAACCCCTGAGATATTGGAACACTGCTATCATATCTCCTTCAATCGTGTTTTTAATATTGACAGCACCGGACACAATAAATATTCTAGGCATTCCATCAAAATCCGACTCCCGTAGTATATTGCTTATTACAGAGCATGAGGTAGCCAAACATTCTAATGTAATGGTATAAGATACGGTATCAAATAGTTATAGTGGAAACTTCCAAGGGATGTGGAGGATGAGATAGCCAGAGACTACGTGAACTTTTGAGTTTTAAATTCTTATATCTACCCTCTTTTGGACCATAATTTCTAAAGCAAATTATTTATTAAACTTTATCTTGGTACCTTGCTCAGAGCAAGAACAGAATAAAAGAAACAGAAAGCCTTGAAAATTAACTTGAAACCCCTGGAAATAAATTAAGTTAAGGTACCATATCTGCATACCTGAAGGTTATACCAAAATATACACTCTGCTTGAAGATTACAACTGAACATAAAGAAATTGGAAAGTTGTGGAATTTTTTCTCTAAACTAGACAGTGTTCCAGGAATATTATAAAGAACTTGCAATGTTAAACTAAGCTCTTAGAGCAGTAATGGCGAACCTTTTTTGGTTCGCGTGCCAAAGGGGGGGGGAATGTGGGGGATCACTTGTGTGCGTGCCCACACTCATAATTCCATGCACCCCCACACATGCACGCATGACCCCCCTGCTCCCAGCATGCAATGGCACGCCCATTTTTCACTCTCCCCAGGCTCCAGAGCCTTTCTAGGAGCCTGGGGAGGGCGAAAACAGCCTTCCCCACCCCCTCTGGAGGTTGGAAACAGCCTGTTTCCCGACTCCCAGTGGGCCCAGAAGGCCCGAAAATCAGCCGGCTGGTGCACACATGCATGCCGAACCTGAGCTCACGTGCCCACCGATATGGCTCCACGTGCCACTTGTGGCACCCGTGCCATAGGTTCGCCATCACGGTCTTAGAGTAATAGCCCCTTCTTTGTAGAGCTTGTGTTGTGTAGAGCTGATGAAGGAAAGGCTCAGGCACTAAAACAATAGCCCTCACTAAAAATGGCTATAAGCAGAAGGAGTTATGCCCAGTAACTGAAGATATTGATGTGTATATTAACACTCAGAAACATTCAAGAGCTACTTTTTCTCCAGGAGCATAACCCCAGTGAACCATGGGTAACAAGGGCAGTGACATGAAAGAAAATGGGAGGGAAAATAACACACCGTGTGAACGGTTTTTGACCGTAATCAGCCTGGGACAAATATCACCAACATCATAGATTAAAAAACCTCCAAATATTCCAAATAGTGCAAAGGGAATAGCTATTGCTGAGTTCAACTTTGAGACTACAAACACACACACACACACACACACACACACACACACACACACACACACACACAAGCATATTCTCAATACAATAATGCTCAATAAGAATTCAATCTGTAATAACAAAGCCCCTCACCAAGGCAATTTCAACCCCTTCCATTCCCACATGGCTTGGGAATACCTCTCAGCAAATGAGGCACATTATTTGATGGATTCACAGGATTTCTGTTTGCTAAAGATTATAGAAGCTTAGGGAGAACAACATGAGGCTTTTAAGAAACTTACCAGGAAGTGGTCATCTGACTTCTTACTACTGAAAGAATTGTTATCTACCTCAAATGATCATCTTAGAACCCTTATCAAATTAATTTCAAATGACATTGGACCACAGAAATACACAGTATTTTGTGATAATTCACAAGTACACAATCCTCCCCAAGCCCAGATTCATTTTATAAATAAGAGAAAAAACAAAGCCAAGCCCCCAGGTGAAAACTAAAAAAAGAAAGAAAACGAAGACACAAGAATAGCAATAGCAATAGCAATAGCACTTAGACTTATATACCGCTTCATAGTGCTTTCCAGCCCTCTCTAAGCGGTTTACAGAGTTCAGCATATTGCCCCCAACAATCTGGGTCCTCATTTTACCCACCTCGGAAGGATGGAAGGCTGAGTCAACCTTGAGCCTAGTGAGATTCGAACAGCTGGACTGCTGAACTAGCAATCAGCTGAAGGTTGCAATGCTGCTTTTAACCACTGCGCTATCTCAGCTCCTAGAAGAAGAAGAAAAGTAAGTAAGGAAAAGTAAGAACTGAAAGAGTATTGCTATTCCCAAACAGCCTTCAATTTAAGTATAATAATCTACTCAAACTTTTGGGAGCAGTTGAAAAAAGAAACAATAGACTAACCAAAAGGCCATCCAGGCAGAAGATGGAAACAAATAAAGGTCCAATGAAACAAGTAAGACTTCTATTAATGTTGAAATGACCAATACGGGGCTAGTAATCCAACAATTCCCAATACCTGCTGAGGATTCTATTATTAAACAGAATTGTCCTGCAAACAGCTCAACAAACTCTGTTCTTCTGAGGACTAAAAAAAGAAAAGGTCCACACAGAAGGTAGCACTTGCAACAAATGAATGATAAGCTGGCATTTATCAAATTCCCACAAAGGCTTCCTTTCACAGATGGAATGAAGATTGCAATGGTCATAAGTGTGAGGACTGGTTATGAATGGCTTTTCTTGGCACCATCGTAACTTTGAACAGCTGCTTAAATGAATGGTCGTAAATTGAGAATTACCTGTAATATGTATAAAGTGTAGGAGAAGGAGTTGCAGAGCCTTGGGGTGGAGTTAAAAGAGTCATCAGCCTAGAATCACTACGTAGTAATATTACGTAGTGATACTAAGTCCAACCCACCATGAATTCCACTGACCTTTATCTAATGTCTAGCAGACCTTTATCAAATGTCTATTCTCATTAATTGAGAATATTCTAATGCATAAGCATATACATCTGTTTAACTGCAACTTCACGTATAGTCCTGATCTTTTGTGCCTGACAATGAGCTAACTAATGTGGTCAGACGAGATATCTCAGATGAAATAACACCTTGCCCAGATCTAATGGCTAATCTTATCCCAAGATACAAAACAATAGTTTTAGTGAATTTTGATTTCTCATGGTTATAGTGACAAGCTGGAAAAACATTTCGCCCTGCAAGAATGTAGACTTGGAACACTTTTTCGGACCAGAATTTTCTATCTGCAGTGAGAAGCAGTGGGAAGAGGAGAAGAGAGGTGTGTACGTGCGCACGTGCGCGTGCACACACACACACACACACACACAGAGAGAGGAATTAAATAATCCTCTAGGCTATGTAGCCTTCAATTCACTTGTATGCTGCTGATTTATCTATAGTACTACTATACTATGCTGTTATCAGTGTACTCTTTGTACTTTACTTTTGTAAATTGCTCTGTTATATTTTTATGCAGGGTGGCATATAAATCCAAGTAAAAACAAAATGCCAAAGATTCCTAATTCATTTCTGTTACTTCCAGGTAGGACCAGGAAAGTCCCTGTCTGAATCAATGGCACCATTTGTTGTTGTTTTTAACAGTGATTCAGAAGCATTGTAACCATTAATTACCTAGGTGGGCCTAAACTTGGTTCTGCTTCCCTTCAGTGAGTGAGAGCTATCATGAGGCAATTCCAGGGCTACCACAGACTGATCTGACCATGACAGGGGAACAATTGAAGTCTTCCCAATTCCAGATTGCATTGCCACTGCTACAGCTACAACAACAGCAACAGCAGCAACAACAACAACAACCTAATCAAAAATATGATTGTTGTCATGAGTTGGTCCCTCAATGACCTGAATCAGGCCCATGGCTTTCATGGTGACCATTCATTCCCAAGCTGCCTTAGACTCAGCTCCTAGAGAAGGCAAAGGGAAGCCTCCCAGGAGAATAGCCTGAAGAACTTCACTACCAATCCAGCCATGGAATCAAGGCACTCAGCTAGGGAGGTTGCTACATAATTTAAGCCCATACTTAGCCATGGTCATTCACTGGATGAGTTTGAACCAGACGTTCTTTCTCACTCCAGCTTACCTCACATAATGGTGATGGTTCTGGGGGGGGGGGAAATGGGGGAAGGAGTATTTTGTTTACTGTCCTGAGCTCCTAGAGGATAGGATGGATTTAATCGAATAAATGAATGAATATTGACATTGATACATGAAAGGGTGACCCTGTGAATTAAAGCTAAAGTGAGCTCAGTATTTCATTTTACAGTTTATCAACTTGGCCTCCCTATTGCATTTCTTTAAACCCTTGGAAAGCCCATTGTTTCCCTTATTTCTATCCCTTTCCCCCTTTTCCCACAAATTGCAATATTTGAAAAACATAAATGACACAACAAGCACTAGATTCAAGTAAAAAACACAAATTATGCATTTCTTTATTGTTTTAAAAAGAAGTTGAGTTGATCAGATACAGCATTTGACAGACTATTTTGCAAGTCCAAATATGCCCTCCTGTACCTCAAGTAACCAGCAAGGTGTGAAAAACACTTTAACTAGACGAAGAAGGTGGATCTATTACTCTTTTTAAGATCTCCACTTCTATTCCTGAGTGGTGACATCATCTACCACAAATCCATACAGGAATCTTTTTTTTTTCTTCCCTCTTACTTTTTAGTCAGCTTTCTCTTTCTTTGGAACAAAATACTGTTCCACTTCACAGGGTAAAGTGGCACAGAGAAGAAGCTCACAATCGAATGTTTAGGGGCTTTCCAAACTATTCCCAAGCTATCAAGATATTCCCAAACTATCATTTGAATGTTGTACTGATGCCAGCACTCTTAACTATTAAGAGTAATTAAAATACTCATTTAACTACTGCCCCTGAATTACTCTTAGAACTAGAGGGAATGAATAAAAAAAAGAAAAACTGCTCACATGTGACGGGTAGCCAGTTAAGAGGAAAGGATAAGCCCACCTTCCAAATTAGCTACTAAAATTAACAAGGGAATAAATCTCAAAAAAATATAAGCAAGTGTCTCCCTCTCCTTTTACCTAACATAGAGCAATAGCCACATGGGAATGTGGAAATTTGAAATGTTTCCCCTGGGGAAGGATGTGGGAAAGCTGTATTAACTGTTAAGAACATGTAGGGGCATTTGAAAGAGGAATGCAACTTTGAAATGTTTAGTTTATTCAATGTATGATATCACTGGAGAGAAAGTAGACAAGGGACTATGAGAAGCAATCTTCTCTCTCTCTCTCTCTCTCTCTCTCTCTCTCTCTCTCTCTCTCTCTCTCTCTCTCTCTCTCTCTCTCTCTCTCTCTCTCTCTCTCTCTCCTATAATCTCTTTTATTTTATTCCCTTACTGTTCCAGAGACAAATTTACCTGTTGTGGCTTAGCTAGGAAAAGTTCTTTAAAACTCTGAAATATAACTAAATGCAGTTTGTTATAGCTTCTGACTCTTCTATTTACAAATGATTTATTTTAATAATTCTAATTACATTGGGTGGAGGGTTTTATTTATCTGCTGGTGTATCAGTGTCCCCCCCCAAATATTATTGATGAAACTTTCCATAAAAACACATATGATGGTGCTTTAGCAGCAGACGCACCTCAATAAATCCATTCAGGAAAATAATCTTAATAATGACATTGGCAAGATGGGAAAGGCAAAGAAATGTAAAGTGTAGAAACTGAACACACAGTGAATTTCAGTTACTCATCTTGTAGACAGTTGGAATAAAAATTGAAGTATGGGGGATTGTTAAGGTGTATCACTTCCAGGTCAAAAAAACAGCAAATACATTGGAATTCCAGAAATTACGAAATTATGAATTCCAGGTTCTGGAATTCCAGAATTCTCTACTTAAGATCATAATTGAGCCCAAAATTTGTGTTGTTAAGTGAGATATTTGTTTAGTGAGTTTTGCCCCATTTTACGACTTTTCTTGCCACAGTTGTTAAGCGAATCACTACAATTAACAGATTAACAGAGTTGGAAGGGACCTTGCAGGTCATCTAGTCCAACCCCCTGCCCAAGCAGGAGACCCTACATCTGCCTCTACCTAGGATCAAACTCACAACCTCCTGATTGTGAGGCAAGAGCTCCACCTCTAGGCCACATTGATAAGTTAGTAACACGGTTGTTAAGTGAATCACTTTTCCCCATTGACTTTACTTGCCAGAAGGTCGGAAAAGGGGATCACATGATGCTGGGACACTGCAACCGTCATAAACATGAACCAGTTGCCAAGCATCTGAATTTTGATCACATGAACATGGGATGTTGCAAAGGTCGTAAGTGTGAAAAATGGTCGTAAATCAGATTTTTCAGTGCCATTGTAACTTTGAATGGTCACTAAATGAATTGTTGTAAGTTGAGGGCTACCTGTATTTCTAGCTCCAACTCTTGCTTCTAGTTTCACAATTTCCTCTGATTAGGATTCATAAACACTTTTCTTGTTATGAACTGAACAGGATACAAGAGCCAGTTGTCCGGACTGAGAAATTAAAAATGCACAGATAATATCCAGAAAACAAGATACGCAAATAATCTGTCTATTATTATTTATTTTAAAAACTTATTAAAGGATGGATAGATCCCTTGTTCCACATAATTTATTTCAAAATAACACACTTTCAAAATGTTAAGCAATTTGCATATAAAAGCCCTGCTATCCATAACTGCCTGCATCTTTAACAATCAATCTGAGAATAAATACAACCAATCAAATTTTACCCACTGATAGTTTCCTAGGTAACTAGTAGGAGTAACTGACAAAGATTGGGCACAGAGGAAAGAAGTAAATATAACACTGTCTCTATCTACCTATCATATATCCATGCATCCATCCATTCATAATCCTGCAATACTTGACTTTCCCCCCCTCCAGCTTGCTTTGGTGGAATATTCAAAAAGGTTACGATAGCATTGACAAATAGAGGGTGATACCAAACTGAGACAAGTAATCAACAAAACGAAATCAAGAAAGAAACATGCGGTAATCCATTAAATTGTTGCTAAAAACTCACATTTTCCATAAAGCTGAAGGTCAAGCAGCCTTTCATGTTATCCAAGTGGATTGGAGTGTAATTTCCTTAATCATCATCAATAATGAACTAATCTAATTCTAGAAATGACACTACTACATTTTATACTTCCTTTGTGTGGAGCCTCAGTGTTTCCTTCCCTCCTCTATATTCGCTTTTTCTCTTCTCTATTGCAAGCCTTTTGTGGAACAGGCTGGTCTTTTCCTTACTGTATTTTTAAAAGGCTATGTAAGTTGCTGTATCAGTATGCATTCTAGTTTGTGTTCACTTATGAGCCACTGGTGATTTCAGGAAAAAAAAAAGAAAAGGCATTTTTCCTCCATAAGTTATGTCAGTGAAAAGTAGCCTGTTTTCTGTTCATGAAACCACTCCATGAAATTAGCAATTGTTCTCATGCTGGAGTGGATCATTACAGTACAATCTGATAGATTTGCACTGTAGATAAATTAGCACTCAAGTCTTAAATGTCACTGTGAGGCTGAAGGAAAGTTCCCCCAAGCCACTCCTGAGAAGAAAGGGAAAAACAATTCAATTTTGGTTCCCCCCCTTCTTCTGAGGTTGTGCAAAGCCTCAGAGAATGCTTCTATTTGACAGCCTCTGAGGAAAGTCCCCCCCCCCTTGAAACTGTTCATGAACAGCACGCCTGTCCCACCAGTAGAGCAAAAGATGTAGTGTTGCTTCTGCAGCTGCTGGCATGTCTAGTAGACATAAGCATCTGCTAGAACCTCCTTCACCTACAGGACATAGAAGAGGAGGCCTTATAAATGTTGTGAATAGTCTCACAAAGTGAATCTTGTTGCCTGTATTGTACAATATATCTCATACATCTGTGTCAAACAAGATTGCTGCACAGACCAATGAAATTAGTTCTGATGTTACGGTACTACTTTGAATAAAACACAAGAAGACTGTGTTTTCCACTTACAGAATATTTCAGTAACTTTTTTTCTTTGCATGGGGCAACCTAATGTTCATCTATTCAGAAGTGAGTCCTTTTGAAAGCCCAGTGGCCTATTCCTGGTCAAAAGGTAGAATGATTGAGGCCTTCTTAAATAAAATGAAACAACACAAGCAGAATCAGACAGCACTCATTGCATTTGTAGGTTTGTGGAAGTTTCTGAAAAACAACAACAAAAGCTTCAACCATTGGCTTATAATATAGCAATAAAATAACATTAAAAAGATTTGGGCTTCATATTGCCCGCACTGGACTTCACCGAGATTAAGTCGGTTGACCTACAAATCTCCTCTACTTCTAGCTACTGCTCAAGCAAATAATAAGCACCTGAGATCTTGGATGTGAAGGAAAAAGTCAGCTCTAAACTGCAGACAAGTAGCATATGACTGTCAATTTACCATTATCAGGTTGCTATTGTCCTTCATCTCCTGTAAAAAAAGACCATGGATTAACAGGAGGAAGAAAAATTTTCTGTTAATAAAATGGACAGCATAAATTCCCCTCCCCCCAAATATCTCTTTTTCAACACTTGAGATGAGGGAAGAAAAATATAAACAAATCTATGTGGATTCACATCAAACCAAGTGTATTTACTTCTGTTGCTGTTATTGTTGTTCCATAGTAAGATTTTACTGTCCTGAGAAGTTTGCGATAGATGACCAACAGCCCAAAGCATACCAATAGAAGTACAATTCTCCCTGTGAACTGTAACCCAACCAGAGTGGGAACATGGTGGGGCACATATATATGGACCTCATGCCTCACATGAAGAGAGTCTGAATCGGTGTGATTAATTCAAGGAGAATATTTCATAGACCAAAGGGAAGCTGTCCAAAGGTGCAGTGTCTAGACAGGCAGCATCCTTTCTGTGCATATCCTAATCTGCTAGAGTTGCTGCTCTGGAAGGTTGGACTCTTTCTATTTTTTTTTTAATTCTATTGATTGCTAGGGGCGTTTGAAGCAAAGACAGCAAGCAGGAAATTCTTTTTTTTCTTGTCCCTACTTTGTTTTCACCTGAGTGGAATTTGGATTTTATTTGGCTTGCCCTTTCTGTAGTCTTCCTACAAGAAGAGAATCTCTCCTTCTCCTTTTCCCCCTCCAAAATGCAGGTTTCTCTCAGGATATGCAACATCTTTGCTTAAAGCATTTAGATCAATGGTTCACAACCATTTTTTGGGCCATGCCCCACCTAAGCATCTCTAAAATCCTGATGCCACCCCCCCCCCGTGACATATAATTCTTACTATTCAAAAAGTGAACTCCTACTCACGCGGAGGAAGCCTAAAAGGCCATTAACTTGGTTTAAACAAGGTTCCAATTGCCCCCATTAAAAATCAAATTGCCCCCCTGTGGGGCGTCAGCCCCACGTTGGGAACCACTGATTTAGATCGTACAAAGCTGTCAATCTTCTCCAACACATATGCTCTGTTAAATAGGACCCACTGAAAGTTTTGATAAACTTCAATCAGCGAATCTCAAAATTTCCTCTATAAGATTTTCTGATTCTGTAAATCAGCCTGCACGACGTCCCTGGATCAAAGAGAGAATTGCAGGGCCAGTGATCAGTGATTCTCCATAGAGGTTGGAGCTAGCATTCTGATAGGGTTGTACGTAGCCAATCACATTGAGGACTGAGTCTGTCAATCAAAACTGGATCTCTGACCTCCATGTTGGTCCTAACCCCAGTTTAAATTCAGTCCTTCACGAGGTTAGACGTGGTTATTGATCTACTAACAATTCTGAATGCTTGCTCCAATTTTTGTGAGTTTTTGATGAAAGTTTCCCTCTGTGCCTGGCAGACAGCTGATTTTGACAGGCTCTTAGCAGACTATTAAGCCAGAGACTGTGGGGACCATAGGCACCCATTTCCTGGCTTGCCAGAGGTGCTTGGTGACATCTGGCTACATCAGGTCTAGTGCTTGCACTACCGATCGTCTGAGAAGGCTGGGTGGCCGTTGCTACCTAGCCCCCAATCTAAAATGCTGTGCTGTCCTTGCCTCAGACTTGCACTGTTGCTCCAGCAAGCAGGGGCTTAGAGCTGGTGATTTTTGGCGCCAAAATTCAAACTCCTGCCACTTTGCTGCTCTTCCCATTCTCAGCTGCCTTGCGGTCGGGGGCATAGCGCTCATTCCTATTTTCTTTGACAGCTGCATAGAGCGAACAGCCTGACTGTAAAAGTGCCGATTTGAAACTTGCTTCAGGCGCAAAAGTGCCCAATGGTTTTTCCTGCCAAACGGCAGCCTCCTAGCACTTCCGGGGGCCATTTCTTTTGGAGAAAAAGATTTTTGATCTGTCAATGTGCCTTTGATCGCTTCAGAGCTCCTAGTGTTGCCGAGAATATGTCAGAGACTCCAGCTTCTGCTTCTCTTTCCAAACTGGGGGAAAAAAGAAAAGAGAAGACCAACCGGGTGGTCCCAGCTGAACCGGAGGCTGCTTGTCCTGCTCCTGCTGACACTGACAGGTCCAGATCGGCTCCTGTGTCTAAGGCAGTCGAGCGGGATGACAGAAAGTGTGATTGATCGCTTTAGAAGTTACCTGAGAAGCCAGATCGCAGATCAGCTTCCCTACCGCCTCCAATGATGCCAACTGAAGCACCCAGGGAGCCAGCCAATGCATTAGATGCTCCAGCCAGAGCCTTGGTTAGTACCAATGTGTGTGTGTGGGTGGAGAATTATTGACCTCCAATCCAGCTCCCTCAGCTCCAGCTCCCATGGCATCAGCCTTCAGACCTGCTGCTACTGCAGTAGCCTCAGCCTTTAATATGAATCAGGCTGTTAGAACACTGTTCAAACAATTGGGTGTGTTAATATATGATTAAGCCACAAATCATTGTTATGTGTATATTGCTTTAAATGCATTGTGGATGATTACTATATAAGCAAGCAAGAGAGCATGCTCAATGTGGTTGGTGGTTGATGGTTTATGGTTGGTGATTGCGTTTGACGGTGTGTTCGGTTTGAAGACTCTCTGTGCTGATTTACTGATAAGTAAATTACTTTATGGCTGTGTGAAATTGCTGTGAAGAGAAGAAGTAACTATCTGTGATAGTATAGAATTGAGAGATAGCTGTAATCTTTGTTTGTGAGTTAAAACAAAGATAGGCAAGAAGAAGAAACTTCACATTGACTGAATAACTGTATATGACTTGGACTTCCTATTTAACTTTGCTACTATTCAAGTAAAAACTATTTTGTACATACTAAAGATATTCTGTTTATTGACTGAATAACATTCATATCAAATTGCAACACCATTACTACAACACATTTCGCTGTGTATGTGCTTAACAGCACAATAACTCCTTAACACAGGCAATGTACCCTTCAACTGTCACTACTGTCCCTCAGCACCTGTGTGCACAGTCAAGCACCTCCCAGATGGACCCAGCTAATCTCCAAATGATCATTGCTGCCACTATTCTAGAAAGATGATTTCATTTCTTTTTCTTTTTATTGTTGATTACAAGCCAGTTTGGTTGAACATCCAATCCTTATGCCTTTGTGCACAGCATTCAGCATTTTGCTACACAGTATTTTCTGATAGCAGATCAAATAGGGCCAAATCTCAAATTTTACTTTGGTCCTTGTGTTATTTAACAAAGGCTTGCAGGCCTAAAGCAGGAACATCTTCTCAGTCATAACAGAACTGGATAGGCAAACCCATAGAACAGTCAAATCCTGTTGACAAATTTCATGCCTGTGTTTTCTAGTTGGGATTTTCTATGTTATGTAACAAGTAGTTATCTAAGTAAAACGAGGCCTAAGTCACTGAGGGAACTGCTAAATTTATTTTTTGAATGCCATTAACCTCCTTAGATGAACAACCAATGGTTGCATTTGGAAATGAAGATTTTAGCCTCTCATGGAGAGCGAAAAATTGACAAGGCTAAAATGGGACTGAGAAATATATAGATAAACTTAAGAGTAATTTGGTTAAATCCAAAACATTTTATTTTGATTTGTCAATTAGTGTTGTAAAACTCACCTAGCTTTTTAAAGCCAGATTTTATTTTATTTCATTTGATTTTTTTTTTACTGTGATAATGATCATCTTTAGCAAGCATAAATGGCTTGAAAGGATAGTTTATCTATTGTATGTCTGTCTCTTGTAACGTTCAGCTTAGGTGTTCAGAATGTGGACGTATGCAAGGAAACAGTGATAGGGAAGAGGCATATTTATAAAGAATTTGTATGAGAACAGTTTGACCCAAATGCAAGTTACTAAAATAGACCATATTAGCCGGAATGAGCAACAATGCATGCATGCAATCAGTGTGAACTTTGTGAAGATGTCACATCCTGCATATTTATTCTGGAATCTATGCTTAGCTTAATTCAAGACAAACATTTTACTTATTTAAGGAAATAAATTCAAATCACTTACAAATTCTGTTGATCCTTATCGGATCCACTAAACTGGTGCCAATTTAGTACTGAACTTTAATTGACTAGATTCTTGTATATAGGCTTCAGCAAACAATCTTTGAACTTATCATCCTGATCCTTTGCACCTGACATTAATCTAGTCAACTAAAGTTTAATACTAATTTGGCTCCAGATAAGGATCAACAGAATTCAAAAGGGGTTGGACTTGGACTGTTTGCGGGAATATGATGTCTATAAACTGATGATGACATGATGATAACATGATCAGCTCCTGCTTCTTGGATGATATGCTGTTGCTGGACAGAGTCATTGCCAGTTAGATTCCAAACTTTGAACACCAAGGAAGTCACTGCAATGCTTAATTGCTAAGAAAAGGAAGTGCAAGATCTACTAAGAGAAAAGGAAGTGCAAGATCTATTTCACAAACAGAAACCAGGAAAAGCACCAGGCCCAGACAAGATAACTCATTCTTGCTTAAAAGTCTGTGCTGACCAATTGGACCCCATCTTCACCCAAATCTTCAACAAATCACTAGAGATATGCTATGTTCCTTCTTGCTTCAAACACTCCACTATCATCCCAGTGCCGAAGAAGCCCTCCATCAAGGAACTGAACGACTACAGACCAGTTGCTCTAACATCTGTAGTTATGAAAACCTTTGAAAGGCTAGTGATGTCCCACTTGAAAACCATCACGGATCCACTGTTAGACCCCCTGCAATTTGCATACCAAGCAAACAGATCAACAGATAATGCTGTTAATATGGCTCTGCACTACATCCTACAACATCTTGAATCTCCAAAGACCTATGCAAGGGTCCTCTTTGTAGACTTTAGTTCATCATTCAATACCATTATACCGGACATTCTTCTAACTAAACTAAATCAGCTAGTGGTACCTGAACACACTTGTAAGTGGATCACAAGCTTCCTAACAGACTGGAAGCAGCAGGTGAAGCTAGGCAAAATCACATCAGATACCTGTACAATTAGCACAGCCCCCCCAAGGCTGTGTGCTCTCACCACTTCTCTTCTCTCTATATACCAATGACTGCATCTCAAACTATCCATCTGTTAAACTACTGAAGTTTGCAGATGATACCACAGTGATTGGTCTCATTCCAGACAACGATGAAAGCGCATACAGACGGGAGGTTGAACAACTAGCCTCGTGGTGCGAGCGGAACAATCTGGAACTGAACACACTCAAAACCGTAGAAATGGTGGTAGACTTTAGGAGAAACCTTCCCATTCTATTACCTCTTACAATACTAGACAACACAGTATCAACAGTAGAGACCTTCAAATTTCTAGGTTCTACCATATCTCAAGACCTAAAATGGTCACCTAACATCAAAAATGTCATCAAAAAAGCACAACAAAGAATGTTCTTTCTGCCCCAACTCAGGAAGCTCAAACTGCCCAAGGAGCTGCTGATACAGTTCTACAAAGGAATTATTAAGTCTCTCATCTGGACCTCTATAACTGTCTGGTTTGGTTCTGCAACCCAACAAGACAGACACAGACTTCAGAGGATAATCAGAAATGCAGAAAAAACAATTACTGCCAACCTGCCTTCCATTGAGGACCTGTATACTGCACGAGTCAAAAAGAGGGCCGTGAAAATATTTACTGACCCCTCGCATCCTGGACATAAATTGTTTCAACTCCTACCCTCAAAATGACTCTATAGAGCACTGCACACCAGAACAACTAAACACAAGAACAGTTTTTTTCTGAATGCCATCACTCTGCTAAACAAATAATTCCCTCACCACTGTCAAACTATTCACTAAGGCTTCATAACTATTTCTATTAGTCTTCTCATCATTCCTATCACTCATCTTCTCCCACTATGACTGTATGACTGTAACTTGTTGCTTGTATCCTTACGATTTATATTCATATTGATTGTTTCCTGATTGCTTATTTGTACCCTATGACAATCATTAAGTGTTGTACCTTATGATTCTTGATGAATGTATCTTGTTTTTTTATGTACACTGAGAGCATATGCACCAAAGACAAATTCCTTGTGTGTCCAATCACACTTGGCCAATAAAGAATTCTATTCTATTCTATTCTATTCTATTCTATTCTATTCTATTCTATTCTATTCTATTCTATTCTATTCTATTACAATTAATAAAGTTTTATTAATTCCCTCCCCCCAATACTTACAATGTTGGAGAACACTGGACAACATAATTAGAGTAATGATGCATTAGAGATGAAAAGATGCTGGGGCTTTCAACACTTTTATATTTACTTTTGTTTTATTGAACATTAAATGAAAAAATAGGATGAGAATGAGATCCACAGTATACCAAGAGAAACTAATGACCAGATTCTGCCAAATGAGGATCTTGCCGTATCTCTCCTGAGGCCTATAGTGACTGAAGGGACAGAAGTTCCTGCAAATAAGAATGCAGAATGTCTGTATCTGATCAACCCTTGCACTTGAAGCATGAACTCTCTTCATTAAATACAGTAAAAGGGCAGTAGACTATGAGATGCTCTGCTGACTCAGTAATAGCATTTAGAGCAACTCCAAAAGCCCTTCGCATGGGAAACGTTATTAAATCTTCCGTCCATCATCCCTGAAGGCAAAGCATTAAATCTTGTGAGTGTGAGCATTCTTTTGTGATCTGTAGTGTTGTAAATATACCTGGAGGTCTCAAAAGGGTTATAGAAGAGGCCCTTGAGGCAACAGAAAAGACAGAGAAGAATTTTAGATTGTGTATATCCAGATCAAAGTCTTTCCATTTAACCTCATGAACAGGTTCATCTGAGAATGAGCAATATTAAGAATGGAACAGAAGGGCCACAAAAGGGAATGTCTTTGGCAATAGATTCCCATCACCACTACCAACAGAATAAAACTTACAATCAAGTTAGCTGCGCCAGCCAGATACTCACATCTATCTATCAGGACTTGTCTCGATTAATATTTTAGGTGACAGAGTCAGATTTAGGCTGCTAAACAAGAGCATCCTGACTCTATCCATGGACTTGCAGTAGTATAAATTTTGACTAAATCATTTCAAAGTGTGACAGCTCAGACTAAGTGCGAAGTTGAGCACTGAACAGTTAAAGTCTCAGAACTTTTGCATTACGTAGTTTGATTGCATCAGAAACCAAAATATTCCCATTGCAGACTTTTGAGCCTACACTATGACTTCACAGATTTGATGCTTGCAGAAGGTAGAGGACCAGAAGTGAATGCCTAACTATTTAAACTTTTTTACCTGCTCAATATGGAAATCATTATTTTCTCTCTTCTGCTGGCAGCATCAGTGAAGAAGCATACATTCATTTGCAATGATTTATTTCCAACCCCTTGGCTTGGTAGTAAAGCTTGGAGGGAACCACAAAGGCCAACGTGTGTCAAAGAAAGAATCAGTATATTGTCAGTGTAAAGAAGCATGGAAATTAATCTGAAGTTTGACAAAGAAGCATGAAACACAAATTTTGAAAGAACCAGTACAATTCCCAATAAGATAGAAGGGAAATAGGAAGGCAATAAGAATACAATCTTGCTTAACCACTTTTTGCATTGGGGATTGTGATGTGTGATGACACCATTAGAATTACATTTGATTTGCATAAATATATCTTCATGGAGATCATCAACAGCACAGTAAACAGTGGTCAGTATAAGGAGGAGGTTGATTTCTACCATAACTGTTCACAAGATTTCGAATTGAAAACCACCTTCAAAACAACAAAGGTGGCATAACAGATCCCTTGAGACATCTACAATATTCTCCTGCCAATACTGACGGCTGATGCCTTCATTAAAAATTACAACCCAGCTTGTTCCATAGATCTTTCCCTGAGTTGTCCAATCCATCAATTTCACATAAAAACACCTGGCATATGATTTGCTTACTATACCTAATAGTCTGATTAATCAATAGTTAGCTGCATTAGACATGTCACCCTTTTGTTAAAAAAAATTGGGATAGTTATAGAGAGTTTTCACTCCTTAGGCATCTGCATAGATTGATCTATGCGAGTGAATATCAAGGCCAATTCAGGCACCATCATTCTGAATACAGTTTAAGGCCTCCTGCCGGAATCAGATCAATAGCAGCAGCTTTGTCATTGTTTAATCGGGGATTGGACTATGATAGAATGCCTAACAGAACTTGGGAAAGAAGCAGAGGAGAAAAGAAACAGGGCCATTACAAAATAGATTCTTGAGTCCAAGATAGTAGAGAAGCATGAAAAAGAGACACACAATTATTCTGCCTTAAGTCTTCCTTTCCTTTCCTTTCCTTTCCTTTCCTTTCCTTTCCTTTCCTTTCCTTTCCTTTCCTTTCCTTTCCTCTTCTCTCCTCTCCTCTCCTCTCCTTTCTTTTCCTTTCCTTTCCTTTCCCTTTCCCTTTCCCTTTACTTTCTTTTCCTTCTTTCCTTTCCTTTCCTTTCCCTTTCCAGAGTCCCCCGGGAGTTGGGCGGCATACAAATCTATTAAATTAAATTAAATTAAATTAAATTAAATTTCCCTTTCCCTTTCCCTTTCCCTTTCCCTTTCCTTTCCTTTCCTTTCCTTTCCTTTCCTTTCCTTTCCTTTCCTTTCCTTTCCTTTCCTTTCCTTTCCTTTCCTTTCCTTTCCTTTCCTTTCCTTTCCTTTCCCTTTCCCTTTCCCTTTCCTTTCTTTTCCTTCTTTCCTCTCCTCTCCTCTCCTCTCCTCTCCTCTCCTCTCCTCTCCTCCCCTCTCCTCTCCTCTCCTTTTCTTTCTTTCTCCTGACATCGCTTTTTCTTTAATGTTTCTTTTCCCTAAGTCTTCCTCTTTTTTTTCTTTTTTATATTTTATCCCTTGCCGAAACTCGAACAATTTTTTGAGGTGTGAGTTGTGTGGGATAACTACTTTTGTAGGCTTTCAAGTTTCTGTTACATCACATTACCCTACCAGCAATAACGATCTTTCAAGAAATACAAATGGATTTCATTTCCTGAGCTTACACACCTCACAGGGTTTGACAAAATCTTAGAAGCAGGGGGCAATCAGAGAGAAGATAATTTGATAGCTGAATGGGAACTGGTATCTTGCTAATAACAATAATAAGCAATTAATTCAGACCCCAGGGGTGGGACAAACATTTGTCTGGGAGCAGAATTGTAAACCAGCTGCCAAAAAGCAGCAGCATTGTTCTCTCAGGCTGCTCACAGCAATATTTCACAGTTTGTCCTCTGTCATATCAATTTATTTTTTAAGAGAAAGCTTTGTATTCTGCTTTCAGGGTATAAGAGAGCTAATAGAAGCTATGTTCATTTTTATATTTGCCTGTTCTGAATGAACCCACTAAGTTAGGGTTAGCTGAGATGTATTCTTCATCAAACAAGGTTTCCAAAATTTGTTGGATTGGACTTTTTGTACCAAGGTGCAACTTTGTTTAAAATGTTTGTGCGCATATTTCAGCAAAAACTGAGCAATATTTAAGGCTCCACAAATATTACTCACTATTGCTGCAACCTGCTGTGAAAATTGTCTGCCACACAAAGGTGTGATGTGGGGAGGGGCTGCAAGTTGCAAGTAAAAGAAAGAAGATATCCAATATCAACAATATAGGCTTGCCAATTTGGTGCATCCATACTTGGCTGCTTGGACCAGGGGTGGAACTAAAACCACAGCCCAGAAAGCCCTTGTATAATTATATTTAATAATTTTTGAATAATCATTTAGAAGGGTGCTAAGTGAAATGATGCACAATGGTGCTTTATATGACAGCGGTACTCCTGCTCATTAATTCAGGTGAAAACAGAAGCTGGGAGCTTGCTGCAATGGTTACTTCTGATTCACTAAAAGAGCTTCAGTGAGACCTATTACAGGAATATTGTTCTACCTTCAAATTACCTCCAAGGCACCATTCCTCCATTTGTTTTCACTGAACGGATCCCAAGCACACCTGGAGCAAAACCCTTGGCTTGGCAATAGATACGGTATATGATCGAGCAGAACCCTCTCCAACTGAAATGCAATGGAACTTGCTTTTCCTTTCTCTAGGGCAGAGGAAGAAAACAACCTTGTTACTCCATGATTTGCAAGGGGCTTGTCTAAAATGTGGATTACCATAAGACCAACAACCAAGAAGTAAACATTATCCCAATGAAGGAACTGTCAACAGTAGACAGCCCAATCAAAGAACCACCAAGACCATCCCCATCGACACTGAAAGGGTAAACTACTAGAAAATAAAATGAGAACAAAGCCCACTCCCTACCACCACTGATGATGTTACCTAATTTGGGTAATGAAACATCTGCAAGCAAACAGCCAAGCTCAGAATGCACCAAGGACTGCTCATTGTCCAAAATATGTCCTTCACAGGATGAAGTCACAAAGGTGCAAATGTAACAGAGGTGCCATATTGTTTTAGTAGCTATATGCAGTACCTGTAAGCCAAAATGATTCTCTTATTATATTGCTCTGTGGCTGCTCTAGTCCAGCAGGGTTGGATCACATGTTCTTTTGTATGCAGAAGCAATGACCACAATAGTATTATTTAAGGGTTTATTCCAAGGCTGTATAAAATAAATAGTATACGACACAACAATAAATATTCAATACTACAATAAAACAGAGAAAAACCTTATGTCCTATCTGCCAGTCATGCAAAAGATGGGAGTAAGTGGATCCCTTTGAAGCCAACAAATATACCATAACCTCCCAGATATGTCTGCATTGAAGTTCTGTCCCATGGGACTTTTTAACTCACTTACAGTATATAGGTCCTGAACCATCATTACTCATAGCTGTTTTTGATGCTCTCATCTCTCTGGGATTTGCCAAGGACAAATCTTTTTCAGCGTATGCTGGGAATGCTTTGCCTATTTTAAACAATAAGATATTATCCATGTTAAAGACTATTTTTATACTGGGTGACAATGAGACTGTCTCAAATGTTTAGATTAGACACAAGAAAGATCATCTTACTCTACTTAGATGTCCCACCGAAGACAACATAAAACAAAGTATGACCCAAGTATAATCCTTTAGGGACCAAAATAAATGCTTACTTAATTCTGTATCACTGTTGTGGCTCTCCAGCAGCCCATGCAGCTGGCACCCGAGTCAGACAGTGAGGAGGCTCGAGAGGACTCGGTGCCAGAGGCGGAGATTCAGCCAGGGCCTTCAGAACCTCCAGAAGTTCCCATCAGTGACAAGGAAGAAGAGGAAGAGCCTATTCTCAATGCACGGGCACGCAAAGTTGCCAAAAGGCAGGAATGGTTTCTCAGGAGGAGGTCTCCTTGGTAGTAAGGCTTGGGGCTAATTGACCACTCTCCTAGCCTATTTAAGGGATGACAACGAAGGAGCCAATTTGCAGGAAACAACTTCATTCATATTCCTTTGTGTCTTGACTCCAGAAACGTCTGATTGGCTCCTGTTCTCTCTCTTGGCATTTTTCCTGCAAATTGCTTCTGGGCATTTTGCCAACCACCGTAAGATTGCTGTTATCTACAAGACTGTTTACTCAGAATTGAGTTATTATTTCGTGGACTCGTGCTGGCTGTTAATGAAGTTGAATTAACAGCCGGTGTTCAGAAAAGACTGCTTTAAACTGTATTTGTGTTTGAGGACTAAGAAAGCTCATTTGTAGTCCTTAATTAGTAAACTAAGGTTTGTACAGACTTTGTGTATGCTGCCTTCTTTGTGGTCCATAGCTGGGGCAGAACAATCACACATTCAACCATCCTATGGGAATATAAAGTTCTATGCACATTGGAGAGATACCTATCACTATATAATTCCCTCTCCCCAATCTTCTGTAAAACCACTAGCAGTACACTCACTTTCTTGCCAACTCCTGTACACAAATAATCAAACTATGGTAGCAATATTAAGTCCAAGTTTGTTCCTTTTACTGGGCAAGAATATAAAGGATCTATCCCTTGTGGAACTAAATTTATGAAAATAGCTTCAGAGAAAAATGGCTACTAAGTTATAAATATCAAACAAACCATGGCAGAAGCCATAATAAAAAGCCAATATATATTCATTAAGGACCATCTCAGCTTGAGCAGTATCAATATTAAATGGCATGTGAGTGTGTGTGTGTTAGGTCTCTTTTCTTAAATTAAAGCTCTTAGTTTCTTTTTAGAAGGACATGTAGGTAGTTGATTTTTCTACAGTTCACTAAAGGAATATCCTTCAACATCATTGAGATCTACCTTAAATAATTCAAACATGTTACATCACCCAACCCTTTAGAATCTTAAGTTCAATAACTGCAGAATTGTTACTGTTAATACTTCTAATCTGTCGAATACCCATTGTCCTTGTAAATCTGCAATGTTTTACATTATTTAAACATTTCCTAGACTTTTTGTACCATTACACAGCAAGAATGGGAATAAAATATTTATACTAGTACTAGGCAGTTTGGGATTATTTTTAAAAAATCTATTCCATTTTCTTATTTTTTAAAACAAATTATTATATAAACATTTTAAAAACCTGCTTGTATTTATTTTTAACAAGTCATTATTGCATTTATAGCCTATGTTCCTTTTTTGAGAGCTTAAAACCATGCACAGCAAAGAAACTCTCCTCCAATTTTATCCTAGCGAAAGCAGCCCTGTGAAAATGGGCTGAGAAGGGGAGAAATGGACCACAATCACCTGATGTGGTCTTTGCCCAAGGAGGAACTTGAATCAAGGTCTTCCAAGGCATTCCCCATCACCTAAACCAGGGATCGGCAACTTTAAACACTCAAAGAGCCATTTGGACCCATTTCGCACAGAAAAGAAAACACCGGGAACCACAAAACCCTTTTGACATCTAAAATGAAGATAACACTGCATATAGCATTTTTTACCTTTATGCTATGTATAAAAAAACCTATAGTGTGTTGCATTTATGAAATCAATGACCTGCTACAGAGAAAACACATTTTTATTTCTGCATGCAACAAAAACATTTTGAACTCTGAAAAAAAAAAGATGGGTCGAAAAGCTCAATAAATCATATGCCTCAATAAAGCACATTGGCGGTTGTGACACATATTTTGAGCAATAGGGAGCTGCAGCAGAGGGATGAAAGAGCCACATGCGGCTCTAAAGCCGCGGGTTGCAGACCCCTGACCTAAACTATTGCACTTCCCCTCCCCTTTGCAGCTGCATCAGTTTTTCGGAGACTACCTGAACAAGTACCTACAGTTGTTTTGACAAGGTTTTTCAGAATGGTTTTCCATTGCCTCCTTTCTAGGGCTGAGATAAAATGGCTGGCCCAAGATCAGTCAGCTGGCTTTGTGTCCAGGATGGGACTAGAACTCACAGTCTCCCAGTTTCTAGTCTGATGCCTTTACCACTACACCAAATTGGCTCTGAAACAATTACACTATGTCACACCAAGTCTCAGCAGTCAACTGGACTGGTTGTTTATAATTTATCTAACATATGGAGTTTTGTTTTTAATATATTGAAATATATTGGATATACTAGATCAATAATTTTTTTAAAAAAAGAAAAAAATCCCTTATTTTCTTCCCTTAATACTAATTTTACCAAAGTGAAGTATTTGCTAAACATTCCAATTTTCTAAATAATTAACCAATTGTAAAGTTACTGAAGTATCTTAGCATTATATTTCATGCCACGATCACATGGTGGAAGATGAAATCCAAAAGATTAAAGACTCACCATAACTTCACAAACATTTTTTTAATGCTAAAGAGGCATAAAAGTGTTTTCAGCTCAAGTTTGGCCCAATTCCTATATGGCCCCCAGTTGGGTTGATGTTCCTTCCCTTGCTCCCTTGGAAATGATTCAGAATCAATTGCTTGGGACCATCTTCTGAATCCCATGCTGCATTTTGAACACAACTACGTTGCAAGGCTGATGTCAATAAGTTCAAACTTAGTGCCTGGATACACAATTTCAGACATTAGACTGAACAACTGTCCTTGTTTCCACCAGCTCTAATCTCCTGGGTCCTTTCTGATATTTTTTTCTTTTTGTGCCAATGAAATACTTACGAAACTAAAACTTTGGGTCTAAGTCCCAAGAAAAATGATCAGGCAATAGAGGCAAGCAAGCAACATTTTAAGGACACTGATATTCAATCAGGTCTGATGTCCCTTCCTAATGATATACTTCTAAGTAGACCTCACATTCCTTTCAGAGCTGCCAGTAGTTAAAATCAAATTACTGTTTTTAAACTAAGGGACTGTTTCCAAACTCCTTAGTGGTTTGGTGTGGGTTCAATGTGCTTCCATCAGCAGTTTTAGAAGAAAGATACAAGGCAATCCTTTTGAATCCAGACTAGATCCAAAGAGCCTTTGAAACCCACATTCCCTGCATTCAATTGTTCAGTCCCTAGTCATCTCACGGCTGGACTATTGTAATGCGCTCTACATGGGGCTACCCTTGAAAAATATTTGGAGGCTACATTAGTTTGGGGGGACCCTGTAACACCGTTCCTCGAGCTGCATTGGTTGCCAGTCTGCTTCCAGGTGATCCAGGTGATCACCTTTAAAGTTCTTCATGGCATGGATCCAGGTTACCTGAGGGACCATCTCATCCCACTGGGATTGGCCTGTACCACTCGTGCTGGCAGAGGTGGCATGCTGCAGGTACCATCAGCCTGATTATTCTGACTGGCAGGGTCCAGGAAGAGAGAGGGTCCAGAGACCTTCTATGCTGTTGCTCGTGCTCTCTGGAACATCTTGGCCCCCCGATGTGAGGTTGACCCCAACCTCCTATATTTTCGTAAGGGCCTAAAGACGTGACTGTGCCAGTAGGCTTGGGGCCCCAGTGGGGAAAAGTGCAATGGAAGTGATGCTATTTTGTTTGAGTGTTGGAACCCCAGTATTGGAGTATTGAAGAGCCAGTTTGGTGTGGTGATGAAACCTCAAAATGATGCTATAGAGCACTGCACACCAGAACAACTAGACACAAGAACAGTTTTTTCCCAAATCCATCACTCTGCTAAACAAATAATTCCCTCAAAACTATAAACTATTTGCTAAGTCTGCACTACTATTAATCTTCTCATAGTTCCCATCACCCATCTCCTCCCACTAATGACTATATGACTGTAACTTTGTTGCTTATATCCTTACAATTTATATTGACTGGTTCCTGATATGATTTGATTGCTTATTTGTACCCGGACTACCATTAAGTGTTGTACCTTATGATTCTTGATGAACGTATCTTTTCTTTTATGTACACTGAGAGCATATGCACCAAGACAAATTCCTTGTGTGTCCAATCACACTTGGCCAATAAAAAATTCTATTCTATTCTATTCTATTCTATTCTATTCTATTCTATTCTATTCTATTCTATTCTATTCTATTCTATTCTATTCTATTCTATTCTATTCTATTCTATTCTATTCTATTCTCAAGCTAGAAACCAGGACACCTTGTTTCCACTTCTGCCTTAGGCACAAAGCCAGCTGGGTGACCTTGGGCCAGTCACTGTCTCTCAGCCCTAGGAAGAAGCCACTAGTAAAATGTTTCCAAAATCTTGCTGACAAAACTGCAGGGACTCACCAAGGCAATCACCAGGGGTCAACATTGACTTTAAGATATACACAGAGACAGGGGCGGGTTCCTAATTTTTTTACTACCACTCTGTGGGTGTGGCTTATTTTGTGGGTGTGGCTTGCCAGCCATGTGACTGGGTGGGTGTGGCTTCTCAGACTGCTGAAGGGAGGGGAACTGAGATAGGTCCTGCCGGCCATTCCCCCTCCCCTCAGCAGCTTGAGAAGTCTCAAACGTGCAAAAATGCCTAGGATCATCACTGCGCGTTCATGGCTTCTCGGACTGCTGAAGGGAGGGAAATGGAGATAGCTCCTTCCGCCTGTTCTTTCAGCATCTCATGCACTTCCTCAGCCATCCTCCCCTGCTTGGACTCACTGTGGGGTAGGAAGACAGCGCATGAGCAGTGCCAGAAACTTGGCTTCTGGGCATGCGCAGAAGAAATTTTTTTAAAAAAAAATTAAAAAATAATTTTTTTTAATGGCGGCGCCCAGGCGCTGGCAACCGACCGCACCGGTACTGTGACATCACCAGCGGGCCGCTACCGGTGTTATAGAGTGGACCGCACTGGTAGGAACCCACCAGTGCACACAGACACACATAAGTACACACATGTACATGCATGCACGCACACATATTGGAGTTCCTCAGATGATGGGGATGTCGCATACAGATGTTGTTAGATATAATACAGTATGTTAACATAGAAACACTGGAGGTGTATCTCCCTTTCATCAATGCAGATGTCTCAGGTGAGGGTTTACAGCAGGGGTGTCAAACTCATGTTGTCATGGTGGTGTCAAGTGACACCTTTTCCCCCCTTCGCTAAACTGGACATGGGCGTGGCCAGCGCATGACACATCCGGTTCGTGGGCTGGAATTTGACAGCCCTGGTTTACAGCTTCAGCAAAAATACACCAACATGCTCTGGAGAATGTAATCTATTATTGCTATCAAGAAAGAACCAGGTTGCTGTTTTTATGCAATACGTTTCTTATGGTTATATTAATTATGTACAATAAATTTGTCCAAAAGGTTTTTTTAATGAAAAATAGTTTCATGGGATATAATAATTGATTTTACAGTTATATGAGAAAATAATTTCAATTCCTAATTTTAGGAATATGTGAAACAAGAGAGCCTGTTTGGTGTAATGATTAAGGCACTAAGCTAGAAATCAGGAGAGTATGAATTTCAGTCCCGCCTTAGGCACAAACTCAGCTAGGGGACCTTGGGCCAGTCAATCTCTCTCAGCCCTAAGAAGGAGGCAGTGGTAAACTATTCTGAAAAACCTTGCCAAGAAAACTTCAGGGATCTATTCAAGGAATGTGTTAGAATTGGACACAATTGAACGGAAGGAAAAATAAACCAGGAAATAATCTTTTTGGGTTTCTTATTATTGCTGCTGATTGAAGCCTGGACAAAATTAAGTGGTAGAACAGATTGTACCATTTCAGATGAAGGGAGTGTGTTGAATACTCATTTTCAATAAACTTCCAGATCCATGAACAAAACTATCTGCAAGGAGAAAGTAAGGACATCAAACAAACAAACAAACAAAAATATTTTTCGGTTATCTGTCAGCTGTTTAGTTTTTCTATTTACAGGGAATATTAATTTCTACCTTCTCTTTATTTATTTAGAAGATTGCCCTTCCAAATTCAGTGAGACTAAGCGTCGTGCATAGGATGCAACTTGAGATAAGAAAATATTCATTAAAATGATCAACCATCTGGAATCTGAAGTACTACAGTCCATTCCATGCCTCTGTAGACAAGTTATTATGCATATGCAACAGTCACAATTATTTTATTTGCCACAGACATAACTGCTTAGGTCACCTATCACACTAAGCTATGTTTTTTTAAAATCTCATTTATTGAATAAGCCCCAATTGACTGAGTCATGCAGCATCCTAAATCAATCATGGATAACAGATTCATGATTGTTGGATTTGTAGAACCTGCACAACCCAAAGCAACCCATGTTATGTCTTTATTCAATATATGAATCCAGTTAACATTATCACAGTAGATGTAATGTCAAGGAACATGATATGGTAGACAGTCAGGACAATTATGTAGATATTTAGAACTGGGCTCATTGATTAATATCTGCACTGCTTATTTCTAAAAATGTATCCAGATGTTTTATCATTCCCTACTGCCAATATTTGTACTGTCAGCAAACTGTAATACACTCAGTCAAACATAGCAGGATACTGACTAACTATAAGTCACACTCAATATTTATGTTCCCTCTGAACCACATTTTTAAAAATCACACCGTGTACTTCTCTGAACCCATGCTCTTAAAGCAAATACTAATTTAGAGGGCAATAAAAAGCTAGCATATGTTTCTCATATGGATTTTTAATTGTGTACATCATATTGAATTCATGCAAAAGAAATGTAATAATGCCCCAATGCGTTTTAAAAAAATTCATTCCATCACACTACCAGCATCTTCTCTTTAAATTAGGGGACGTATTACAGATCTGGACTACAAATCTTTTCATTTACAGCAGTCAAATAAACCTATTGTGTGATCAGTTGCTCTCCCCAGATGCTGAATGTTATTGTACTTAGTTGTTTCACTTTGAAGTAGTGATTACTCTCTTTAAAAAGCGACAAGCTATAGAAGCTTTGCTGCAATAAAAATCCAATGCTCTTCGTTGACCATTTCCTTGATGATGAAGGTAGATAACCTCTAGCATATTGGATCCGCTCTTATTGGGCATTTCAATGTAAAGAAAGTCAAGATCAGTGCCCCAAAGAAAACTTTCAGTATGATCTAGCATCACCCAATTATTGCTGAGGTTTATGTTACGCTGGCAGCATAAGATAGCATCAGGTAACTTCAGAAGAACCTGTAAATAACTATTGGGGATCCTATGTCCAAGTAACAACATTCCTGAGTAGCTGGGTCGCCCTGAAGTGGAAAGGGACAAGCGAGGAAGCCTGAAAAAGACATCTCACTGATTCAAGGTGTTCACTTGGTTCTACAGCTACATTGCACTGCCTTTGTTATTTGTTTTTGTATTTATCACAAGGTGTCAAGACCTCTGATTTAGTATATCTGCCATCTTTGATGGAATGGTAAAGGTTACAATCCAACAAATGTAGTGGACATTAAATTGGAAAAAACTGGTCACAGTGCTGTCAGTCGTTGAATTGTGACCATATTCTCTTCCTATCCCCCCTCCCATTCCACTTAATACAACTCTTTCCTAGAACATCTGCTGCAGTTAAAATGATAGTGTTTCCTTTGTCCTGGGTGCCTGTAGAACAACAGGCAGAATTCAACCCTGGGTGCTTAGGATTTAAAACCTAGAGTGGCTTTGGTTCTGATTATGTTCTCACGCTCAGTTGTCAGTACTCTGTGGAGGGAACACTGTCTTCTTTTTGAAGGTAGCAAGCCTTCCATCTGCAATCCTCTGTCATTGTGTGCTTTCCCCATTTCTGTTCTTCCTCCAAAACAAACCCAGAAGAGGACAAAAGCCAAGAAAATAATTAGGGTCATAGCTTCCCAGCTCCCTTTTAAAAAGTTAGCAAGTCTCTACTCTCCCCATTCAAATCGCTAGCCTTTTTGTCAGTACCCTACTGTCTCCAGAATGTCTTTGCTAGTGAATTCTGCTTGTCCTACCTTTATTCTGGTAGCAGGCTGAGATGTCTCTATTCTCCCAAATATTTCAATCATTTAATGTGGGGTGGGTTTTTCCCCCCACATTGCTCTTGAACTTTTTATTCAGGCTGCTACTGTTATTCTTTTCATGTTCTGTATTTCAATTGTCACACTTTTTTTTCATTGATTCAAAATTGTGTGGGGCTTTCATGTGTTTGTGAGCAACCCCATTTTGAAGAATGGTGTGCACATTTTTTAAAAAAAGTAATTTCACCAGGCTATGACTGGCAATTGAACTTTTTTTTTTCATTTTCTACACAGACAATAGGGCAAAATTTTCTGCTGCTTCTAAAGGCAATGGTTATACTGGAATATGTTCCAGTCAGCACTTGAGCCAGAGTCAGATGTTGAACTGAATTGCAGCAAAAAATGAGCTAGCTCCTTAATTCATTTAGACATGAATTGTTAGTCAGACAAAGGCTATTATGTGTAGATTGAGGCTGTAACCAGTGCAGAGAAAGGCTGCTCTGTCCTCAGGAGAAATGTAGGCCAGGCAGCTTAACTAAAACCATTCTAGGTTTTCTTACAACTCAGAATATTTGTATTGTTTCATAGCAAGGACAAGCTAAAAGATTAATTCACTTTGCAGTAGAAATGCAAATGAAAATCCTTTTGGTTCCAAAGAGGTGTTGGTTAGTAGGGATAAAGAGGAAGGCTTAGATCAGGGGTAGGCAAAGTTGGCTCTTCTATGACTCATGGACTGCAACTCCCAGAATTTCTGAGCCAATCATGCTAGCTTAGGAATTCTGGGAGTTGAAGTCCATGAGTCATAGAAGAGCCAACTTTGCCTACTCCTGGCTTAGATAGTGAGAAGTGGCAGGGAAATGCTGAAGGTTTTGCAAAGGAAAGGAAATGATTTAAAGGTGCTGAGCAATCACAGCTTCTGATGGAGGATTCCTTTTCATTGGGTCCAGGGTTTGATTCGGTTGCACACAGGCTTGGCTAAGCACTTGAGGAATTTAGGATTTAAGCAGCTATAATATGTATGGCTTAACTAAATAGGGATGGGAGGTAGGTTAAAAAGACCAGAATGGCATATACAAGCAAGGACAATACACACACACGTGTGCTTCATAATGCAAATTTGAGCTATGAGCTGATCTAACTCCCACACACATCTTTATTTGGGTTAATGGGACAATATGGATTGAGATATACTGCTGCCCAGTCAGCCACTCACTTGTCATGTGAGTAATTTGTTATGTTCCGTGGAGTCATAGCTGCTGTGTATGACTAATCCAATGCATCTATCTGAAGCAAAACCACCTGCACACAGTCTTCTGTGATTCATTCAGCTGGTTTTTTGCTCACTTCTACAGCAAGCTAATAGTATCTGTAGACTAGACAATACCTGCACTTTGCCTGGTTGCTCTAAGTGAAGGCTACCAGACCTGGGCTTCAAAAACCCAAAGGGCAGGAGGTGGCAGCAAATTGTAAGGATATTATGGGTTTCTTTGTTGCTATCTAGGGGGCAAGTTAACTTTGTGGGCCAGATATGGCAGATAGCTTTGCTTGAGGAGCATTAATCCAACTGACTCCATCACTCTGGAGAGCTATTTCCCACCTCCCATTTTGTCCCCACACTACTGCAATTATCTTGCTGTTAGATAATCAAGAGAGTTGTTCAGTTTTTTCCTTAATTTTGTGTGTGTGTGTGTGTGTGTAGAGAGAGAGAGAGAGAGAGAAAGAATAAGAGATAGTGAGAGGAGTCTCTTGTACCATCAATAATCAATATTTCTTTAGCAACTTCTCTGTCACTGATGTTAGAATTGATGGTTATTACCTTTTCAAATGCATTATCAGAGAGCTTGTAGGGAAGCACCATTGAACTTTTTCTTTCTTTCAAATAGTTTTCTCAATCTGGTAACTGGGGATGAATACCTCTGCAAAGTTAATGCATATTGTATTGCAAGTAGCCTAGGGATGTGAGTTGGAGTTTCATCCTCCATTGATTCTTCTGCAAGTGTGTGTGGGGGTGACGAAATAAGGTGACACTGGTACCTTGTTCCTTCTTGGTGTTCAAGATTTATTTTATTTATTTATTTATTTTATTTGGGAATTCTTCTATGCCGCCCTACTCCCTAAGGACTCAGGGCGGCGTACAGCATTTTAAAGAACACCAAACAATAAAATAATTAAAAACAATTTTTAAAAAAGTTTAAAAAAAGACATACAACACCATGCATACATGGGGGAGACCTCAGATGTAAGATTGTCTGAGAACCCTGCCTGCAGGAAGAGCCATGTCTTAATGGCTTTTCGGAAGGCCAGCATGTTGGGGATGATTCGGATATCTGGGGGGAGTTAGTTCCAGAGAACAGGGCCCCCTACAGAGAAGGCCCTCCCCCTAGGCCCTGCCAGTTGGCATTGTTTGGCTGACAGGACCTGGAGGAGACCCACTCTGTGGGACCTGACCGGTCGAAGGGAAGTATGAGGTAGAATGCGGTCCCGGAGGTAACCTGGTCCTAAGCCATGTAGGGCTTTAAAGATGATTATCAACACCTTGAATTGTACCTGGAGACCAATGGGCAGCCAATGCAACTGGCGGAGTATAGGTGTTACGTGGGTGTATCTTGAAACACCCACCACAGCACGCGCAGCCGCATTTTGCACCAGTTGTAGTCTCCGAATACTCTTCAAGGGTAGCCCCATGTAGTCCAATCGGGAGGTGACAAGGGCATGAGTGACCGTGAGTAGAGCCTCTTTCTCCAAGTATGGTCGCAATTGGTGCACCAGGTGAACCTGTGCAAAAGCCCCCCTAGCCACAGCTGCAAGGTGTTGATCTAATTTTAGCTGTGGATCTAAGAGGACTCCCAAATTGCGAACCCGTTCCGAGGGAGTTAATTTTTCTCCCTCAGGAACCAAGGAGAGACAGTCGACATGGTCCTTAGGAGGCAATATCCAGAGCCACTCAGTCTTGTTGGGGTTGAGTTTGAGTCTGTTTCTCCCCATCCAGGTCCTAACATCATCCAGGCATCGACACATTAC
Source organism: Diadophis punctatus similis (assembly GCA_023053685.1). Taxonomy (NCBI): domain Eukaryota; kingdom Metazoa; phylum Chordata; class Lepidosauria; order Squamata; family Dipsadidae; genus Diadophis; species Diadophis punctatus. The sequence continues at coordinate 156,316,515 of JALIGW010000002.1, forward strand.
ATCGACTGCCTCCCTGAATTTAGACGGGGTGGTGATGTACAGCTGGGTGTCATCAGCGTACTGTTGAAAACTCACCCCGTGCCTACGGATGATCTCCCCCAGTGGTTTCATGTAAATGTTAAACAGGATGGGCGAGAGGACCGAACCCTGAGGCACCCCACAGGTCAGGGGTCTAGGAGACGACCTCTGTCCTGCTAACACCAACTGCATCCTGTCGGCGAGATAAGAGGAGAACCACCGTAACATGGTGCCTCCCACTCCCAACTCGTCAAGACGATGCAGAAGGATACCATGGTCGATGGTATCGAAAGCCGCTGAGAGGTCAAGTAGCACCAGGATGGAGGAATTACCCCCAAATAGATATAATTTCATCCCCCGGATTTTACGCTGCAGCTTTTGAAGAGATCTACCTTCTCTTACTGCAAGTCAGACACTCAGATACTACATTCAGGAGAGCTGCCTCTCTCCCATTACCCAAATTCTGACTGCCAAAGTGGGAGTTCCTAACTTTGTTTCTGCCTGCCTGCCCCCCCAACCTGCTGAGAGATGGCTTTGCCGTAAGGTTTAGTTCTCTAAACTAATATCATGACCTCCAAATATAAGTGCCTCAATCTTTTAAGGGAGAGGAGACCCTGTTTGACTTGGGCAATGACATCCTTGCCTTTGCTTGCATTGGTACCTATCTGTTAGGTACCTATCTGAACAAGTGCCCACAGAAGTGCAATTGTTGTTGATCAAAACTAAAAGGGTGATGATGATTTTGTGAAGCATGCAGTCAGACACACAACAGGTTTGTGCATTCAGAGTTCACTGCTGCAAAGTAAAAGTCTCCCTAAAGGAAAGCAGATGGCATGGTTTGACACATAATAGAAGATCCAGCAGAAAAACTCTTGGACTATTGAGTAACTTGGTCTTAAGAACATATCTGTTATTAAAGCATTATCTTTTAATGTGACATAGCAATAGATGCAGGAAAAAGATAAGAATTGAAATTAGCCAAGGAAATTGGCTAAAGGTACTTCCAAATAAAACAGTGAAATTGAAAATCAGGCTATATTAAATTAATATAGGGAAGTGGAAATAAAGGTGGATTAAAGAAGGAAAGCTGGAGATAAAAATAATTTTGAGCTGCAAATGAAGGGGGGGGAAATCTGCATTTAACAAGAAGTAGCTGTTCAAAGGAGGAAATTAAATAATACTGCTAGGTCTTCAAAAGAGGAAGTCTTAAGCAAACGAAGAAGGATTGACTAGGATAAGGAATAATCAATTCTAGAGGGAAAAAAGCTTAATGCAACAAGCCAGAAGAGTTAATAGACAGCCTTGGGCAGATGGATCTGTTCTCTAGGAGAATCTGCTGAGAATGTGGAGGAAATAATAAATGATTACCCTTCCCCCCCTTTAATTAAGGGGTGAACTGGCCTTTCTCAGAAAACATTGATTTAAAGGGAAACTTGCCAGATGTTGCCTAAATTTCAGTGCGATCCTCTTCACTTCTTCACTTCACTTCTAGAAGTGAAGAGGGCCCTTCCTTCCCATGGTCCAAGAAACCAGCTTTTGGAAGAATGGAACAGGAAGTCCTGGCTGAAGCTAATTTGGACTGATGCATCCATTTTTTTTTCAAATTCTCCCATTTTCTCTTGGGTATTATAGTTTTGCAATAATACTAGGTAGATACATTTTTTCCTTTTTCTATTTTAGAAAGTATTATAATTGCTGCAATTTTCTCGTGTAAATACCGTATTTTTCGGAGTATAAGACACACCGAAGTATAAGATGCACCTTAGTTTTGGGGGAGGAAAACAAGGAAAAAGGCCTCTGCCTCCCAGCAATTTAGCAAACAGCAAACAGCACACATTTCTGTGCATGTGTGCTTGACCCATAGAAATAGCAAAGAATTGGAGAAATGTACATTATGGCAGTATATTAATCCCAAAAAGTTTTCTTAAATGTAATCACACTAACTCCTCCCAATTATTTAAATAGAGCTACTCCAAACATGACTAAGTCAGGGTTTAATTCAGCTGCCTTATTTTAATACTAATACTTAATACTAAAACAGGACATTTCAGATTATACTTTTACAGATCTTTAAAATTAATGTGGCTTTCTGGAAGGCTTTCTGCTATTTAAAAGAAGATACAATAGCACTGGGCCTCTTCAGAGCAAGAATTTATTTTAAAAAGCTTCTTCATTTTGTTAAGTTGTCTAGAACAATAATAAAGCAGTCTTTAAAAAACAAGTCTTATAATTTGAACACTCTACAAACATTTAACAATATAACATATTAACAGAATCTGCCTCTACCTAGGATAGAACTCACAACCTCCTGACTGTGAGGCAAGAGCTCTACCTCTAGGCTACAGTAGCTGTAGCTTACTTTCTTGCAATTTCAGCAGTGTAACATTGCCAGCAGTTTATCTCCCAGCATTTTGTCTCATTACAGCCACCGTAGTTAGTTTCATTTTACCATGTGGCTTGCAAGCCTGTCAGCTGTAGGTCAGGAGGCAAGTAATCTCTTAGTGTGCTAATAAGGCTTCTGTTTCTGTTCTGTTTGCTGCAAAGAGGTAAATTGTTGGCAGGCAGAGGCCAAAGGGTGGGGGTGGCTGGGTGGGGCTACATTCTGTGTATAAGACGCACCCAAATTTTCACCCTCTTTTTGAGGGTAAAAAGGTGCGTCTTATACTCTGAAAAATACGGTATATTTTAGTCATTGCAGTTTATTCCCAAAGCTATATGCTGGGATCATTCAATATTATTAACTGAGTCAAGAGTGAGCATTGGAGGACACAGGAACAAAAAAAAAACAATCCAAGGATTGTTTGGGGTCCAATAATCCTCCTCCGTTCAGCCATGAAGCACAGTCATGAAAGCTGGGATTTGGAGGATTCATCCATCTGTACCTATATAGTAGATGCAATCCCAGCGAGACTGTTAATGTTAAAATGTTAACTTTATTTGATTTTTTCCTCAGCTGTGTGTGTGTGTGTATGTGTATGAGAGAGAGAGAAAAACAGAGAGGGGGAGAGAGATTCTGCAAGAGAGACCGAGATCTTAGTAAAGACCACAGCTTCCAATGTTATTGGTGCTACTTAGCACTGTATTGATCACTTGCCACAACTTCAATGGGGGTTAGGAGTAATAGTAGATTGGGTCAGCTGAATCATGTACTGCAGCCTTACAGCAATAGTAAAATAGGGAAAAGCCCTTGAGAATATTTAACAGCTGCTAAAGATTTGCACTGCCAAGATTTGATGTCAAATTGTCAAACGTTAGCAGTATTATTTCCCACTTAATTCCAATGGGAAAATAAAGAACTACAATGAGCTAAGCTTTCTGGTAGACTCAATGCATTCAAAACTGAATTGCACAAAATCAAAAAATCACACACACACATAGTGTTGGCTTCTCCAAAATAATATGTATGAATATACTATATGTATGTGTGTGTGTACACATTTACATGAAGCCGTTGGGTGAGATCATCTGTCATCATGGACTAAGATATCAATATGCTGATGATAGCTGTATGTTTCGACCCATAGTGAATTAAACGATGCTGTGACGTCCCTCTTGCATTGCCTAGAGGTTGTTAGGGGCTGGATGGGGAGCAATGGGTTGGAATTGAACCCTGGCAAGACCGAGTGGCTCTGGTTTGGGGTTCTTTGGTCCATGGAGAATTTCCACTTTTGGTCTTGGATGGGGTGGCATTGTCCCAAACAGACCCTCTGCGTAATCTGGGAGTTCAAGCTGGACTCGTGACTCCTGCTTGAAGTCATGGCCAGGAAGGCCTTTGTGCAAGACCTCCTGTCTTGACTATTGCAACACGCTCTACATGGGGCTGCCCCTGAAGAGCATCTGGAAGCTTCAGTTGGTGCAAAATACAGCAGCCCACATGGGACCAGGTTATCTGAGAGACTGTCTCTTGCCGGTCACATCTACCTGACCCACTAGAATGGGGAGGCAATGAATGTGGGTCCCATCCCTTAGGGAGATACATCTGGTGGGATCCAGAAGAAGGGCCTTCTCCATGGTGGCTCCCTCTCTTTAAAACATCATTCCCACAGACATTGGACTGGCCACCACTCTAACACTCTTTCAGAAGGTGCTGGAGACATGGTACTGTCAGCAGACCTGAGGAGTCCTCAGCGGGATGGAGCCCATTGAATGGTTTGTATGAACGTGTGTTGTCGCTGGGGAGGGGCATGTGGAGTTATTATTTTACTAATTTATTATTTTATTATTTTAATTTTAATTTTAATTTCTTTTGTATGGTTTTTATATCCTTGTAGGTCACTTTGAGTCATGCTTCTGCACGTGAGCAGAAGCCAAAAACAAGATTAGACCGGTTCCGGGGTGTGGCCAACCGGTGATCGCTCCCAGTTTGGCGAGTGGGGGGAAATTCCCACTACCGGTTCTAAAGAACCGGTCTGAACTGGGAGCAACCCACCTCTGATATATCTATATCTATATCTATATCTATATCTATATCTATATCTATATCTATATCTATATCTATATCTATATCTATATCTATATCTATATCTATATCCATATCCATATCCATATCCATATCCATATCCATATCCATATCTATATATCTATATCTATATTATCTGTGTGTGTGTGTATGTGTGTGTACACACATATACACACACACACATATACAATTATATATTGTATATACAACATATATTGTATATGTATATATATATATATATATATATATATATATATATATATATATATATATATATATATATATATATATATATATATATATATATATATATATATATGTATGTATGTATATATTATATACAACATATATATGTTTTCTGAGGTTTTCGCAGGTGTTTGTATGTAGGTCTTTGGTTATTCGGGTTTTCTCCCGCGTGAAATTGGAAGTGTCTTGGCGACGTTTTGACGAAGTCTTATTCGTCATCATCAGGCTGGTGTCTTGGGCTTCCTGCTTCTATACATATATAACACACACACACACACACACACACACACACACACACACACACACACACACACAAACAAAAACCCCTATCACCTCTGAAATCTACAGGCTACCATTTACCTCAGAAGCTAAGAGAGAGAGGGAGAGAGGGAAGAGAGGGAAGGAGAGAGAGAGATTTCTGCTTTAGGAAATTTAATTCATTTTGTTTGCTAAATGTATATTCCTTTCTGCAAGGAGAGGAGAATGAGAGATAATGACTTGCCCAACAACACACAGCTTGGGGAGTTACTCAAAGGGAAACCTCTTGTTCCTTTTTGGCTCACCCAAAATTTTGTGCACCAATAAGTTAAGTCTGCTTACTTTGGCTTTCTCGCATTTCCCCGCCCTCCTCCAGCAAATGGGCTAGTTATTGATCAATGTCTGACAGGTACTTCTGCAAATTTATGAACTGATGCTGTAATCAAAAGGATATTATGCCACTCAGTTGCATTTGCTTATTTTGGCAGTCTCCCTCAAAAAAGCAAGCAAAATCTTTTTGGACATTACATTTTATTATTCGTAGTGGGTGAAAAAAGGAACAGAGCTGATTTTTGTGGGCTATATTTTATTGAGCAAGGTGGAAAACCTTTTCTCATACCGTGTTTCAGGACTTGCTTTTAACAGGAGCTTCTATTGCAGCTTAAATTGTTTATTTGTATAGTCTGCTATAATTTTTTTCCTTTTCACAAACATATTTTTATATTTTTAAACTGAACCACTAAAACTTACTAGTTGACAGAAAAGACTGTCTTTTGTACCACCCCTTGCTATATTGTCTCTAAGGTCCCTAGTGCTCCCTGAGGTTGGTTGTTTGCTTGTAGATATTTCATTACCAGACTAGGTAACATTGTCAGTGTGAGTGAGTATGGGGGTTTCTCCCTGTTTATATAAATTAATTAGTCTTGCCAGTTTTGTTGGGCATATGGTCTCCTTGTTCATAGTTTATTGTTTACTGTTTGATTGTCTGGTTTTAATCCATGTTTATCTGGGTGTTAATTATTGGAGACGATATGTTCTGTTTTTTCTAACAATAATTTTGCTACCCCCCCCACCCCCCACCCAAAACTTAACCTGAAGCTTACTGGAATCTTTCATTGCCACAAAATTAACTGCAGCTTTTGTAAAGAATTTAATATTATGTAAAATCTGGGTTGGGATTGCTTCAGTAAACTTAAATTGCTAAGAAATATGAATAAATAAATATACATTCCAATTCCAACTTTGCTCAAGTGCTACTTTTTCTAATCCCATCACTTTAGTACCTTGGAAACAAATTTCAACACAAATGGTTTATTTTCCATATTTACATACATGTATTTTGTAATGCTTTCATTTAACATGCATTTTTTTCCCTTGCAAATCCTTTCCCCGCAATCTATAGTTTTTTCATTATTTTCACTAATACACATACTTTAGGAACTGAAAATTCTTGTAAATGTGGACTTGATATTCATGCATTCATGTACTGACAGGTTTGGGAAGTGCAAATTGGATAAATTCATATAAAAATTGTCATGGAATGCTTCTTAACTTCTAAGCATTGTACCATGCTTCTGAATTTTCCAAAATAAGTTATGGTTGGAGCTCCGGGATTTGAAATTGTAATTAGGCTGATAACGCAAAGCAGTTGTTAAGTTCACTTCAATAATGCATGTACAATGGATGAATACTTAGAATAAGAAGCTAAATATTTTGTGTCTCTTTATTCACTTGCACATTAAGATTTTAGAGAAGGATTCATCACAGTCATTAGTTAGGGCATTGTGAAATACTGCAGACTAAACTCTTTCTAGAATCAAGTCTGAAGGTCACTAAGGAAATGGCTGTGTCCGATCCAAAAATCTTAATATTGGGTTGATACCGAGAACAGAATTGTTTTAAACAAGAGAGAAAACCACTGACTGATATAATAACAGACCATGTCATGGAAAATAATATTCATACAGATCTTTGGAAACAGTAATATCAGTAAAGTTTTATTCCTATCATAATGAGCCTGTGTATATAAAAAATCATTATTTGGATTCTATTATGACTTTTATGGTGCTGATGTACTTTCTCAAGACGATGATAATACCATCAGTACAATGATAATATGCAAAATAATTTTTAAAAGCGCATGAACAATGTAAACATTTTAAAATGCCAGTAAGTTATTGAAGTAGGGGTATTAGAACTACAGTTAAACAACATCACGCTTGCTATTAACATAGTTGATAAAATAATTGATAGTGGCAAGTGTTCCTTAAAGTTCCTTAAAGTAACTGAAGATGAAACATGACATCAACAGCCTAGTTGACTTTGTCAGCCGAGTTTTCATACCGCATCAACTTATGTAAAGAACATAACCCAATAGAACAGGGGTGGGGAATTATGGCCCCTGTTTGACCTGTGGACTTCAACTCCCATAATTCCTGAGCCAGCCATGCTGACTCTGGAATTTGGGGAATTAAAGTCCACAGGTCACAAAAGGGCCATAGTTCCCCACCCCTGCTATAGAATAATGTAACCTTTGCTTATGATGATTTTACTTTTTTTTTCTAAGTCAGCAGATGGCAATATTGGCTGTCTGGGTACAGAAGCTAAGCAGATTGGCTGGTCTTCAAAGGGAATTTATTAGGAAATTCCAAACCTGAAATCTAGATTAGGAAGTTGAAAAAAAATCACAGAAGTCAGCAATGACAATCTTCTTTTGTGTTGTTGCTCAAGGCTTCATGGTGATTAGATTTCTCCCTGTTCCATATTTCCAAGCAGACTCAAAAAGATTGAATAAATACAATAGATTTCTTCCAGAACTTTAGGGAGCCATATGTATATCCAAGGTTTTAAACTTGAGTCCTTTCCTTTTGCCTTTTTGAGTCAAGGGCCAATTGGTACTTGTTCTCCCGCCTTGAAAATTTTTGCCAGCTGTCTCTTGTTTACATATTGACTTTCTCCAAAATGAGAAGCAAAGATCTTCACCTCATTAATCCTTAAACTATCTTGTCTTTTTTCCATGCCCTATATATCTGGAGGTGACAGAAACATTTGCTTTTCCTTTACTCCAGCTGACATTGGTAAGCATTGTGCCCCTGGTTCCATTTCCATTGTTTCATAACTGAAGCTTGCAAAATCTCTCTCTCCCTCCCCCTTTAACATTTCAAACCTTCTTTCAGTCACGGATCTCAGCCACGGATCTCAGCAGGAATTTCCATGTCTTCAGCTGGAGGTAGAAAGGGTTCTATTTTTGTCTCTTTTCCACACTGCCAAACTTTTCTTGTCTGGGATCTCATTTTTGAGGAAGGGGGAGGAGAATTTCCATTTATTCTCTGGCAGGAGTTAGTCTTTTCTCAAGCATCTCCCTCTATTTTTTCTGCTTCCTTTCCTTCTTGTCCCAACAGAGCACACACAATATAATTCTTCCTCTTGCAAACTAGTCCCCTCTTCCTTCAGAATCAGTACTTCTTATAAGCACCAATATTAGATTATGGAGACAGTCAGATGTTTAGTCCATGCAGGCATCTCAATGGAATTGTTACAGAAAGTAACAGATGTGCAGATCTTTTGCTTCTTCCTGGGAGTTTCATCAGTATAGCAGTTCCAGTGAGTCAAATATGATAGATTGCCCTTCCTATACAGGAAAGGCAAGTTCCACCTAATATTTTCCCTATTGCCCACCAAAACAGGGAAAGAGGTGTGTACAAGGGATTGGGTGGGGCATTCAAGAACCAGGATGAATTGGTGGAAGTAATAGGGAGAAGCTGTAGATGAAAGGCTAACATATTGAACTGTGCAAGTATGGGAAATGGTCTAATAAATATTGCATCTTATTTTTATATGGCTATATGGAAAAATGGAATCTGGTAGAAATTTACCACTGGAGACTTCCTAGTCCCTAGGTCCGTGATGGCGAACCTATGGCACGGGTGCCACAAGTGGCACGCGGAGCCATATCGGTGGGCACGCGAGCTCAGGTCCGGCGTGCTTGTGTGCACCAGCCGGCTGATTTTCGGGCCTTCTGGGCTCACTGGGAGTCGGGAAACAGGCTGTTTCCAGCCTCCAGAGGGGGTGGGGAAGGCCGTTTTCGCCCTCCCCAGGCTCCTAGAAAGGCTCTGGAGCCTGGGGAGAACGAAAAATGGGCGTGCCATTGCATGCTGGGAGCAGGGGGGGTCATGCATGCATGTGCAGGGGTGCATGGAATTATGAATGTGGGCACGCACACATGTGATCCCCCGCATTCCCCTCCCCTTTTGGCACACGAACCAAAAAAGGTTCGCCATCATTGCCCTAGGTCAATCTCTTAGTTACCATGCCACAGCAACTTTCACAGTAGTAAATATTGCTATAAGAGCAAGTTGATAATGTCTCTCTTCTAGTTCAGTTTTTATCTAACTGCTGTTACATTATAAGGAACTCCTGAAATATCTTCTAAAGTGGCAGATCCTTTACATATAATGTCATCACTGCATGTTGATTACTTCTCACTTTGAAAGATTTCTGTGCTTGGTTCTGGCCTCAAAGCTCTGTGCAAATAGTTTGGGTATGTGTCTAGCCTGCTCATGTGAGATTTAAAAATAGATGCAGAACCTGGGCTTGCAGGAAAAACCCATTCTGGATCTATGCTAATAGATTTCTTGACCTTCTTATTATCCATATTTATTAGGTTAGAGGAAACCAAACCAGCCCAATACTGCCGAGGCAGAGGTAGTATCCTTAATCAAAGAACCTGAAGTACGTGTTTTCAAATTAGCAACTCTTGCTCCAAAGGACTGCTCTTCCCCGCAATAAAAAAAAGTTTGGGGAAATTTATCAGAGGATAGAATTGTGCTAATCACAAAGATTTCCTAAAATTTGAATCTGGAGATTGAAATTTCTGAATCAAACCCCAAAGTTTGATTCAGAAATCTGGAGATTGAAAGACTGAATCAAACCCCAAAGTTTCTGGTGCTACTTATGCTGTTGGAGCTTTCCATGGTGCTGATCCTGGCTTCAAATAGTCACTGCAGCTTCTGGAAAAACATTATGACAGAATATGAATTCTGCAATGTAAAATTCATAATCATCATTTCCATTACTTAGTGTGGTAATGTTGTACTGTTGTACCAGAAGATTGCTGCCCATGCTTGTCTTCCATTGCTTCTCCAAATTTCCCCAAAGAGAAATGGACATTAGAAATGATCCTTAGCCATAACTCATGATTATCAGATGAGAAATTGAAATGGTAGATGTGGGATTGTGCCAGTAGCTACTGACATATTAATCAACAATCTTTTTATCTCTGTGTTGCCCTATGTGGTAAGCCACTGAAGTGCAGATTATTAGCATCTACCTAAATTAGAGTTCATTAGTGCATGGCCTTCCACCTGCTGAACTGTGAATAGGTATTAAGAACACAATTACATACAAGTTTCTACATTTTCAATAAAAACCTTTTGCTACTTCATTGCAAGGCTGTTAGAAAGATATTCAGAATGTTTCCTCCCTAATATACACAATGATATACAGATCCTAAACTGAAAATAATTCAGTTACTGTAATCATCTCCTTATTCATTTCAACAACAGCAATTATGCATATGTCACCTGACCCATCACAACTCGGGGGGGTGGGGTTTAAAAGTTTTACACATTTAAAAACCAAGAAAAATTAAAAAAGAACACAAAGAAGAAAGATCTTTTAAGGCCCTTTGAAATACCAGTAGGGTGGAAGCTTTTCAAATTTCAGGGGGGGGGGGCTCACTAGCCTAAATCTTGCTGAAGGGAAATCAATGAGAACTGTGTTTATTATTTATTTATTTATTTATTTATTTATTTATTTATTTATTTATTTATTTATTTATTTATTTATTTATTTATTTATTTATATTCATTCATTTTGTATTTGTATGCCGCCCAACTCCCTAAGGACTCTGGGTGGCTAACAACAGTTGCAAATACAAAAACTATAAAAGCATTAAAACAGATAAAAACAATTATAAAAAACTCATACATACCCTTTCATTGCCGGATCTTTCCAAATATAGCTGTGAGATCAACGGCCTTAAGCCTGCCGGAAGAGTCAGGTCTTAACCGCTTTTCAGAAGGCCAATAGGGTGGGGGTGGTCCGGATCTTCGGGGGTAGCTGGTTCCAGAGAGCCGGGGCAGCCACAGAGAAGGCCCTCCCCCTTGGGCCCGCCAGCTGGCATTGTTTAGCTGACGGGACTTGGAGGAGACCAACTCTGTGGGATCTCACTGGTCGCTGGGAGTTGTGTGGCAGAAGGCGGTCTCGAAGATAGCCTGGTCCTAAGCCATGTAGGGCTTTAAAGGTGATAACCAACATCTTGAATTGTTGGGGAAATAATTACTTTCACCTTAGGCTGCTGTCAAAGAACCTAACACTAATGTTTGCAAACTATTGGTCATGCTGACTCATGTTGATGGGTCTTAAAACTTGGCAACATTGAGAGCCAAAGAAATAAACGTTGCAATTAATCCTTACTTGAGCAATATTATCTTCCTGTTTTCTTTTGTTTCATCATCTCTGTTTCAGGGCTTGACATTTAATAATATTGTCTCTGATCTTCTAACACAGTTCCTATTCTTAATTCATCCTTACCAACTACCCCTTTTAGTCCCTGATCTTCATAGGCTCCTTGGATAAAAAAAATCAAATAAAAAGTTACTAAGATGAGTCATATTTTTTGTCTTTAACTGTTTAGAATATGGATGGATTGGTAGATGGATGGATAATAGATACATAGTTAGATTAGTTATCTTGAGGGCATATTTCAGCAATAAAATGAAATAAATTGAGAAATGAAGTTATATCAATCTGAACATGTCTCTTATACTCAAGAAAACGTTTTCATTTTTATAGAATTTCCTGCCCTAAGGATTTCTTTTCCTAAAACTTACTGTACAGTAAGACTGATTGGCTTCTTAGACATGAAAGGAAACTGGGAAAGCAAGGTTTTATTGCATTCCCCAGCAGCAGTAAGTAGTGATAGATATGGCAAGCTAGTGCCTACAGATGTATTGGACTTCAGCAATCAATCTTAAGCTCTATCAGTATGGCCAATAATCAGGAAACATGAGAGCCACTGTCCAATTATGTACGCCATCTCAGGGAGACGGGCAGTTCAAAAATGTGAAAAATGAATAAAAATAATTACAGTAGATAAAAACTGGAGGATACTCATAGAACAAAAATGGTGCCATGAGGTTCTCTAGATCAGGTGTCTCCAACCTTGGCAACTTTAGGACTTGTGGACTTCAACTCCCAGAGTTCCTCAGCCAGCAAAGCCCATAAATTTAAGTCCACAAGTCTTAAAGTTGCCAAGGTTGGAGACTCCTGATCTAGATTACAGCTCACATAATTCTGCAAAGGGATGGGAGTTAGAATTCAATTCCCAGAGGGACATGTGCTGTCAACTCATTTACTGAGTGCCCATAAATAAACCAACAGAGCTTGGGGAGATTTATGCCCTTTGGTTCGAAAAGCTCCAAGTGCATTCTCCCACTTTCTATCCATAAAGCTAATAGTTGTAACTCATTCTTATTGCTAAGTGCTACACTGAATTAGAATACATTCTATCTTTTGCTTCAGACGCAAGACTGACCAAACGTTCCTCACAGCCCTTCTACACAAAGCAATCACCCTGCAAATATCCCACTTACAATGATGCATGGTTTGCGATTGGTTGAATACTGATCCTAATTAGCATTATTATTTCAATAATTAATATTTTCATCCCAAATTAGTCTGTTTCTAATGAGGAAAGTGACTCACCTGTCCAGGCAGAATTGATCGGCATCATCAAATGTCAATATTAACAAATAAAAATAAAAATAAAAAAATCTGCAAGTAGCATTAATGAAGGAATTGAACTGCATGCTTCAAGATTAGCGTCCGTGTAGAAAATGCAACATCTCAGCACTTTTTATGGTGACACGAATAGCTGTAGGCAATATACCTGCAACTGTGGTATTCATGTCCTTCCCCAAGGGTATTTTGGGGAAGAAAGTGATGGTAGAGAAAGGTCAGCTGCTGCTGCTGCTGCTGCTTCAGTAAAAATGGGGAGATAATTGTTTCAGGGAATGTCATGCGATAAAGCAGCCACTCCTTGATTCCATACTTTTGGATAGACTATCAAATTGAAATTTACTGTTTCAGTCTATCCCATCTCCCTATTTTGGGCAGCTTCCTGTTGCTGTTCTGCCCCAGCTAAGAACGTAGCACAACACCCAGTTTGTATGAACTTATTTAATCCAATAACACTGCTAATAACTGTCTTAGCAGTGAATATGCACACACCAATCTACAAGCAGTCTTTTCTTGCAAGCAACCAGCTGCTAATTAATCTTCATTAACAGCTGGTATCAGTTCAAAAAGTCTTAAAGCAAAGAAGAGCAATTAGGTCTTGATATCTTACAAAGCTTCAGAGAGTTGGCAAAGGTAGTCCTTGATAACCAAACCGAAGCAGAGAAACAAAGCAAAAGTTTTTCAGACAAGGAGCACACTATGACCAATTGTTGTTTCCTGCAGAGGATTCAGCTGCTTCTGATGCCCTTAAGTAGACTAGGGGAGTGGCCAATTAGCCCCAAGTCTTACTCCTGAGGAGACCTCCTCCGGAGTAACCATTCCTGCCTTTTGGCAGCTCTGCGTGCCCTTGCATTCAGAAGAGGAGACACCTCTTCTCGCTCATCACTGCTATGAGGTGCTGGAGGTTCTGAAGGCCCTGTCTTAACCTCAGCCTCTGGCACCGAGTCCTCTCCAGCCTCCTCACTGTCCGACTCGGGTGCCAGCTGCGCAGGCCGCTGGAGCAACACCAAGTCGGTCTCCTCTCGAACGGGATCCGCTATCAGCTGCACGGGCTGCTGGTGGGCCACAACAGTTGCACTGACTAAGACAAGCTCCTCAGTTACCTTGTTGAGATGAGAATTATTTTTTTTGTACTGGCTCTGGACTGTAGAGGTGGCAAGTCAAAGATATTGGCCATGGGCTGCCCTACGTCTTTTATGGCCCAGTTTAACACTCAGTGTCCTGAAGCAGTGTGATGCAATATCAGGTTGGATGGAAACTAACAAGCTAAAGTTTAACTGAGATAAAGAACAACAATTTTTGACTACTAAGAAAGTTGATTTAGAATTCTGGATGCTGCTACTCCCGCCCCCACTTCAGAGGATTAGCATGGTAGGTTGGAATGTTTGTGGATTTAATCTTAATCAAAGTTTGTGGCCTGAATTAATGTATATAGCTTTTGGTCTAATATGCCCTTGTTCCCCTCCACCTCTTTACCTCATTCAAGCACCCAGTAGCTCATCATAATGTCATTACTGCTTAAATACCTTAACAGTTATCCTCCCCCTAATCTAAGTAAAGGAATTAGTAGCCATATTGTCTGGGGAAATGTGATAGTGGAGGATTGCAGTCATTCATGTGATGGGAAATAGCAAGAAATTGAAAGGTGGTATACCCAGTTCAGGCTGTCTAGCACCTAGACCAAGTAGCAGAATAGACAACCTGTGCCCCATGGGATCATTGTTTCACTGACATTTCCTTATCTAACTAGAGAAACAGAATGACCATGGGTGGGCAAAAAAAGCAGTGACTTCCAACTTCCTGCTGGCTTCCCCATTGAGTTTCCTTATAGGGATGGCAAGGAATTTCCTTCCTTCCTTCCTTCCTTCCTTCCTTCCTTCCTTCCTTCCTTCCTTCCTTCCTTCCTTCCTTCCTTCCTTCCTTCCTTCCTTCCTCATGCATGCATGCATGCATCCAATTTACTTTGCTTATGGAAATCTTGCAGGGAGAAAGTTGATGGGAAAGGAAGTTGCAAGCCCAAGGACAACAGGCAGATAAATGGCTGCTGCTGGGTGAAGAAGAGGGTGAGGGGGTATGGGTTAAAAAGAGTGTGTAGGTGCAAATGATGCCATGTTGGTCAGAGAGGGTGCATGGATGGTGCCTGTGTGGATCAAGAAGAATGCATGAGGGGGACAGCACAGGTTGAGAAGGGTGCATGGGAGTGTGGGAAAGGTGCTGAGTTGGTTAGGTATGATGCCTGGAGGTGCTTGAAAGTGCACAAGAGGTGCTCTGCAGGTCAGGAATGATGCAGAGGGTGGTCAGGAAGGGTGTGTGGAGTGCCCAAGAAGTACTTCAAGAGTCAGGGAAGGTACATGGGGGGGTGGTCCTACTTAGGGAGAGTATGTGGACATGTGTAAAAGTGCTGTAGGGGTTGGGAAATGTGTGCAGTGGGGGATGTGACACAGATCGGGGGGATAGCATAAGTTGGGTATAAAGTATACAAAGGTTCTTTCTTCCTTGTTCATGTCTCCCCTCCCCTCCCCTCCCCTCCCTTCCTTCATGCAGTTTTATTCACTCTTTCTCTGTTGAGTTCTTGTTATTGAAGGTAGGTATTGTCATGTTAAGGAACTCTCACAGTATTTAGTAATACATATTCTCAAATTGATCTTCCCTTTCCTCCTCCATCTTGTCTCTTCATTCTGTACCTTGAAAAATCATGTGGAGGATAATGGTATATGGAAATTTACTGCTCCTAATATAATGCAATTGCAGTATAATTGTTGCTATCAAGTGATTTAGAAGATGTCTTAAATCTGTTTGCACTAATAATTCCTTAATAGCCCTTAAAGTACATTAAGAATGTGATCTTCTTTGAATGTAAGTCTCAATGAAGTCCATACAATCTTATCTAAAGTTAGGGACAGCAGCATGAGTGGGTTAACAGATTCTTTATATGGTATCTGTTCAACATTTCATAATTATCCTTCTAAATCAGCTCAATTTTTACAGATGTGTAGGAAATCAGCATGGGAAATCCAACATGATTGCAGTTACTGAGCTGTTTAGAATTTTAAGTAAACCCACAATTATTAAACCTAGAATGCAGAACAAATTAGTCTATTTGTCTGTATTTAGATAACATTCATGCTATGTTTTCGGAAAGCATTAAATCGTATCAGGAAGTTATTGAAAATCAACTTATTTCCATGGGGATAAACTTCTCCATATTCTTTTTCTTCTTTTCTCTTCTTTTCTCTTCTTTTCTCTTCTTTTCTCTTCTCTTCTCTTTCTTTCCTTCCTTCCCTCCCTCCCTCCCCCCTCCCTCCCTCCTCTCTTTCTTTCTTTCTTTTTTTATATAACTGCAATCTACAGGTGATATACTATTTTTTTTAAAAAAATGTTTATATATTAGAATTGCTAAACTGCCCAATAGCCAAACTTCTCTGGGCAGTTTACAATAGAACACAGTAAAATATACAATTTGAATAAAAACATATACAATAGAAGTAAATAAAATCCGAAATGAAAGTACCACACTAGGTAGTAGGTAGGCAGTCATTCAAAATCTAAAACAATGTGAATTAAAATTAAATTAAAACTCAGTTAAAAGTTGGGAGAATAGAAAGGCCTTCACCTGAATTGATGCCAATACCAAAGATTCAATACCACTCGGGAAAAACTAAATGAAATCTTAGATGCATCTGATCCATTGAAATTAGCAGTGTTATCACATTAAATTTGGCACTAACCTGAGAACTTTCTGCAAAGTGATAGACTCAAGGGAGTTATTATGCAACTGGCAAACTTGACCTTCTACTTCTACTTTATAACTACACAACTTTCTTTTACTTTTAGACAAAAGATTGAAAAGGCCACAGCACTGAAACAGTATTTGAATTTCATATGCTGGAATAATACACTTAATTTACAATTTCAAGGTATTTTCAATATTTCTAGATTGCAACAAAATATTCTCTTTTGCACTCATTGAACAAAAAAGAATAGCTAAAAGTTTTTATCCATATCCATAGATATAAATATAAATAAGTTATAAATATGCTGTACATATTTTGTGTGATAATTTTTCTCATCCTTCTGATGGAATTAGGCACATTTGCTTTCCTATATGCTTGCCTCTTTAGAATAGAATAGAATAGAATTCTTAATTGGCCAAGTGTGATTGGACACACAAGGAATTTGTCTTTGGTGTGTATGCTCTCAGTGTACATAAAAGAAAAGATACATTTGTCAAGAATGATTGTCATAGGGTTCAAGTAAGCAATCAGGAAACAATCAATATGAATATAAATCGTAAGGATATAAGCAACAAGTTACAGTCATACAGTCATAAGTGGGAGGAGATGGGTGATAGGAAAGATGAGAAAAACTAATAGTAGTAGTAATGCAGCCTAGTGAATAGTTTGACAGTGGTGAGGGAATTATTTGTTTAGCAGAGTGATGGCGTTCGGGAAAAAACTGTTCTTGTGTCTAGTTGTCTTGGTGTGCAGTGCTCTATAGCGACGTTTTGAGGGTAGGAGTTGAAGCAATTTATGTCCAGGATGTGAGGGGTCAGTAAATATTTTCACGGCCCTCTTTTTGACTCGTGCAGTATACAGGTCCTCAATGGAAGGCAGGTTGGCAGTAATTGTTTTTTCTGCAGTTCTGATTATTCTCTGAAGTCTGTGTCTGTCTTGTTGGGTTGCAGAACCAAACCAGACAGTTATAGAGGTGCAGATGACAGACTCAATAATTCCTCTGTAGAACTGGATCAGCAGCTCCTTGGGAAGTTTGAGCTTCCTGAGTTGGCGCAGAAAGAACATTCTTTGTTGTGCTTTTTTGATGACGTTTTTGATGTTAGATGACCATTTTAGGTCTTGAGATATGATGGAACCTAGAAAT
Organism: Diadophis punctatus similis; assembly: GCA_023053685.1. NCBI lineage: Eukaryota > Metazoa > Chordata > Lepidosauria > Squamata > Dipsadidae > Diadophis > Diadophis punctatus. The sequence continues at coordinate 156,334,174 of JALIGW010000002.1, forward strand.
TTGAAGGTCTCTACTGTTGATACTGTGTTGTCTAGTATTGTAAGAGGTGGTAGGATGGGAGGGTTTCTCCTAAAGTCTACCACCATTTCTACGGTTTTGAGTGTGTTCAGTTCCAGATTGTTCCGGTTGCACCACAAGGCTAGTTGTTCAACCTCCCGTCTGTATGCGGTTTCATCGTTGTCTCAAATGAGGCCAATCACTGTTGTATCATCTGCAAACTTCAGTAGTTTAACAGATGAATCGTTTGAGATGCAGTCATTGGTATTTAGAGAGAAGAGAAGTGGTGAGAGTACACAGCCTTGGGGGGGCCCTGTGCTAATTGTACAGGTATCTGATGTGATTTTGCCTAGCTTCACCTGCTGCTTCCTTTCTGTTAGGAAGCTTGTGATCCACTTACAAGTGTGTTCAGGTACCGCTAGCTGATTTAGTTTAGTTAGAAGAATGTCCGGTATGATGGTGTTGAATGCTGAACTAAAGTCTACAAAGAGGACCCTTGCGTAGGTATTTGGAGATTCAAGATGTTGTAGGATGAAGTGCAGAGCCATATTAACAGCATCATCTGTCGATCTATTTGCTCGGTATGCAAATTGCAGGGGGGTCTAACAGTGGATCCGTGATGGTGACTTGTTGAAGATTTGGGTGAAGATGGGGGCCAATTGGTCAGCACAGACTTTTAAGCAAGAAGGAGTTATCTTGTCTGGACCTGGTGCTTTTCCTGGCTTCTGTCTGTGAAATAGATCTTGCACTTCCTTTCCTGTGATCACCAGGGGTTGTGAACCCAATGCGATGGGTTCAGTTGTAGGAGGTTTGGCTGTTGTTGGTGTGTCTGGGATGGAGGTTGTGGGGATAGGTGGCTGTAGTTTCCTTTCAAACCTGCAGTAGAACACATTCAGGTCATCTGCCAGTTGTTGATTTCCTTCAGCTTGGGAAGGTGGTTTGCTGTAGCCAGTGATGTTTTTAAGAGTTTTCCACATGTTTGCTGGTTCATTTGTTGAGAACTGGTTCCTTAGCTTTTCAGAGTAGTTTCTTTTTGCTGCTCTGATCTCCCTTGTTAATACATTTCTGGCCTGATTGTACAGCATTCTATCACCTTTTCTGTAGGCTTCCTCTTTGGAACGACGTAACTGCTTAAGTTTAGCTGTGAACCAAGGTTTATTGTTACTGTATATTCGCAAGTTCCTGGTTGGTACACATAGGTCTTCACAGAAGCTGACATATGATGTTACAGTATCTGTGAGTTCATCCAGGTCTGCAGAGGTATCTTCAAAAATATTCCAGTCTGTGCAGTCAAAGCAAGCCTGTAGCTTTAACTTTGCCTCTTCAGTCCAAGTCCTCACTGATTTAATTGTTGGTTTTGTGGCTTTAAATCTTTGTCTGTAAGCAGGTACAAGGTGAATCATGCAATGATCAGAGTGGCCCACAGCTGCTCGTGGTAAGGACCGATAAGCATCTTTTAGTGTTGTGTAGCAGTGGTCTAAGGTATTCTTGCCTCTGGTGGGACAATTGACATGCTGAAAGTATTTTGGTAGCTCTGTCCTTAAGTTTGCCTTGTTTAAATCTCCCAAAACAATGGCCAGTGAATCGGGGTATTTGGCTTCAGCCTCCATAATCTGATCAGCTAGAGTTCTTAATGCCTTTTTTACAGAGGCTTGTGGGTGGATATAAACCGCAATTAGTAGACATGAGGAGAACTCACGTGGAGAGTAAAATGGTTTGCAGTTAATAAGTAAGGATTCCAAGTTTAGTTTCATTACACAGTCTTTCGAATTTCGTCTCTCAGCATGCATGAGCAATTTCCGTCTGTTGGTTCAGTCTATGTCCAAACTCCCACTTCTTTAATATGACAGAATCCCAGCAGCTCTATGACCTAGGCAAAAACATGCCAGGGAGTTCTGGGCAGTTTTTTTTACTTTGGACCCAATGTTTGTACTACCGGTATCATTACTTGGTTCCCCTTCAATACATTGGAGTGCATTTAATGGAGCCTTCCACAGAGCAGGCTATGCACATCAAAGCCAAGGTCATTTTCCTCTGTGACTCAATTTCTTGGAGAATGTCTATACCATCTCTCTCTCTCTCTCTCTCTCTGTGTGTGTGTGTGTGTGTGTGTGTGAGAGAGAGAGAGAGAGAGAGAGAGAGAGAGAGAGAGACAGACAGACAGACAGACAGACAGACAGACAGAGACAGAGAGAGACAGAGAGACAGAGAGACAGAGAGAGACAGAGAGAGACAGAGAGAGACAGAGAGAGACAGAGAGACAGAGGAAGAGACAGAGAGAGACAGAGAGAGACAGAGAGAGACAGAGGAAGAGACAGAGAGACAGAGAGACAGAAACAGAAATAGACAGAGACAGAGAGAGACAGAGAAAGAGTGTGTGTATGTGTGTGTGTGTGAGAGAGAGGGGGGGGAGGGAAAGGGAGATAATGTTTACTAGAATTTAAAGAGCTGGGGCAAAAAGCTGTAGAGTCAAACACGGATGTAAAGAATTCACCAAGGTCTCATATGTAACTCAGTTGAAATTTATTTATAGTTCTTATGCCCAAGTTGAGAGAAAGCAATTGTTCTCGTCCTCCCTAATGAGATGCGCAAAAGAAAACAGAAAACTGAGCCTTATAGATAAGAGGAGCCCCATAAAATCTCCAAGATGCCAAAATAGAGATGAGGTTTATGCCAAACATCAGTCCATGCCTCCATTTAAAAAAAATGAAAGAAAAAATGAAACAGTTGCATTACAGAGATAGGAAAATCCCATATAGTCCATCATTAAGAGCACTATGAAGTCTGGAAGAGGGTATCCCATAATGATGTAGTTCATGGGAAAGGGCAACATCATACTGATGTAGAAAACCCAGCTATTGTCATTGATCCAGTGATCAGGCAAAATGTCAGCAACTTTTTTGTATAAGCAAGAGGATTCTTGAAGATTGTTTTTTGGCTGTAAGTCCTTTAAGTCCTCAATTTAAAGTAGTTTAATGACAGTTCAAAGTCATGATGGCCTCAGAAAAAGTGATTTATGACATTGAACTGACACTTACAACTATTGCACTATCACCATGGTCATCTGATCATTATTCAGGCACTTGGCAACCAGTTTAAATTTATAGTCACTTATATCCCAGATGACAAAACTAGATTTTTTTATTTTTTATTTTTCTTTTGTAATATTGAAATAGCAGCACATATCTAGAATAAAATATTATCTATAAAAATGACATAATAATAATAGAATTTTTTAGAAGAGATATGATTAGTTTAAATTTGAGATTATATAATCAGTCTGTTACATGTGAGATGAATTAGTATAAAGAGTACTCAGGGAAAGGCAAAGAGGGTGAAAGAGGAAGTAGAAGGAGGAGGAAGAGAAGGAGTAGAGAGAGGTAGAGGAGGAGTGAAGGAGTAAGAAAGTAGGAGGAGAAGATGGAGATAGAGAGAGGGGAGTGTAATAGAAAAAAGTAGAACAGACTGATGATTGATGATGTAAGTGTTGAACAAGATATTGATTTTTGAATGATTGATTACAATGTAGAACTATGTATTTTATTGTGATACTTTGAGATATATGTGTATTGAGTTGTATATGACGTTGTGGAGAAAAAATGAAAGATTTCTTGAAAAAAATTTATAGTCACTTGTTCAGGAGTGGGTTCCACTTACTGTCACCACCGGTTCGCATTGTGACATTTCTCTTGTGTGATTTGGCTTCCGCGCATGCTCAGAAGCAGGAATTAGCCTGAAACACAGCTGAGGAGCTGATCAGCTGTGCTTCAGGCAAAGAAATAAAGGTCAGAATTCACCTGCGGGCAGGCGGGAGGGGCCTTTTTCAAGCCGCAGAAGGGGGGAAATGCGCACAAAATAAAAAAAGATGGCGGCGTGCACGAAATGACACTGACAGTGACATCAACAGCGGTAACCTTTTTGTTAAAAGTAGGGAAATAATATTCTACTGGTTTGGGCGATCCAGTCCGAACCGGCAAGAACCCACTCTTGCACTTGTTCATGATTTGCAACAATTTGGGTTTTTTTGTGTTTTTTTGCAATTTCTGGCAAAAAAAGGGCCAGTGTGGAAGCTGGATTTGCTTAACAACTGTAAACCTGTTCTAAAATTAAGTCCAACTTGACTTATGACAACAGCAACTTACAGCAGAAATTCTGTTCCCAATTGTGGTCATAAATTGAGCACTACCTAGTGTTATGTTTTACTTCCCAGAATAAAATAGAAATCACACTTATATAGGAATGTGTATAGCTCAATGGTATAGCACACATTGTATATGAAGTGGGTCATGGGTTCAGTCCCTTCATCTCCAGGTAAGAATAGAAAGACTCAGTCTGCTTATATGCGATGTGATTGTTAGAGGCACTTTGGTAACCTTTTTGTTAAAGTAGGGAAATAATATTCTATGGCACTTTATGATTTGACTGCTCATCTCAGGAAGACCTGCCTAAACCTTAGCCATCCTCTTTCAGCCCTATGTAAATATATTTTTTAAAGTTTTTGGATTTTTGTTATCAAAGTAGATCTGAAATTGATTTTTAAACTCTGCCTTCCTTCAATTGCAGTAGTCCCTGTTATAGAATGTCTTTTAAAATAAACATTTAAAAGGCACCCTGATAGATGTTAATGAAGGATAGGAAATAAATATATTGCTACATTTTTACAGTAAAGATGGTGGCAACAGAGCTTGACTGACTGACAATGGTGTGTGTGTGTGTGTGTGTGTGTGTGTGTGTGTGTGTGTGTGTGTATGTGTATGTATGTGTATATATTTCTCTCTCTCTCTCTCTCTCTCTCTCTCTATATATATATATATATATATATTTATCTATCTATCTATATTTATCTATCTATCTATCTATCTATCTATCTATCTATCTATCTATCTATCTATCTATCTATCTATCTATCTATCTATCTATCTATCTATCTATCTATCTATCTATCTATCTATCTATGGCTTGTCATTCTCTTCTGAAATTTTTTTCTTAAATTTCCCAGGCTATTTTACAGTCTTGAAATTTCTTAGCACACTAATAGATCTGATCCCATTTTTATTTCAAGCCTGGATGATGTTTGGCCAGGTGTTTGTATCTGCTGAGATAATATAATGTTTAGATTGCGTTATTAAACTGCTGCAATTAAGAATAGTGATATTATGACAAAATTACATTTCAGCTGGAAACGAGCATCTGCATTCATCATCACCACTTCAATTACTGTTTGTAATGAGTCACTAGATTTTTTTTTCTTTCTTTTCAACAATAGGTTCCAAATGTCACTTTCTACATGCAGTTTGAAGGTGGGCAGATATTAATAATTGTGACAATCTAAGAAAGAGCTGCGAAATTTCATGGCCCCTCAGACAATGCTGAACTATAATTCTCCATCTGACTACTGAATATTAAAATTTCAGTATTAAAGTCTGAATTTTTTGCTAAGGGTTTTCAAGCAAGATCTGAAAAAAGAACATCAGGTGACAGCTTGGCATTATCCTACACTATAATCAGAATTCTTTAAGGGAAAAAAGAAGCAGAAGTGAGTTATTATACAATATACAATATCAATTGATTACATCAACTGATTAATACAAATAAGCACAAGCATGTATGTCATGTGGCTTGAAGATGAACCTATATAATTTGGGATGGTAACACTGAAAACAGCATAGCTAGACTATTAACATTCGCAGCTAGCACAGCCCTAGTTTTAAGCATGGAAAGACAAATCATTTTTTTTACTGAATCATGTTTTCTAGAGGCTGTCTCAATCCATCTATTTTGATGTACATTTCATCATAAAATGTAAAAGGAGAGAATAAAACTTAATATGGCCATCCTCTTCATAATCATAAGATGCTTTATGGCATTGTTTCTGGTTTCTGACTAAAAAATACAAGTTTATGACTATACTTCATAAAAACCTCAAGGTATATTTGACAATAAAGTAAAGATACACATAAACAGCTTCAACTTTGACAAGGAGAAAGACAAAAGTAAGCATAAACAATGCTATCCACCTCCTCTTTTTCTTATTTTAGACCTTTTTCTTTCCACAGCAGACACCTTGAATTAAGCCCTCCAAACTTATCTTGAAAACTCTTAAATCAAATCCTACAGAACAGATTACTGTATACCACACTCTGAACATAAACACTTGATGTCCTTGTTTTAGTGTCCCTCCTTCATTTTGCCAACATTAAAAAAAAAGGATGGAAAGGAAATCAGAAAGACATGATGTAATGGCTTACTTTCTCTAAAAGTATGCACATTTTTTTACCTTCCTAGGCAGTATCTGTCTTAAAATTCAAGAAACAATTTATCATTTATAGCCTTGCTCTGATACCATTGTCTACATAGAAGTCTCCTATAATCTTGTCTACACAGCAACAGTCCAATGAAGTAAATTAAGTTGAATTAAAATTACTCAGTGAACTCTGTGGTTCAGTGAGGGCATCAGCATGGGTCTCCCTGCACATCCAGCTCCTTAACCTTAGTATTGAACTAACACTCAATTTGAAATGAACTGGGTTCTGTAGGTAATCAATAAAGAACCATTTTTCTCTTCATCGAGTAAGGATTACTGAAGTCCTGTCAAGTCCCACCACATAGACCAGACTAGGAAGGCAACTTACAAGAAGGCTAACATTAATTTTATTGAGAGTCTAATTCCCCTAACCTCCTCCCCTTTCTTATACTTTTTGTGAATTAGGGAGGTCCCTGTCTGAGCCTCTTCCAAATATTTTCTGTCTGTGATGACTTAAGATATGTTTCACCTCCTATTACCTTGGTGATGGATCTTGCATATCACTGTCAAGGTCATCTTCCTTACTCTCTACACGAACTGTACAATTTTATTTTATTTTTTTTAAAAAATGTGAATCACCCAGAGTCAGCGGAGGGTTCTGGTTATTTTTGCTACCGGTGAGCATCGTGAGCATGTGCAGAAGTGAACTCATGTTCCATCGGGCGATTTCACTTCCGTGCATGCTTAGGATGACATTACAAGCTGAAACACAGCTGTGCTTTGGAGGAAGAATAAAGGTCCGTATTGAAACAAGGGCGGGTGGGAGAGCTTTTTTTCCGACAGCTCAGGACGTGGAGAAGCCAGGAAAAAAGCCTAAAAATGACGTCATCGCCGGGCTCCTACCGGTGCGGCATCCCGCACAGCACCGGTAGGAACCCACCACTGCCCAGAGTTATTGGGATTCTGGAAGTATATAAATAAATGAATAAATACTGTGTATATATGCATTTTTAAAAGGGGATTTTTTAAAAAAGAAAAGAAATACTCTTTCATCTCTGCTTCTAATTACTCAGTAAATCATTAGAACTGTGCACCTTTTGAAGTGGTGCTTTGATTTGATTAAGGATTCTCTTGAAAGTAATTTGAAGCAATGTGGCTTTCTCACTTTTGCTTTTCAATCCTTCACATTCATGTGACAAACTAGCTATGGTTTGGCTCTGAAAAATATCCTATTCAGGCTTCTTGCCTGCCAGGAGCTCTGTTGAGCTCTGTTGGAGAATGTGTCTATGAGTTCTGTTGTCCTTGTCAATGCTCAAAAAAGTTTTTGTGTATGCACTAAACTTCTAGCTTTGGCAAATGAAAGGTGGGAGTTAGAGAGAAACTTTAAAGTAACATGTAATGGTTCACTGAAGCAAAACATTGCTTCTTTGGGTTCATGAAGAGACTCACAGCCCCTCTATAGTGATTTTTTTGACATGGTAAATCTAAATCCGCCTGCACAGGTAGCTCATTGACTCGATCAATCAATATATACCTCTCACATATATGGGTACTTGAACTTCCTTCAAAATAATCTTATCCAGTACATCCTGATGTACTGACTTTAAGCACTTATAATTTGTAACTTTCATGCAATAAAGACCAATTCATCTGGAATAACACCAGGTTGGAGAGGGCTACTCTCTCCAGGTTGGAGAGGGCTATTCTGTGAACATCTATGTGACAACTTGTAGAGAGAATGAAGGTGGCCTTAATAGGGATACAGAAAAGCCATGAGGGGATGAATCAAGTTTAGAACTATGAGATCAAATTTGAAAGTGGCTCAGACAGACATCTCACTGAACTATAAAAGAAGAAGGAGGTGGTAGAATCAGATATGTAAGATTCTGTTATTATAGCCAATCCTAATAAAAATAATTTTAGTCTTCTGTGGAGTTGATTTCCTACTCTGATCTACCTAGTGGAGATGGAACAACTCCTATGTTTCTATTTAAATTCTTCTTTCTACTCCACTTTTCGTGTCTACCTCAGCCAAAATCCAATTTCTTGTCTTTTTGCATGTACTTGTCTTTGAAAACGGAAACCTGCTCTTTCATTTACGCTTACTTCACAAAATTTATAAATATGATGTGGAATGAATGAATAAATCCTGTTTAAAGAAAATGATAAAATGTAATAAAAACATGAAACTGAGGTTATATTTATCCACATCTGAGGCTGAAATCAGTGTTTGCATTTCCAGTACCATATCTTAGAGCAGGGGTCTCCAAGCTTGGCAACTTTAAGACTTGTGGACTTCAACTCCCAGAATTCCTCAGCCAGCAGAGCAATAGTCTGAGCAGAAAATTTCCTGTCTCGCCACTCAACATTATTATTAAATGCATGCATTCATTACTGCTAGGTCAAACTATTTTTTGTTCACATATTTCTATTTTTATTTACTATGCTTACTGTTGTGTTCTGATTGACCTATAACTGAACCATGAACTTGTTTTGACTAGATGACCTCTGATTGAACTGCAAGTCGTTATGTTTATAGTTGAACTCTACCTGAACTGTTGTTGCCACCCTGGTCATGTGTTTGAATGCTCATACGCTATTGGTTGTTGTGTCTGACAGCTCCCTATAAAAGGGCTATCTGTCAGACTGCAAGTCGCTGGTTGCTTGAGTGAGCTAATAAAAGAGCTGTTCTGAAGTCTGTCTCCTGTGATCTTTGCCCACAATTTAACACTTATGTTTTGTTTACTTCACATTTCCGTAAAAAGCAGCTTTAAAAAATAAGTTTTTTAAAAATTAACTAAGTTCTAAAAACAAAGAAAAAGACTAGCCAAAATTAGAAAAAGGAACAAAAACTTTCATGGCATCTATTTACAGACATATGGGCATCAATAAATGGAAGCCTTGGGTTGCTGTAGTCATTCATAGCTAATATAGTGATTTGAAAGATACATCATCAATGTATGTGATTAACATGAAGATCATAGTGAATATTTTATATATTATACATTAAGGTTACAGTTGAAGCCAAACTGACTTCAATCTTATATGCATATATATTTGCTCACTGCTAGAATAATTTGCATATTAAAAAATAATGCAACTTTTTACTCTAGATGGGAAATAGCAGCTAAATGAAACAGACAATTTTATGTTCAACAGGTTTTTTTTTCCAAATGAATTGAAATGTGAGCAAGAACACTTAGATGTATTTTATTTGCTTTTAGAAATAACCATGTAAATATAAAAAACTTATTTAACTTACATTTACGTTCATTAATCGATTGGGAAACAGATTTAATGGAAAACTTCCATGTCTAGAAGCTAAGGGACAAATCCTCCTTGGACATGTTAATGGTGTATATAATAGGAAGAATGAATTGCATGGACTGCAGGAATGCCTAGAGACTGCATTTGCTATCCCTATTATAAATCTGAACAGACAAGACAAATTAATCGTATCAAAAGTAGGTAATAATAATTATGCATTAGGGCTGGGTATGGGTGCCCCCTCCTCCTTCTGGCAAGAGTTATTTTTGATGAATTGCAAAATGAGTAAAATAAAAGATTATTTCAAACATTTTTGCTCCCCCCCCCCCGCCTTTACTGTCAGCAATTAACTTCTCACGAAGAGAACTTTCATTAGCATAGTTTAAAAGACTGGGAAAAGAGCCAACCTGGATTGATCTGAAATGGATGAAACTAGAGCTGTGCGGAGGCTCCAGGAGGTGCAATCTGTAGCTCCTGCTCTAATATGGAAGCGAGTTCTAGGATGGAGGATCTGATTCCCACGAGATCCCCCAGCAGGTTTTTTTTAATTTATTTTTATTTGTCAAGCACATATGATTACAAGCAAAGTATAAGCAAAGTATAAACATGATGTAATAGTACAAGCATGAATAAGAGTAAAAGAGGTATGAATATATGGGTGCAATTGGACAGGAACGGTAGGCACGATTGTGCGCTTATGCATGCCCCTTACAGACCTCTTAGGAATGGGGTGAGGTCAATGGTAGATAATCTAAGGTTAAAGTTTTTGGGGTTAGGGGAAGAAACTACTGAGTCAGGTAATGCGTTCCAGGCATTGACCATTCTGTTGTTGAAGTCGAATTTTTTGCAATCAAGTTTGGAGCGGTTTACGTTAAGTTTGTATCTATTGTGAGCTCATGTATTGTTGCGGTTGAAGCTGAAGTAGTCATTAACAGGTAGGACATTGTGGCAGATAATTTTGTGAGCTACAGTACATTTAGGTCAGATTGAAGGCGGTGTAGTTCTAAATTTTCAAGTCCCAACATTTCAAGTCTGGTTTCATATTCTCTTGCGAACAGAGGAATGTAATACTCTACTTGTGAAATATCTCTGGACATTCTCAATTGTGTTAATGTCTGATATGTAGTGTGGGTTCCAGACAGATGAGCTGTATTCAAGAATTGGTCTGGCAAATGTTTTGTATGCTCTGGTTAAGAGTAAAATGTTACCAGAGAAGAAGCTACGCAAGATTAGGTTAACCACTCTTAATGCCTTCTTAGCTATGTTGTTGCAGTGGGCTCTTAGATCATTAGAGATGAGTACTCTTTGGCAATTCTACCTTAAACAAATCTGCTGCAAACGCTCCAGCCAGTAGGAGGAGGGTGCTCTAAAGGATGACTTCCCCTCATTTTTTTCCAAAAGGAAAAAAAAATCCACTCTCTAGGCATGAACTATCTTCAACTTTGGTATCTACATTCATAAAACAATAAGCATGCAAAGGATATACAGCTTCATATAGATCCTGTACTGGCATAATCTTAAGGGACAGTAAACTATTGAAATCAATTAGGATGAATTATTCTGTATCCCAAAGGAAGGCTTGGACAGAGATAGCAGTTTATTCAGTCTCATTAAAGATGTAGGACATTTCGAAACTAGAGTACAACTACTACAAACCAATTACACACACACACCCCATTCTGCAAACACACATGCCACTATTTTGTATCCTTTTCTGGATCAGGTCTTCTCCTCTCAGTTTTTTCTTGGATGCTCAACTGGGGGTGGGTTCCTCCCAGTTTGGACCAGTTCGCCTGAACCGGTAGCGACCCGCTGGTGATATCACAATGATGTCGCTGAACCGGATCGGTCGGTGCTGGTCCGTGGGTTTTGTTTTGAATTTGTTTTGAATTTGTTTCCAAACTTTTTTCTTTTTTTTTTCTTTCTGAGCATGCGCAGAAGCTGAGTTCTGGCACTGTGCATGCAGTCACCATCTTTTTTTGGCTTAGTTTTATTTCCAGATTTTTGGTCACTGCACATGCACGTGTGCGTGAGGTGCGCCTACATAGCATGGGAGGGAGCGAACCGGCAGCGAGGTAAGTTGGAACCCACCCCTGTGCTCAACTCTTGGTTCTTTCCCCCCCACCCTCATAATGGAGTCTGATTGTGACATGATTATGCAGTGGGTAGTGAAGTTGCTGGATTATGGATGTCTGTGAAGGTTAATGGAAGTTGATGCTTGGTAATGTTGATGGCATCAACCCAAAGTTACCTGTGCTCAGTGTGCTGGAGTGCAGAAGCACCTGGGTATTATAAGGAGGCAGTGGTAGGAGCAGGATGAGTTAGGGTTAGGGTTAGGGTTAAGTCAATGTGAAGGCCACTTTGAATCCAAACCCTGTTTCTTCTAGAGGACCCTTTCCTTATTGATTCTGAGTGGTTTGACTAGAAGACTTGCATTGCTTCCCTAACTTTCCCCTCTTACTGACTTTAGTATCAAAGTTACTCCTCCTTCTCTGTGTCCCTCCTTATTACACACCTGTACCAGGGGCGGTTTCCTCTTACCTGGCTATCGGTGCGCTGTGCGCATATCATCATGTTTCGTGAGCATGCACGCTCGCTATATATGCGCGTCCCCTCATGTGATTTTGCTTCTGCGCATGCGCGGAAGCAAAAAATTGCCAAAAACTCACACACGTGAGCGTCCCCTTGCAAAATGCGCAGGAAGCAAAAAAGGCCAAAAATTCAGAAAAAAAGATGTCACTGCGTGACGGACCGGCAAAGACGGCATCGGAGCAGTCACGTGCTAATTGCGCAATTGACAGTCCCTACCGGAACGGCACATGGACCGCACCGGTAGGAACCCATCACTGACCTGTACCAAGGGAACTCTACCCCCTCTTTAACTCTACCCCCTCTTTCTGTATAAACAGAACAATGTTACAATGCAAGCAGGCCTTGCATTGTGAGACACCAAGCTGATTTCATCAGTTTCATTGCTCCTGACTTCCACCCCATGAACATTGATGCTTTAAACTCTGAACTTTCCCTCCTCTCTCAACAAACCAGTTTTTTCCTGTTGTCTGGATAAAATACATTCCAAGTTCAGGATAAGGCATCCCAATTCATCAAATGCAAAAAATCCAAACTCTGTCCTTGCTGGTGACATCATGTATCAATCACAACCCTGCAGTGGCCAGTCAGGACAAACAGGCAAAGTGTGGTCCCCAACCTTCCACCACTCTCCATTGGTCACTCCCATTGCAGAAAGGCACATTAATTTGTTTTGGCACAACTTCATTGCAAGGAGAAATCACTCCATTATATACTTGGTTCCATGCATAATTCTCTTGGATGTCAAAAGTCAGATTGAATAATTAATCTTCATTACACTTATATTCCCCTTTTCATTCTTCAACATAGGGTGACTTTGAGACAGTCTTCCCATCTAGGTCCACACCAAACCCCGCTCCAATTTGCTTTAACAATCTAAGCCCTAGAAGCAGGCATTGGACTATACATTTCACAGTTGGTACATCTTACATTAAATGGCCACTCAGTGATGCTTGATGGGCAATCATGGACATTGATGTCTAACACATCTGGAGGCCACCAGCTTAGAGAAGGCTCTTTAAGGTTCATTATTGATTCAATGGGACATCAAGAATTCAGAACCCATGGGAAATTAGCTGACCATAGAACACAGAATCATTTTCAACATTTTCTTGGTAAAAATCCAGTGCTAAGCTGTTTGATCTGATAGTAACCATGGTAATTGTTTCTACTGAATAAATGTCCACTAACCAGCAATGAAAAGTTCACTAGACTAAACTTTCTAATGTGTTTTATTTAGCTATTATGGGGTTAATGAAAGGAGAAATCATTCTGCTCATCTCATTTAGCACATTTACATTGAACTGAGCACTGGATTTTATCAGAATTTAAGTTTTTGCCAAGAACTTGCTTTTGTTTGATCTCACCCACCCACCCAACTACTTGCTGCTGTTTTAAATTCTGATGATGCCAGTGGTGATCACTAAATAACCCCACTACCTCAGGGTGTAAGGGCTTAATAAATTACAAGAGGAGAGGGATATATTTCAGATTAAATATCTGAAAGTTTTAAACTGTCCTGAGATTTTGTCCTACATAATGAGAAATAAATAAACCAGATCTCTGCATTACCACTGTGCAGAATGCTACTTCTCCCTGCAGGGACTAGAGAGGTAGGGATGGAGCTGTATGAATGCACAGAGAAGTGGGACACACTTGCCTAAGAGCTGCAATTAGCCAAGTTTCTAAGGTGGTGTTTGCACATTTGTGATTTGCCTTCAAGCTGTACACAAAAGATGTACAGTTTGACAGCATGAAAATTGTGGAGCCCACATTTCTTGGTATTGTTTGATTTGGAAATTGAAACAAGATGCAAAAATACAGATTGTGGGGTGGGGGTGGCCTGTGCGTGATGCATCCGACCTGCAGGCCGCCAGTTTGACACCCCTGCTTTAAAGCATAGATTGTGAAGCTCTTTGAAGAACTGTCCTCAGTGAACTAGGGCACATGGCCAGTCCATGGAAGGATGGCATCTTGCAATTAGTTCTTTTTTAAAATAAAATTATTTTGCTCCTTTTCACTGCTTGCAGCTCTTGCCAGCTCAGCCTTCCCACCAAAATCTATAAATATCAAGAAAGCAATTACTATATATTTTTTAAAATAAATTAGATTTGATCTCATTTGAGAAGCATGTTTCCCCCCCCACCCCGCCTGCTAAATGCCTAGCTAGAAATATAGATTGTAATCACACATATCTTCACTTAAAAATGACAATTTTACATAAAACACAAGCAAGAATATGGCATGGAATCCAGATGACAAATAATTCTAATTCTAAATTTGCTTCCTTGTGAGCTCGGTGCAATAGATTTTCTTTAATATGGTTCTTCACCACATGTTTAAACATGTGCACCGTAACCTTTGATTTAATTTCCTAGAATCTATTACCTTCAGCTTAAAAAGGCAGTGAACTGGATCAATACTTCTGCTAACTTGAAAAAAGGATTTGAATGATTCAATTGTTTTGACCCTCTTCAAAATATTTATAGGGTATTATTTTTAAATATTTTGCTAGGCAGAAGTGTGTGTGACTGTGTGTGTGTTGCTACTTTATTTTATATTATACATTATTATTTGAGGGTGCTGCCTCTCCAGTCTCGCTCTTCTATAAGCTGCAAATATTCAGGCTAATAGGAAATTCTGTTTGACTTCACTATGAGTTCTCCATGGGTTCAGCCAAATGGTTGAATGGGGTTTCATTGTTGTTGTTTTGTTGCTTTACTATAACTCAGATTTGATCTGATCTGAAAAAGATCTGGAGACTTGTAATGTTTATTTCTCATTTGACAGTTATTTTCATTAGGCTAATAAAATAAATTTCCCCCTGATATCTCATGTTCCTAACAATCCTTATTATAAAATGTGCAGCCTGGACTCAAAGTTTCCTTTCCCACTGCCAGTTGAGATCCAGCTTACTTTTATTAGAAATTAGGAAGTTTTACCCCAATGTCACCTCAGTTTATACTGACTTTTATGAAGGCTAACTGGTGCACATTTTTCATATGTGGATAAATTTTGGGGTACTTTTCAGTCCATTAGAATTGCCTAATCCTGAATATTGTTTTTCTAATACAGCATTGAAATTGCTGATTCCCAGAACTAATTTTACAAAATTGTAGGGTGAGAGACTACATAAAGATAAATTGAAAACTACCATATCTATAAAAATGATGGAAATAGAATCAGGAAGCAAATGTGCCTGAAATCTCCATAAAACAATATTTTAAAATGCCATTAAAGTGCAAGCAATTTATATTGGAACTCATAAAACATTCCCAATATGCCACAAAGTTCATGTATCAAGTTTTATCATGTGTATAAATTAGAATAAATTATATAAATTATCATGTGTATAAATTAGGGATGTGGTGGCTCAGTTGCTAAGACGCTAAGCTTGTCGATCAGAAGGTCGGCAGTTCAGCGGTTTGAATCCCTAGCACCATGTAACGGAGTGAGCTCCTGTTACTTGTCCCAGCTTCTGCCAACCTAGTAGTTCAAAAGCACATACAAAATGCAAGTAGAAAAATAGGGACCACTTTTGGTGGGAAGGTAATAGCCAGTAGTGGGTTCCTACCGGTGCGCTCTCCGCCTTTCTTCGCCGCCGAGCCGAAGACGCTGGCGGCGTTTGCGGTGGGGGATTCCCCCGCCCGCTTTCCCGGGACGCCGGGATGCCGCCATCCCTGGACGCCGCCATCCCGGGACGCCGGGATGCTTGCGCAGAGTGCAGAAGAACGCAAATGGCGGCATCCCGGCGTCCCGGGAAAGCGGGCGGGGGAAGCCCCCGCCGCAAACGCCGCCAGCGTCTTCGGCTCAGCGGCGAAGAAAGGCGGAGAGCGCACCGGTGGGAACCCACTACTGGTAATAGCGCTCCGTGCGCCTTCACCATTTAGTCATGCCGGCCACATGACCACGGAGACGTCTTCGGACAGTTCTGGCTCTTCGGCTTAGAAACAGAGATGAGCACTGCTCATAGAGCCAGAAACGACTAGCACACATGTGCGGGGGAACCTTTACCTTATAAATTAGAAATAACAATATAGTTTCAATGAGAATGGCAATCTTGGGGTGAAAAGAGTCCTTGTACTTTTGATAATATTATTTTATGTAACTGTTCTAGATTCTGTGGATAGTGTTATAAATAAATAGATGCCTGAACCCAACTGTGCTGGCAATACCCAATTAATCAATTCTTTTGATTGAAAGTCTTGAAAGAAATTTGACAATCACTATGAATCTTTCCCAGTCAATTCAGCTATTAAACTATAATCCATATTTTCAAAGATATACAGCCCTACGGAAGTGATTTAATGCTTCTTGTTGACTGCTACAGTACATATACTGTCACAAAGCACACAAATTATATATATTTATATTCTACTCTGTTGTAGCCTGCTCAGAATCCTTGGATTGGAGCAAACTGTAAAAACAAATCAACCCACTGATAAACTAAAAAAAAATTATTGACTCAGTGGCATTTTAAAAATGCGTGAAATTACTGTGGCTGAAAAATTAATGCAACAATAAAGCACTCTGAAATATTCATTGAGTGAAAGATCATAGAAAGAATCATAGGACTGAAAATAATCTTAGAAATCATCTCAAATCATCAATCAACAAGCATGAATCAACCAGCACAGGATTCATCAGAGTATTTCTTACTGATGATCATCCAACATCTGATTGAAAATCTTTAATGAAGGAAAACTCATGTTTTATGCAGCAGCTTTTTGCACTGATGGATAACTCAGCAAGTCCCCAGCAATCTAAAATAAATAGGATTATCAGTGCATGTAACATAGATGTTTGTGCGGGTAAGATTATCAGCCCTGCTGTCAAGCAAAACCAAGCATTTAATAGTGAGTGCCATACCATGTGCACTAATCAAACAGGTGGCAAGAAAGTAGGGGCAGTCAGGCACAACACAGGTTATGTAGACAGTAAACACAGGATCAATCAAAATGGACTCAAATGTCCAATGCAGAGTATGAGGAATAAACAGGAAGAATTAGAAATTCAAGTAAATGAGGGTAGATATGATATTGTTGCCATTACAGAAACTTGGTGGGATGAAACCCATAAATGGAACATACAGTTAGAAGGATTTAAATTATTTAAAAGAAATAGACCAGGTAAAAAAGGAGGTGGAGTTGCATTATATAAAAGAAATAACTACATCTCTACAGAAATAGAGCACAACAATGACGAAAATTATCTTGAATGCATTTGGGTCAATATTAAAGGGGGGGGGATGACATTGCCATAGGTGTATACTATAGGCCACCCAACCAACCAGAGGAAATAGATGAACTTTTCCTAGGCAGCTAACTAAGATATGTAGGAAGCACATCACAATAGTAATGGGGGATTTTAACTACCCTGACATCAACTGGGAGACAAACTGTGCACCAAGTGGAAGATCCAACAGGTTCCTAACAAAGCTAGCAGACAACTTTGTTTCCCAAAAAGTAGAGAAGGGAACAAGGAGATCAGTTATATTGGACTTAATTCTCACTAACAGAGATGAAATGATAGAAGGTGTTGAAGCTACAGGAACCTTGGGGGCGAGTGATCATGCAATATTGGAATTCAACATTATGTAAGCACAAGCAATAGAACAAAGTCAAACTAGAATCTTGGACTTTAAGAAAGCTATTTCAATAAACTTAGAGAGAGGTTGGGAAGGATTCCATGGATGAGAATCATCAAGGTGAAAACAACTCAAGAAGCTGGGAAATTTTGAAAAGTGAGATTATAAAAGCCCAGTCTAGCACAATACCAACGAAGAAGAAAAATAACAGTTCTCAAAAGAAACCAGCATGGCTGCATAAAGAACTCTCTGACAAATTGAAAGACAAAAAGGACAAGTATAAAAAGTGGAAAGAGGGCACATAACTAAGGCAGAATATCAGCAAATAGCCCAAGCCTGCAAAGATGAAGTGAGGAAAGCTAAGGCTCACAATGTGACAAAAGTAAAAAATAAGAAAAAAGTTTCTTCTAACATGTTAAAAATAAGAAAAAAGTCAAGGAAATAATTGGTCCATTGCTGGGAGAAATTGGCAAGAAGGTGACAAGCAACAGGGAGAAAACAGAACTACTTAAATCATTTTTTTTGCAACTGTCTTTATACAAAGGAAAAAAACCAGTCCAACCTATCAAAAACAGCACCACAAAAAACATATTAGGAACACAAGTTAAAATAGGGAAGAAAATGGTAAGTGAGCACCTATCTACTCTAGACGAGGTCAAATCACCAGGACCAGATGGATTACACCCCAAGGTTCTGAAGGAACTGGCAGACGAGATCTCAGAACCACTGAACTATATCTTTCAAAGATCCTGGAGCACTGGGGAACTGCCAGAGGACTGGAAAAGAGCTGATGTAGTCCCATGTTCAAAAAAGGGAAAAAAATAGACCCAGGAAACTACAGACCTATCAGCCTGATCTCAATACCAGGGAAGATTCTGGAAAAGATAATCAAGCAACGAATCAGTGAACACCTAGAAGCAAACAAAGTAATAACCAAAAACAAACATGGGTTTGTCAAAAACAGATCATGCCAGACTAATCTCATTGCATTCCTTGACAAAGTGACAAAATTAGTGGACCAGAGGAATGCTGTCGATATAATTTACTTGGACTTCAGTAAGGCATTTGATAGACCATAACCTACTACTTGATAAAATAAAATAAAAAAGTGGGCTAGACAACATCACCACCAGATGGATTCATAACTGGCTGACCAACCGCACTCAACATGTAGACCTCAATGGAATTGCATCTACATGGAGGGAAGTATGCAGTGGGGTATCCCAAGGCTCTGTTTTAGGCCCAATACTCTTCAACATCTTCATCAATGACTTGGATGAGGGAATAGATGGGGAACTCATCAAATTTGCAGACAACACCAAACTAGCAGGAATAGCCAACACTCCAGAAGATAGACTTAAGATACAGAAGGATCTTGACAGACTTGAACATTGGGTGCTATCTAACAAAATGAAATTCAATGGTGAAAAAGTAAGGTTCTACATTTAGGCAAGAAAAACAAAATGCACAGGTACAGTATATGTGGTACCTTGCTCAATAGTAGCAACTATGAGAGGGATCTTGGAGTCCTAGTGGACAACCATTTAAATATGAGCCAGCAGTGTGCAGCAGTTGCCAAAAAAAGCCAACACACTAGGCTGCATAAACAGAGGAATAGAATCAAGATCACGTGAAGTTTTAATACCACTTTCTAATGCCTTGGTAAGGCCACACTTGGAATACTGCACCCAGTTTTGGTTTACGATGTAAAAAAATGTGGAGACTCTATAAAGAGTGCAGAGAAGAGCAACAAAGATGATTAGGGGACTGGAGGCTAAAACATATGAAGAATGGCTGCAGGAACTAGGTATGTCTAGTTTAATGAAAAGAAGGACTAGGGGAGACATGATAGCAGTGTTCCAATATCTCAGGGGTTGCCACAAAGAAGAGGGAGTCAAGCTATTCTCCAAAGCACCTGAGGGCAGGACAAGAAGCAATGGGTGGAAACTAATCAAGAAGAGAAGCAACCTAGACCTAAGGAGAAATTTCCTGACAGTTAGAACAATTACCGTATTTTTCTGAGTATAAGACGCACCTTTTTCCTCCCTAAAAGTGGCTGAAAATTTGGGTGCGTCTTATACTTCGAATGTAGCTTTTTCGAAGCTTTTTCCCCAGCCCTAACTAGGTGCTAACAAATCTTCCCAGCTCTTACCTTGCAGGCGTTTTCATTGTTACTCTCTCTGAAGAATGGTTTTCCAGCCCTAAGTCTTTGCAGGGTTTTTTTCATTGCTCTACTTGCTCCGAATAAGTTTTTTTCTAGCCCTAACCAGGTGCTAACGATCTTCCCAGCTCTTACTGGCTTGCAGGCTCTTTCATTGTTACTCTCTCCGAAGAAGGTTTTTTTAAAGTCCTAACCAGGGGATAAAATAGTGTGCTGAAGCTGACCAGACTAAGGATGCTAGCCAGATGAATACCTGGTAGGCAGATTTTTTCCCCCTATTTTCCTCCCCAAAAACTAAGGTGCGTCTTATACTCCGGTGCGTCTTATACTCCGAAAAATACGGTAATCAGTGGAACAACTTGCCTCCAGAAGTTGTGAATGCTCCAACACTGGAAGTTTTTAAGAAGATGTTGGATAACCATTTGTCTGAAGTGGTGTAGGGTTTCCTGCCTAAGCAGGGGGTTGGACTAGAAGATCTCCAAGGTCCCTTCGAACTCTGTTATTCTGTTAAACTCACACATGAGGGGTCCTTGGTGGTCTCTAGAAGATCTCCAAGGTCCCTTCGAACTCTGTTATTCTGTTAAACTCACACATGAGGGGTCCTTGGTGGTCTCTGAGCTTGGTTTTTTTCTTGCAGATCTTTCATTAGCCCAACTACTAGGTAACACCATCAGAGCATGTTACCTAGTTTGAGTAATGAAACATTTGCAAGAAAACAACCAAGCTCAGAGACCACCAAGGACTCTTCATTTCAACCCTGAGCTACAGATATTCTCCTTTATTGATAACTCAGACAGTTTGGAAGTTGTTCCTGACATCTAGCCTGAACCTACTTCACTGTGGCCTACTGAAAGCCCTGAACACATGGCTGTTCCTGCAAGCACTGGGCCAAGTCTTTGGGTAAGTCCAACTCTGAAATGGTTTAAGTGATGCTTTATGGAGATGAATGCTTTTCTTTGGCTGCTCTTTGTTTTGTTCTGAGTATTTAAATTTCTTGGAAGCCACCCAAAGTTGTTTTGAATCATGTGGGCATAAAAATTGAATGAATGAATCAATCAATCAATAAAGAAATACAATTTCTCAATCCTTTTATTCTTTACCAAACCTTTTCAGCAGGATTTCCATGCTCCAATTCCGGAATTTTTGTGAAAGCATTTTTTCCCCTTCACATACAATTTAGCTTTCTATTCCAATAAGGGCACAAGGTTCCCTTATTAGATAAATAAGGCTTAGGTCCTCTTTATCTAATATGCCATGATACTGAGTAACCTACAAAACAACAACAATAAAATAAAACAAACCATAAAAACGTAGCAAAAACTCTCACCACACCAAAAGCAAACACTCCTTGATACATCCACATTCAATTTCACTGGGCTCCAGCTTCTCTGTACCTTAAAGCTTGTCAGAGGAATCCTCTCTTCAAGACTTTCCAAGAGGCTGCGAATGTGGGGTCCTGCCAGATTGTAGGGAGAAGTGTGCTCTATAGGGCATGGCTGCTCTAGAGAATGCATGCTTTTTAGGTCCCATTGGATTCCAACATGTAAAAATAGGGACTGGGGGTGCACCCGCCCTGTCTAACCTAGCAGAATGGGCAGATACCTCTAGAGAGAATTAGTCCTGCAAATAATCTGACTCTGTACCATGCAGGTCTTTAAAAAGGATAACCAGGATCTTGAATTGCAAGTACAAAACCAGAAGCCAATGTAGCTCACACGTTTCTTAGCTTTTTATCTAGTATTTTTAACATCTTAGTATTTATGATTTCAATTGTAAGCCACCAAGAGTAGCTTTGCAGAGTGACGTGGGTGACATATACATTTAATGAATGAATAAATAAATAGCTCAGACAGCAGTGGTATAACACAGACAAATTGTGGAGCATCCAGTAGTAGACATACTACCACATTCTGGATGGTCTTCAAGGGCAGGTCCATGTAGAATGTGTTACCATGCTCCAAGCAGGAATCACCCAGGATGGGAACAAGGGCTCCCAGTGCTCTTAGGAAGACTAAATGCTGCTCACATCTAGCAGATCACAACAATGTTTGGCGCCTCTGCTGCTGTTTCCCCCAGCCAAAGTCCCATGTATTGTATATCTCACCTCTTTGCTCAGGCTTGTGAGCTTCCAGAAGCTGCTCTCTGCCTTAAGACTAGCCAGGTATGGAAGACAAGAAGGGAAAAGGAAGGGGAAAGGAAAGTGCATCCTTGCAAATGCCTGTTTGCTTTCCTGGTTTCTTTATTCATTTAGTCAGATCTGTTCATCATGTAAACAATGGTTTTTGATAGATTATCTTTGCCTGCACAAATGTAGTCCTTGGCAAATGTCTGAATATAGATTTCAAATGTTTTTATTTCTGCTTAAGATCAATCTATGATCTCTCTCCTCCCCCCATGTATATTTTCACAGGCACAGAGAGATTTTATTATGTATTTGTGTAACTACACAAAAATGCTTGTGTAAACTTTTCCATTCCTTTTTTTTTTGTTGCTCTGTTGGATTGCTTTTCTTTTTATATATTGCTGTTTCATTCTTTTTGGGGTAGCTTTTTTTCCCCTCTGAAGTTTTGGACAACAAGAATAAAGCTGGTCCAGGTGTGTCTTTCCAAGGAGAGAGTTTCATAACATACATTTATTTGTGTATTTGTTAATTTATTTGCAGCTATTTATATCCTGCCTAGCTCTTGCAACTCGGAGCACTTTACAAAAGTTAAAGGAAACAGTCACATGAAAACAACTGGATCATGTGGTAATCATATGTTTAAAAAAACCAAGCAGCTTGGTTGCCAAAATAATATTCAGGAAATCACAACATTATTCACCAAACAATCATTTAAATAGTCCAGGTTTACTATCCTTGCAAAATTTCAGTAAGCAAGCTGAAATGGCACCAGTAAGAAAATGTACTGCCGTACCTAAGCAGACACACAGCATAAAAGTGTTAGGACAAATGGAACTGTTAAATATTTAAGCCTAATGGAAAGATGTGTAGAGAAGAAATAACACCAGAATAGGGATGTCAATCATGTAAAAGATTCATGCAGTTTTGAATGCTGACAAGTCCACATGTACCATAATTAAGAATCTCAGGCATAAAATTGAAAATCTGGGTACATCAGAGAATCAGGAACTAAAGACTCAAAAGTGGATGATCCGCATTCATAGACTGTAGCTTTATATTGGTCTACAGTTGTCCTCAGCCACCTATAAGAAGTTAATTATAGATCTTATGTGCGTAGGTGAGTAAACATATACAGTATAGTTTGGAGGAAAACTCTAAATTTTTTAACAGGGAATCTTCGTAAAGTATAAATTCCACAACTGTCACTTATTGCTGAAATACACTTACACTATTGATTGCTATTTATCTTTAACATGATGGCATTATATCATATGGAAATAAGAGTCTTTGTGACATCCCCAGGGTATATTGTGAATGATAAACAAATCTTCATAGGCACAAACACTGCTACTGGGCATATGAATATTCAGTAATTTTACAGATCAATGGGAAGAAGAAAACCCAGATACATAAATCTAAAAAAATATGACTTTTTTTGACTATTGCCCTAAAGTAGCATACCTCTACATCCATCCCATTGTCAGCCTCAGTGTTTTTATTGCCTTTAGAAGAACAAATCATATTCCTGAAAAAGGAATCCTGAACTCATGTCCCTCTAATGCTAATGGCCTCAGTGCAGCAGTTGAAAAATGTGTTTCATTATCTGGTCACTAAGAGTCGACAATGACTTGATAGAACATCATTCCTCTCTCTCCCTCCCTCCTGCTGGCTGCAGTAAATAAAAGCAGTATTAGAAGAAAGGCAGGCAAGCAAGCCAGCCATTTCTGTCCTTGAAGGACTCACAGGCAGTGTTAGATCAGTGCTATGGAGAATGAATGAGAGAAAGATCCATTTCCACAACATCATACTATAAGGGGTTATAATTCTGCTAAGGAGTTGCCTGAGATATCCCTATGCTACAGCCAGCTAGGGTTTTAAGGGGAACATAACATAGCGCCGAGGTGGCGCAGTGGTTAAAATGCAGCACTGCAGTTCAGCAGTTCAGCTGTTCAAATCTCACCGGCTCAAGATTGACTCAGCCTTCCATCCTTCCGAGGTGGGTAAAATGAGGACCCAGATTGTTGGGGCAATATGTTGAACTCTGTAAACCGCTTAGAGAGGGCTGTAAAGCACTATGAAGCGGTATATAAGTCTAAGTGCTATTGCTATCCAGTATTTTGAATTAGGCCCGAAAGTCAGTGGTGAAATCCAATTTTTTTTACTACCGGTTCTGTGGGCGTGGCGTGGCGTGGCTTGGTGAGTGGGGCAAGGGAAGGATACTGCAAAATCTCCATTCCCTCCCCACTCCTGGGGGAAGGATACTGCAAAATTCCCATTCCCTCCCCACTCCTAGGGGAAGGATATTGCAAAATCTCCATTCCCGCCCCACTCTGGGGCTAGCCAAAGTGGCTAGCCAAAGTGGTTTGCCAGTTCTCTGAATTACTCAAAATTTCTGCTACCAGTTCTCCAGAACCTGTTAGAACCTGCTGGATTTCACCCATGCAAAGTCTGTTGGTAGATAATGCAGCAACTGAACAATGGATGGTTTTATGTATGGATAGGATTGTCCTTTCAATCATATTTAAAATTAAATACCTTTTAATATTTACATTATGATTAGCAATAGCACTTAGATTTATATACTGCTTTGTAGTGCTTTACAGCCCTCTCTAAGTGGTTTACAGAGACAGCATAGAGTCAGCATATTGCCCCCCGCCCCCAAAAAATCTGGGTCCTCATTTTACTGACATCGGAAAGATGGAAGGATGGATCAACCTTGAGCTGGTCAGGTTTGAACTCCTGGCAGTGGGCAGAGTTAGCCTGCAATATTGCATTTTAACCACTGTGCCACCATGGCTCTTAAATATAGGTTACAGTTTTGACTTCACTTACAGATGTTAGTTAGGTTGTTTTGTAAATGTATTTTAACTTTGTCTTAAACTTTATTTTACCATCTACTAAGATAGAGAGTGAGGGATCCTTGGTGCTCTCTGAGCTTTCTTGCTTTCTTGCAGATAGTTCATTACCCTAACTAGGTAACATCATCAGTGCTAATCCTGAGGTACAAATATTCTCCTTTATTGGTAAGATAGAGTATATATCTACAATAAACTGAATTACAATTGTCTGACTCCAGCTTTTTCTAACACTAGCAGCTTCTGGATGGTTCCGGAAGGCAGCGTTGCTGTAGTCTAACCTAGTGGCGATCAGTGGGTGGGTTACTTAATGAATCATAGCTTTCTCTCATGCTGCGATTCAGCTGAATTATTTGGATTGAGACTGAATTGCAACCTTTAAAGAAATCCCATTTTCTCAGTTTTGCTACTTATGGATAGAGTGGCAGAGATCATTACCATTTATGTAACAAATGCCCAGACATAGAGTATAAAACTCTTCTGGCCACAGGGCTCTTGCAAGCAGTATGTTACGGTCCAGATGGAGGTCAAAAGCAAAGATTATTCCTCGCTACAGTTAAAGAGCAGTGTAGATTTATTTGTAAATACATATGAGGGAAAGAAATGTCTGCATAATGTAAGCCAAGGCTTGAGCGGAGTTCATCTTTTCACTGGCAGAAAATAGAAAACTACAGGAATGGGGGATGTCGGAACGAAGGAGCTCTAATGAGGCAGAGCTCATAATAATCTCTCTGCAAAGGATAAAATAATAAAATCTGAGGCCATTTCTAATTTAATCCTCTCTCAGCAGGTTGCCAAAGCTTTTCCAGATTTCCTAACAGGTTTGGTTAATTCCATGCTAAAACCTCACTGGATGTGGATTTTTAAAAACTTAATATCCCCAACCCTTTATTCGACTGATATCTCTGTTCTCCGACTGCGTCCCATCCTTTCAGACTAAATTCTGCTATGGAAGCCCTGAGATTGAAACTGTGGGGCGGTGGGGAAATATACATAGATATAACATTGTTTATATACATAAGATGGGTACTGATATGAGGGAACATTAGGACAGGGACGGTAGGCACGCTGGTGCACTTATGCACGCCCTTTAATATCACGTGAAGAGAAGATCGAGGAAATGTCAGGTCCGGATCTATCTGATCTTCAACCTAGAAGTTTACTCCTGATGGGAAGAAATGCTTAGAAGATGCGGACATGCTTCCAGAAGGAAGATGGGTTCTGAGAATGGCTCTAATGGACCAGGTGGGAATCAGGTTCTCACGCAAACCGCAGGAGCGCCTTGGTGGCTCGAGGATATGTCCCGCTTGTTGTTATAGAAAACTGGAGATTCTGTACACTGAGTTGGGGGTCACTTTCTGATTGATGGGAGGGGAGGAGGAGCAGGGCAAGCGAGTGAGTGACAGCCCGGGGATCCCAAAAGTAGCAATTTTTGGTAGTGCTTGTTAAGAATGGAGAGGGTTTGGTAGGGGCTGCTCTTGCTGATGTACTTCCACAGGGTAAGGGCAGAGGATGATGGCCTTTTTATCCCAAGAACGTCTCCAGCTCAGGTCGTTCAAGTCTTGCAGAGTTCCGATCCACCTTCGAAGTCAAAAACAATCCAGATACTTTTCGCTTCTTCATTGCCACCACTTCATTTCCTCCCCTGGGCTCCCATGGATGCGGTCTTGGGAGTTTCCTCTGTTTTGAAAGCCACAACAACCCTTGAATGTAGACCATTGTCTGAGGGAGTAAAATAGCTGTTGAAAAGCCCTTGGTAGAGATATGGATCTGCGTAGGCGAGGATCAAGTGCCTAAGTCAGGGGCAGTTTTATCATGTCGACTCAGATTTTTTTTTAAAACTCAAAACAAATGCAGCCATATTGTTCAAATCTGCCATTCAGGTGATCTCTGGGTTCCTCCTATAAGCTGCCTTGTGGTAAATAATTCATGTCTAGAGCAATGTTGCCTGTAACATCAGAAAACGGAGTGCGGCAGTTAGAAACTGCCATGCGACGTTCTCTTTTCATGTGCATGGCCATGCAGGCACGCAGCCTCTGCCATTAGAAAATGCCACACGGAAGTTAGAAACTTCCGCACGGCATTCTCTTATTACGTGTGCGGCCGCGCCGCCACGCAGCTTAGAGGGAACAGTGGTCTAGAGCCCCCCCACCTCCTGGAACAGCTTTCAGGGTTACTGACTGGTTCTTCTGTGTCTCCCCAAGATCATCCAATCAAACAAACCATATTCTAACTGCACACACAACCGTTCTGCCATTGGCTGGAGAAAGCTAGAGAGACTAACAGATGTAACTCCTATTGTAACAGCTGCATACAACTGCCTCTCACATGTTCTTGTGCAAATCTCTCTCCCCCTCCCACATCCAAGACATTTGCATGTTTACTGGAACTCTGACACAAGTAAAGCTGGATAAACATGTGACTTAGCTTTGGTCCTGTATCTGACATGTAAAGATGAGAGTCCTTACTATTGCAACTGAGAGTCCTCATGGGTTGTTTTGTTTTTCCCTGTTTCACATTCACCCACAAGTACTCTGCATTGTCCCTGTTTTCTGCTGGGATTCAGTTTGGTATATCCGAGTGGATTGTCATTAGAGGAGCTTATGCCCTTTAATCTTCAAGATAATCTCTGCCTTGCAGGGATTCAACAATATATTTTCCATCAGGGCTGCAGGGGAAGCTATGCTTGTGTTAAAGTATACTTAGAAATATTTACCGTAACAGGAATGTGACAGTCTTGCTCCACCCACCCACCCATACGAGGCAGCAATTCCTGATGGTTGCAAAGGCAGGCTTCTTCCTGAAGAAGACATCAATACAATAAGATTGTAGATATTGGCATCATAGCGAGAAGAACACAACACATCAGACCTCAGCACTGGAGAAATAACAGGGGCAAATGTTCATCAGAGAAAAGTGTTACATTTCTTTGGTTAATGTGTTTCATTAAGGTTAGGCATCCAACAATGGGTGTTTCTTTGGTTGATGTGTTTCTAAGAAATGCTAAGAATTTGGATTTTTCTTCTGAGTGTCATTAGATCAGCTTTCACTCAAGATCTGGGGCTCTGGCTAATTAAAATTGACTTGATTTGGCGCTGCAATGAATTGTCAGCAGTATTAAGATTGCAATCAATCTCAGAGTTTCCACTGAAATCAATGAAACTCTGCTTTATATACTGAATAAGAATGTGTTTTTACTCTTGAGTATAACATCAAAGTCACATTGCTAAAGAGAATGCTAAAAGTTGGCTTTCTTTTCCTAGCCTGCCCACACAGGCCATTTTAGTTTTAAAGAGCCGAGGTGGCACAGCGGTTAGAGGCAGGTACTGCAGGCCACTTTAGCTGACACTGATCCGCAGGTCAGCTGTTCAAATCTCACCGGCTCAAGGTTGACTCAGCCTTCCATCCTTCCGAGGTAGGTAAAATGAGGACCCAGATTGTTGGGGGCAATATAAATATGCATTGCTTACTGGTGTAAACCACTTAGAGAGTGCTTGCACTGTGGGGCGGTATATAAATGTCACTAAATAAATAAATAAATAAAGGATTTTTAAAAATTCCTGCAAAAAGTATGCAACTTAGAAAGGATTCAAATCATCATCTGGCGGTTATGACTGATATCAGCCATTTATTTTAAAAATAATACCATAAAACTTGACTGGAGTGTCGAATGTTGGAAAGATGTGGAGGCGACTAAAATGAAGTTTTTGATAATAGCCAATGCATTTATTTACTGTCAAAAGGGAGAGAAAGAGAGGCATTTAAGTTTCACATTTTATTAAGAAATCTTAAGCTTTCATATTCTTCCTATCTTCCCATATCAGGATTATGAAAAGAACTAGAAGGTCAAAGGAAAATAGAACCAGATCTTCCCCACTGAAAAACTCACCTAAGAGAGAGAAAACTTCCACTTCTGAGTGGCATCATAATATTTTTTTAAATTAAATTAAATTAAATTATTTGATTTTCACAGTCTTTTATTGTCTTTGCACATGTACAAGGTAGTCCTCAACTAAAGACCACAACTGAGCCCAGAATTTATGTTGGTAAGTGAGAAATCCATTAATGAGTTTTGCCCCATTTTACAACTTTTCTTGCCACATTTGTTAAGTGAATCACTGCAGTTGTTAAATTAGTAACACTGTTGTTAAGTGAATCTGGTTTCCCCATTGACTTGGCTTGTCAGAAGGACGCAAAAGGGGATCACATGACCTTGGGATGCGGCAACCCTCATAAATGTGAGTCAGTTGTCAAGCATCCAAATGTAAATCACATGACCATGGGGATGCTGCAATGGTGATAAGTGTGAAAAATGGTCATAAGTCACTTTTTTCAGTGTTGTTGTAACTTCGAACGGTCACTAAGCGAACTGTTCTAAGTCGAAGACTACCTGTGCTGTATCTGATTTGACAGGTCTGATTTTCCTTTAACTTCTTTGAATGTCTTGGAATGGAATTTCCTTCTGTTTATTGCTGATTGCATTTCATTATTATAACACAGTGATGGCAAACCTTTTTTTGCTCGGGTGCCAAAAGGGCGCATGACTGCGCAATAGCACGCACATGTGTGCCCACAATGCAATGCCCTCCCCCCATGCATGTGCACACAACCCCCCATGATGCCCCCTGCGCATGCACACAGGCCTCACTGAAGCCTCCAAACTTCCGGTAGCCCCGTTGTGCCCATTTTTTGCCATCCACAGGCTCCGGAGGCTTTCCTGAAGCCTGGGGAGGGCGAAAATGGCATCCCCCTGCCCTCCGGAAGGCAGAAAATCAGCTGGCCAACACGCACATGCGTGCTGGAACTGACATAGAGCAACACCTCACATGCCCTTAGATATGGCTCCACGTGCCACCTGTGGCACGCGTGCCATAGGTTCGCCATCACGGTTATAACAGTTCTCCACATTATATCCCACAAAGCTATAATTTTCTTAATATTTATAAAGTGTCTATTTAGGTTGGTAAACTCTGTTGAAAATTATGCTAACAGTTTTACTGCCAAGCGGTAGTGTCCGGTGTTCCACATATGCTAAGACAAAACAAGCCGACCAAATTGTGATTCAGCACATTGTGTAAACCAGGCCAGTGCCTCCTCCTCCACTACCTATTTAGCCACTGAAAAAAACACAATAAAGCAGAAAATGCAGTGGTTTCTGGGTAAATGCTGCTATCCTAATTCTTTTCCCTTCTTATGCATACTTGAAATAGATAGTCTGCAAAGAATGGGTAAGCCAATAAAGCAGAGCATTTTGTTCAAATGGTGTTGTGTTCATTTCTAAAATGTCACCTTTCTTGAAACATCTGGAGCATGCAGAAAAACCAAGAATGGCTTGAGGTGCACTTTAAAAACCCCATAGAATACTAGATCTGTCCCACTGAATTCATTCGGATTTGCTTCCAAGAAACTATGCAGAGATTTGCAGTTTTATTGTGGAATCAGTTTTTGTGGACTGCAACTTGGGACATAATTGCATAATGACATCTGCGGAAAGTGCAGAAGTTTCATCATTTGTGTGATGTCATAATGGATGTGTCATCATTCACCCCCTCTTCCCTCCCATGCCTGTATTATTCCATGATTTCACTATTTTTTTTCATTAGTTTCTTTTAGATGAATATCCACTTCAGATATTCTGCAAAGGAAAATAGGTTGCTGTTTAATTCAGGTATACAGGTCTCAAGTAGCCTCTTTCCGTGATAACTGTCTAGGTGGTATTCATGCTTTGTCTTTCATGGTCTTCATTCATTCTTGTGGAGTCCATTTGTGTAAATGAATGCTCTATTTTACAAATAACTGGGCTAAATTAACTGGTTGTGGTAGCAAGTAATTAAATAACTTGGTGTAGGGGGAGCTCAGCATTAGCATACTTAAGGTCACATCAATAAGCAAAAGTTCTACAACATGCACATTTATTTCAAAGTTCATGCAGTTGTACTGAGTGGGATTCTCTTCCTAATAAAACAGGCATAATCGTAGTTGTAAACACATTTCTCTAAAAGTACTATTTGAAATGAATAAAGAAAAAGAAATGTGAATCATTTTGGTTTGAAAATTACTTGTTTGAAAAGAAGCAAGTCAGTTATTTAAACTGAGACAAGTTGATTACAAGTATTCAAAATACTTACAATTTTGAGAAGATACAGTACATTGCTTTAGTCTCTTCCATATTATTCTTATTTGCAATCCGTCTTCACTAGCATAACCAACCCATATGCTTCTACTATATTATCAATTTATCCTATATTTTTGTCTTGTGACACTTACTGACTTTGCAACTGTTAAATGTTTTACCAATCTTCTAAGATTAATAAAAAGACAGTCAGGACAACCACCTTTTCAGCAGCTGTTCTACCACTGCCTTGGTAATGCTTCACTTTTCTGATAATAAGCAATGTACAGAAGACAAGCAAAGTAGAGAGTGCCAAGCAGTTGGATAATATTGCAGTGATTCTAATCTGGAAGGGATTAGGTAACCAAAGCATATCACCAATGCAGGACTTGAATAAATTGCTCCCTGTACCTTCTGCCGGTGAAAGTGCTTTGAGTTTTTTTTTAAAGAAAAGAAATAGTAAAGGTTTGATTGATTTGATTTGAAATCTTATTTTATATGTATAAGCTCATCTTCTTCGTGGACAAATTGCTGAACAATCTTATTTGTGTTACATGAAAGCAATGCAGGGTATGGTTGAAGGGGATGTGTGTGTGCTAGCCAGATATTCTTGGATCAGTTTTTAACTGCATTTTGCAAGTGGGTCATTGGTAGAAAAAGAAAAAAAAAGACATTAGTCTTTACATAAACCTGATATCTTAAGGTGAAGTTTGCTGTATTGGAGGCAGTCCAGATTAAGACAAAGAACTGAAAGCTCATGATGCCTGACTCATCTGAAATCATGAAGTGGTTTATTTAATAGAAGAAAAGATTCTGTATTAATAGCTTCAGTAACTTAATGGTTTTCCAGATTATATGAGGACTCTTTTATTCATTGTAGGCGTTTAAAACCCTTCTAAGCCAACTCTGTTACTCTTCCATTTTCTCTGTAAGCTTCTCCCAACCTTTTCTAACCATTTTGTCATTTCATCACTTGTTTCTTTCACCTTGGAAGATCAGATTGAAAAGGATGGAGTGTTCCTGTATCTTCAGTATTTTCCTCATTATAAAAGTATTAAAACAGATGGGGGTTGAGTAAAATCACTAAATGCAGAAGAGGATATTTTGTGAATAGCCAATATACTTCTTATAGCAATTTATGGTGCAGAGCATTAAGCAAAGGGGTCTGGAGATTAAGGAAGGAATCTGGTTCAGTCCCTCATTTCTTAGATCTCATTATTTCTAGTAGCTTTACCCAGTCTCCTTGAATGTTTCAAACACAGGAATTTACATCTGTATATGATTCAATCACATACCTACTTGGTTGTACTCGGGAATAGATAATATGGAGCTGAAAGGGATATTTTAAAAGATAAAGCAAAATCAGCAAACGATAAAATGAGGCATTTTTACTTAAAGATATGGACAAATGTGTAATGTCTATGGAGATTCACAGTCACCCAGGTTATGGTTGTCCGAAAAGGTGCCGTTCAAAAGGCAATTGGCTTTTTGTTCTTGTTTTCCTAGAAAAGTTTCGCTTCTCATCCAAGAACTTCTTCAGTCCAGAACAAGTGAAGCTCCTTGGATGAGAAGCAAAACCTTTTCAAGCAAAAACCAAGAAAGTCCAGTTGCCTTTTGATTAGTACCTTTGGGGTGAATGTGTAATATTTATAATGCAATGCCTGATATTTATGCTGATTAAAATTCTTCAATTTCTATAGAAAAATAATAGAAAGCATTTTTCACATACTGCATAATTGTGGGATTTATGCTGCAAACTGTGGGGCAGTTTAGGTGGTTTTAAAGGGATTTTGATAAATGAATCAAACCCAAAGATCCCTGTTGTTATATTAGTGTTATGGGACAAAGCTTTGCCAAGTTATAAATATATAAGTAGGGGTTCTAAGCAATTTAGCAGTCTCTTCCACATTTGCAATTTTGAGTATAGAATTAAGACAGGAATGGCCTTTTTTTGCTTAATTAACCCACAGTTAAAAGATTGAATATTGTACAATACTAAAGTTTACATTTCCCCCAGGATACATACTCAGAATCATTTAATGAAAATTAGATAAGCTATTTGGATCTTTGTGTTACTGTTTTATATTCTCAGTCTCTCTTGATCTTTTTTGAATTCGCTTTTTATCTGAGAGAAAAAAACCCCATAATGTACCTTTTTCTAGTTATGCTATGCTTACACAGTAAAATGAAAGCAAGCTTGTGTGAAGCTTTTATTGGATCAAAATACACTTTTGAACTGAATCTTTGCCAGATTGATTCAATGCATTGAACTGAATCAGGTCCCTTCAAATTGGTTTAGTGATTTGATGGATTTTTGCATATATTCATACACACTTTTTTTATCAACCTGATGATTTGAATTGAATAAATTTAATTACTGAGGTTGATGGTTCAAAGGGAACTGACCTAATTCTGAAATCAACAATTCAGTTTCACTGATAAACCTATGTGCATTGTCCTAAAATATAGATTATTTTAGATTCATTATTTTGGATAGTTATTTGCTCAATAGGTCTTCTAATCTTATTGTAATTTGCCGCAGAACTGCGGCTACAGAATTATAGCTAAAATTATTGGATTTCCTCCTCTTTTCCTTCTCCTCCATATTTATCATTTCTTCTTACTCTCTACCTAGAAAGCTGTTAAGGTCATTAATATTAATAACCTGTTTTTATATAATAGGGTAAATGAAGCATGGAATATCTTCTTCACCTCTTTAGGATTCTTTCCAGAAAATAATGGTTAACCCAGGATTTAGTGCATGAAAGTTATTCCTGTGGTTTGGAGTTTGGATGATTAAATGATTCCATTCAAGATGAATCAGAACATTTGTAATGAGATAGTGTTTAGGCTATAGATGCTACCTCCCATCCTAGTTCTTTTCTTTCTCTGTTTTGCTGTAGTTGGTGTATAATTTTTTCACCTTATAAGACAGGAGCACAATGGCTCAGGTGGTTGGGACACTGGGCAGGAGGTTAGCAAGCCTGAGTTCGAGACTTGAGAGCTGCCATGGGGTGGGTTGAACTCTTGTCCTTCACTCCTGTTGGTGACATGAAAGGAGGCTTCCTCAGTGCAACGGTGATGTCACTAGCTAATCCTTTCAACCTGGAAGCACTTTGGTGCTTCTGATACGAGTGCAAAAAAACAACAAACCCCTTTATAGGACTATTGAAGTATACGAGAGCACCTACATGTCTCCTGAATAAGCTCCATAGGTTTTATTTAAATGATGTTAAAGTCTTATTTGGTTACTATGGAGAAAGTGGAAAGTGAGCAACTTCTTATAGTTGCATTTATTTATCAACAAATACTCTGTGTCCTCTACAAGTAGTTGTTTTTGGTTGTTGCAAAATGGAAGCAAATAATTCATTAATGAAGAGATTAGTATGGAATTTATGTGGTCTTGGATAAGTATATTTGTGGGTTTTCTCTCTCATGATCCACAATTGATTCAACATTGTGTGTGTGTGTGTGTAATAGGTTGTAACTACCGGTCCTCTGTTCTGATGCTAAGATAGGACAGAGATCAACACTAGCATATGCAACCAGTGACTTTGCCATAATGGATGATGAGGTCTTGGTGAGCGGCATAAAATTTCCTCTATTCCCAATAGTGATAGGAATGATGTGAGCAGCTCTGGATAGTCCTCCATGAGATTCTTACACTGCCTGCTATCCATTGCTTTCCCCACTTTAAAACATAGGACACAGCTAGAGAGAAATTTTATTTCATAACACGAAAGCTAGTAGGGCGACTTTGGGCCACTCGGTCACTCTCAGCCCAACCTATCTTATGGGGTTATTGTGGGGAAAATAGGAGGAGGAAAGAATATTAGGTATCTTGGCTGTCTTGAGGTGTTTTTTAAAAAAATAATAAAGGTGAGATTAAAAAATGAATAATTAAATATAAAATATGGATAGGAAGGCAAGAAAGGAATATTGAAGTCTGTGTTTAACAGATGTTCTAAATAGAGCATGACTACTTGTTTTGGACTGCAAAAGCCTAGATGATTACTGGATGGAAATAAAGGGATTTAGAATATTCTCTTTGCTGTTGTCTACTGGTTCTCCAGACTTTTGGTAGCCCTCCTTCAGAATAACTTTAATAACTGCAAGTCGCTTTTGGAGAGAACTCAGATTTGAGAGTTGCTTAATGTTTCCATCTATTGCAACTTATTGAGATGTACCTGTCATCCTACAGGTCACTTCTCAGGTTATGACTATTTGTACAGTGACTGTTCAACAGTAGTGAACGAGGGGATTTTCAAGTGCTTGGAGTTCTGGCTGTTGCAGTATCTGAGCACTTCAATGCCTGGCTTGCAATTTCCAACATTCACTGCCGACTTCCCACATGCATAGTCAATGGGGAAGCTGGCAGGAAATCAGAAGATGTGGTCAAATGAGGTCCTTAGTTAAAGATAGTAACTGGGTCTGCCAGAAATGCCATTGCTAAGCAACATGGTCATATGACATCATGCTTTATAACCCCATTACTTAGCAACAGCAATCCAAGTCCCAGTTGTCATTGTAACATGAGGACTACCTGTATTAGCTGCATTAGCTACCTGATCTGACCTATTAATGATTTATTTGATATAAAACTAATTAATTTTATACTTCCTTCTAAAGCACCACTCCCCTTAAACTGGCTCCATTGTAATTAGAAAAGGTTCCTTATATATTATATACAGTGTGTGTGTGTGTGTGTGTGTGTGTGTGTTTGTGTGTGTGTGTGTGTGTGTGTATGTATGTATATGTATGTGTGTGTGTGTATATATATATACACACACACACATATATACATATACATATACATATATACACATATACACATATACACATATACACATACACATACACATACACATACATATACATATACATATACATATATACAGTATATGTGTGTGTGTGTGTGTTGGATGTTGAAGAGGTGTCTTTTGAACACTTGCACATAGATTTCTATGAAATTTAGCATGCTTCATCTTTTCATAAATATTTGGCGTGCCTGCTAAATTCTGTTCTTCATCTTATTTTTCTGAAAACTAAAAAAAGAAACATCCATCTGTATTTTCTCTTGTTGGATTATAAAATAACATTGTTTCCCAAATCTTGATCTGTTTCCAGGCATCAAATTAGACTGGACTTCTTCCAGTGTGACTTGGACCATGTTGGGCCATTTCCAGAGCCTTGGCGTGGATCAGATAATTTCTTCACACACCTAGTTATTATCCTTCATTATTGCCAAGCCGTCATTAGAGCTTCATGTTGGCTGGGAATGGTGGAACGTAAGATCCTAACACCTTTGGAGGGCACCAGGTTTAAGAAGGCTGCTATAAACCTAAAGAGTACCATATGAAAATTTATAAGAAGAAGCATACATATTTATTAATGTTGAGGAAATGCTATATGGCTTTTAAAAAAATGTCATGACATTTGAAAAGGACTCGGTAGATATGACTGAAATATCATTTGATTTCCTGATATTGTGTTGCCCATTATGTAAATATTATTACAGAAAAATATGTCTACAGAAGCAGCACACTTTTTAAGCAATACACAAATGTTGGAAGTACCATTTCAGTCACTAATGCTGGATTTTTGGCATATGTATTTGCGACTCCATGGGAGATTCTTCTGAATCCTTAGGAGTAAATTGCGGATGCATACATTATACATATCACACTTGTTATTCAAGGCTGGTTTGAATATGTGGCTTTAAAAAAATGGAATTATTTTTTTATGCTCTTTTAATTTATATTTTTATTCTGCTCCTTTCTCTTCTGCTTCCTTCTTTTTTCACATTACATCATATTCTGATTGAAAACCAATATAGTGGAGATCCTGGTGTAAAAACCAATGTAAATAGGACCAGGTAAAATGGGTCTTATATCTATGATTATTGGATAAAAATGCTAACTTAGTGTTTTATAGAGAAGGAATTTAATTTCTCCCAACCCTGTCCACCAAATTATTATAGTAGGTTCAGGTTTGTGAATAGAGCGGGCTATTGGCTATTATGTAGGAATTTCATTGATGTCTTAATAGCTGGGACATTGTAGGAACACCTCAGTGTACTATCCACCCAAACCTGGTCTCATGTGGCATATGGGCTATAAAATGCATTTGTCAAGGAACTATGCCTGGTCCCAGCCCACCTAGCAGTTAGGGAAATGGTTTAAATCCATTTTTTCCACAAACTGCTAAATGTTATTTGAACTGATTTGATTTTAATTTTTGTCAATTTATATCGCATCAGCCCATCCCATCTGGTCAGGCAGGGAAAGGTATGTTGAAAACCCCATCAATTAAAGAATTCTGATTGGTGGGGTCCAGGAAGAGAGTCTTCTCTGCTTTGGTCCCTGCCCTTTGGAATATTCTCTCCACAGAGGTGAGGCAGGCCTCTATTTTCTAGGCCCTTCAAAAATATCTAAAGACATGGCTCTGCCATCTTGTTTGGGTATCAGAGAGGAGCATGGAGCCCTGGAGCTGGTTAGCATGCTCCCCTTGCCTTTTTAATTATATTTTGATGTTGAATTTTATTTTCCTTGCCTCTATTTTAAATTTTTACATTCAGTTTTTATGTTTTTAACATTTTATCTGTCCACCGCCTAGAGTCCCTCTGTGAGGGAGATGAGCAGTTTCTTAAATTTGAAAAAGGAATATCGATTTTATTCATGGTTTACAATTTGTATCTTTAACTGCCATAAGAGATCCAGTTTAGTGTAGTGGTTAAGGTACCAAGCTAGAAATTAGGAGATTGGAAATTGTAGTTCTGCCTTAAGCATGAACCCAGCTTTTGGCCAGTCATTCTTTCTGGGCCCTAAAAAGAAGACAAGACAAACCAGTTCTAAAAATTTTGTCAGGAAAACTGCAGAGGCTTGTCCAGGCAATTGATTTAACCATTTCTAAAAATTAAAGTAAGAAAACTGCAGGAACTAGTCCAGGCAGTCATGAAGAGCCAATACTGACTGAATTGTATATAAAAAAAGTTCACACACACACACACACACACACACACACACACACACACACACACACACACACACACACATCATGGGGCAATTTGGATTCAAGAGACAAAAGATTATTCATGGAATCTGTGGACACACCCACTTTAGTTGTCAGCCACACCTTCATTGTGTTTCATTCCAGGAAATGCTAACAGATTTAGGTTTTCCCCTCTGCAAAAGCAAATCTGTTTTCTTTTCCAGATCTCTGCACAGTCTTATTATATATTAGGAGCTCTCTAGCTGCAAGATAGGAGTTAATTATTAGGGAACCTCATCCTTCTTAAGCATCTTATGCCTGTTAACTCTGGTGCCTTAGGGCTAAATAAAAGTAACATATGTCTGCTAAGATGGGAGTTTATTTTAGAGTACAAGAAAGTTTCTGCTAATGAGGCTATTGTTGATAGGGTCAATGGTTTT
Organism: Diadophis punctatus similis; assembly: GCA_023053685.1. Classification (NCBI taxonomy): domain Eukaryota; kingdom Metazoa; phylum Chordata; class Lepidosauria; order Squamata; family Dipsadidae; genus Diadophis; species Diadophis punctatus. The sequence goes on from JALIGW010000002.1 coordinate 156,372,538, forward strand.
ATCATTATGTAAGACCAGTTCTTAACCTACTTACCACCATGACAATTACAGTTAAATCATCTGAGTCTACAAATCTAGGAGACCAATTTATCTCAGATCCAAGTACTGCAATACTAGATTAAGTTAATGAATTTGCTGCTAGGGATGGTCCCCTTTTCCACAAATACCATCAAATGTCAGCTACTCCAAACAAATGTTGTGGTCCTATTTCAGCTTTTTAAAGACTAGACTAGACTAGACTAGACTAGACTAGACTAGACTAGACTAGACTAGAATAGAATAGAATAGAATAGAATAGAATAGAATAGAATAGAAGCTGGAAGGGATCTTGGAGGTCTTCTAGTCCAACCCCCTGCTCAAGCAGGAGAACCTATACCATTTCAGACAAGTGACTGTCTAGTGTCTTCTTGAAAACTTCCACTGATGGAGCACCCACAATTTCTGAAGGCAAGCTGTTCCATTGGTTAATTATCCTCACTGTTTGGAAGTTTCTTCTTAATTCCAGATTGCTTCTCTCTTTGGTTAGTTTCCAACTATTGTTTCTTGTCCTGCCCTCTGGTGCTTTGGAGAATAATTTGACCCCCTCTTCTTTGTGGCAGCCCCTCAAATAATGGAATACTGATATCATGTCACCTCTAATTTTTCTTTTCTTTAGACTAGTCAAACCCAAAACCTGCAGCCCTTCTTCCAAGATGATAGAGGATGATGGAAATTGTCAGCCAAAACAGAGATTTCAAGATAAAATTAGATGGCAATATGTATTTGACATTAAAACAAAAGATGTAAAGATAGAACAGTGACTAAAATTACACTGGAGGAATGTTATTAATCAGTATGAATACTGCAAGTTTTGTAGTGATATATTTTGTTTTTAAATAACTGGATTTTATTTGGGATATAGACCAGAATTTAAAAGGTAGTACTTGGTCTGAAATAGTAAAGGGAGCATTATGATAAACCATAAGTGGAAGGAAACCTAACTTAACCAATGATATATGAGTCTGGATAGTGTCTCTGCAGATGTTGATCAATTGCTTTCAATGGTGTGCTATGACACAGAAAAATATGTAGAAGGAGAGGAGAAAAAAATCATCTGCCTATTTTCCATAAATCTCAACCTTGCTGTCTTGCTGGTAGTGTTATTAATGTTACTAGCATTGAAAAAATGAATTCTCCATACTCCTTTGTCAGACCTAGAACATGATTACAGATTAGCCTTTAATACTTTAATGTAAAGATTTGAATAGAATGCTAGCATAGAGACAGACAAACTATCACCATCATGAGCTACAATTGCAAATAAGTTTTAACAAATGGCAGCACTGTAAAGTCCCATTATTTTTTAATTTATGGTGGTAAAGGATAGCTTTCAGAGGGTTTTCTGTGATACCTAATTTATACTGTGATGGCTGTTCCAGTGCTGCTGTGGATTTAATAGCCCAGATAGCTACTTCACAGATTTCAGCTACATAGTTTGTGATAGAAGCTATTAGGAAATGCATTAGGAAATGTAAGGAACGCTTCCATGCCTATCGTGATAAAATATATCTGTTCATTAACTTCTGGAAACAAACAAAAACACAAGTGAGCGGTTAGGCGAGGAGACCCAAACTCATTGGTAGCCTCACATTGCAATGAACAAGGACATGCATTCAATTTTGCAGCTACTAAGATTGTTGGCTGAGCAGGGACAAAAATAGCCAGGGAAATGATTAAAGCCTGGGAAACTGACTCCTTGTCAATCAACAGGAGTGCTGCTTTACCAACAGCTTATCAGGTACTTAGGAGCTGAGGGTACAGCAGCACAAGGAAACAACAATGAACAACTTAATAGCTGGCCATCAACATCCCAATTAACAATTAAAAACCACATACAACCAGGCACCACATAAACACTATACACTATACATAGAATAGCCCAGTGCAACATTCTGGAAGTCCCCTGAGAATGGGCTCCAGCATGAGTCTGAAAGTTTAGAATACTAAACCTCTGGTCCCAGTGATTGAATTAAATTGGATCCCCAAAACACATGGTCCTCTCCATCATTCTCTGCTTATGAGCTTCCAGTAGCATTGTGCTGTCTTCAGCATGTTCATATTTTATTAGAATTCAGTGTTTCTCAACCTCAGCAATTTTAAGATAACATGTAAACTTCAGTTCCTAGAATTCTTCAGCCAATGTGGGTAATTGTATAGTGGCTGAGGAATTCTGGGAATTAAAATACAACCATGATTTGGGTAATTATAGGGACATCAGTATAATTTGTGTAACCTGTGTATATGTCTATGATTTGGGTAATTGTAGCAGCTTCAGTACAGTGGGATCTCTCACTAATATCGCTTGTGTATACAATGTTTTTGGGATTTACTTCGGAGAAAGCAGGTTTTGCTTAGCACTATTAGATGAAGAGATTGGCCTTTGGTTTTCCACCAAAAATACATTGAGATTCAAGGTTAACACTCCTTCATTATCTGCATATTGTATAATTTGTTAGAGAATGGAATAGATTTCAACACTTTGTGGTTAACTAAATGCTTTATTCATAATTTGACCCATACTATATAGTCAACAACCAAAATCTCTCTTTAACTGGGTTACAGTTAAAACAATAGGATAAAATTATGATACCCACTACATGTATGAACTAAATCTCTTTAATCATATCAACCCAAATTTAGGTAGTGGCATTTTTTTTAATTCTTTGTAATCCAACAGGAAGTTAGGAAAGAAAGATGTAGAAGTGCTTTGGATTTACTCCATTGCTCTGTCTGTCCTTTATTAGAAGAATAAATGTAAGAGCTATTTTTTAGACTGATTGAAGTTCAGGTGACAATTATGCAACAATTTAAAAACTTTTCCATTGTTGGTGAAGACAGCTACCTCCCTTATGATGTATTGTACATTGAGATATTTATATTAATCCTAAATCGAAATTGAATTCAGCAACTGAATTGCTGAAATCCTTCAACTACTACTATTTCATTTTAATAAATCTTGCTAAGGAAAACTCTGTGAATTTTCATCTGGGAAACAATGTTTAGATCAGGCAGCTGCCAAAGGCCTCATAACATCTCTCTGAAAACAGAATGGAATGGAACCAGTTCCATTGGTGGGAAAAAATGCCTTCTTCCCACCAAAAAATCAAGTTTGAAAATTTGCTAAATATGGCTGGGGGGGGGGGCTATGAAACGAGGTTGGTAAAATGAGGACCCAGATTGTTGGGGGTAATATGTTGACTCTGTAGGCCGGTTAGAGAGGGCCGTAAAGCACTGTGAAATGGTGTATAAGTCTAAGTGCTATTGCTATTGCTATTAAAGGTTTGGAAGTGCATAGATACAATACAATAGGAAAAGAAAAAACACAGATACACATATATTACAGAAGAAAATACGAATTTCTCCTACGGCCACAACTGCAAAAGCTCCAGAAGCTTTGCTCTGCATGCTTTCCCTATCTCATTTTGAAAGATACAAAAAAAAAATTCTGATGATTTCCTCCCCACCCTACTCCAAATTCCATGGTATGAATGCAATATTCCATACAGAGCCCAATCAATACTATAGTAGTCTGTTGTGGCAGTAATGATATAAGAAGATGCAGCATGCAATGTAATGCATCTTCTTCACCTGAATTTACTGCAGCCATCATTATCTAATCTATGGACCACGGTCATTGTAAGGAATGATTTATAAGATAAATTTTGCAGATGCTGCAGATTGTATACAAATACCTGTATATAAAAAAAAAGCTGGATTGGCAATCTGTATTCAGTTGGAAGTTGAACAAATCTATGTTGGCTATTGTTCTCCATATCTGTGGGATGAGGAATTGGTTCTTCCTGTAAATGAATGCAGTTATTTAAGAAGTAACAAATCCAATTAAAAAACATTTTAAGATGGCTGCAAGAAACTTAAAAGGAATTCTACTAGCAATATATAGCACTTAGCAATAGCAATAGCACTTAGACTTATATACCGCTTCATAGTGCTTTACAGCCCTCTCTAAGTGGTTTACAGAGTTCAGCATATTGCCCCCAACAATCTGGGTCCTCATTTTACTGACCTTAGAAGGATGGAAAGCTGAGTCAACCTTGAGCCGGTGAGATTTGAACAGCTGAACTGCTGAACTAGCAGTCAGCTGAAGTAGCCTGCAGTGCTGCACTCTAACCACTGCGCCACCTCGGCTCCTATATGACAATTATGCCTCAAGCTTTTCTCCATGATATCTGCTTTCTTAATATTTTACATGTATATTTAACTTAGACAATCATTTGATTTTCCCCACAAAAATGTTACCTTCAGAAGCAGATTTATCCAGAGCATAATACATTTCAAAGGAAGCAAGAGCATTCAATTTCCTGATATTATTGAGATTAATTCTTTTGCTTCCACTAGTTGCCAAAAGGGTACATAATTTCATCGATATAATAAAAATAGAATTGACAATAAATGTATTTTTGTTGATTTAAAGTTTTATTGTATATAGGGACCAAGGGAAATCTTCATTTTATGTTATTGCTTTCCTCAAAGCCATACTGACAGCAAAATCAAATACTTGTAGCACAAATCAAAGGCAATTTGGATATATTAATTTGAATGTTCCTGGAAAATATTCCATGAAAAATAAGATGGTAGGTGTGTTTTTTTTAAAGTGAAAGCAATTTCTTTTTTGAGAATACATTTTCCCAGACAAATGTATTCATCTTTACAGCAAACTCAGGATAAGTACAACTGATTAAAAATAACTATAAAATATTGCAGCTATGATAGGTAAATGCAATTAAAGATGAAGACAAGAATAAACCAATCTACCATCAGCCTTACTAATGGCATAGTTAGAGCCAGAATTTAAAGGTTACAGAAAGCAATAATCATAAACAGATTGAAGATGGGATTCATATAGGTTTCTGCTGAATCAGGCAACATTTTTAATAGAAATAAAATTGCAAAACAGATTACATCCACATCTCATAACCACCTCACTTGCAGTACTATTGTACTATTTTCTCAGGACTGTTGTCATATACCTTTGCCTTTCCCCAAATCATATTGTTCCTCTTTAATCTTCTAATTAGGATGTTCTATGATCTATATAAAGTTCTGTTGTAATAATGCCAGGGGTGAAATCCTCCCGGTTCGCCTGGGCCAGTCCTTCGGCGTATAGCTGATGGAACTGGCGGCGGTCGCGGCGCGGAGCTTCTCCCGCCCGCTTTCCCGGCCCGGCTGAACGCCGCCATTTGGGTTATTTTTCCCTCTGTGCATGCGCGCGCATGCACAGAGGGAAAAATAATCCGAATGATTGTGTTCAGCCGGGCCGGGAAAGCCAGGAAAGCGGGCGGGAGAAGCTCTGCGCCCCGACCGACGCCAGTTCCATCGGCTATACGCCGAAGGACTGGCCCGGGCGAACCGGGAGGATTTCACCCCTGAATAATGCAATCCATATTTACATATGTACTTATATCTGAAGGAAATGATGGACTAATATAGTACCATTGTGGCATGAACAGTACTTCTGCTTTACTTACAAGGCAACATCTATGTTCAGGAACCACATAGAATAGGAGAATAATGGGATTGTCATACTGGCCCCACTGGTTATTAAGGATTGGAGAGGTTCACCTTTATTTATTTGAGAATACTTCTAAGTCACCTTTAAGGTCAAAAGCCTTCACAAGATATCTTATAAAAATCATATCAAGCCAGTGTAAGACCTGGCTCGATGGTAAAATGTGTGAAAAATGTTTTGGGTGTTCTAGTAGATCACAAATAGGTCAGGAGGTAACAGTATGTTGTAGTTATTAAATAGGCAGCAGAAGCATAGAGTCAGATCATGTAAAATAGTTGTCCCATCTACTTTGCCTTGCTCACTTAGGACTACTATGTCCCATTCTGGGCATCATACTCTAAAAAGGTGATCGAGAAACTTCAGAGAAGGCAAGATAGAAAGGCAGATAGAAACAAGGTCTAATGAGGAGCATTTAAAGGAACTGGATATGATTAACTTACTGTATAGGAGAGAAGTAGGGGTGGGTTCCAATTTACCTCGCTGCCGGTTTGCTTCCTCCCGTGCCGTGTGGCCGTGCCGAAGAGCATGCATGCAAAGTGCAAACCCCCCCAAATTAAAAAGTAAAAATAAAAATGCCAAAAACAAGATGGCGACCGCATCCACAGTGCTGGAAACTTGGCTTCTGAGCATGTGCAGAAGAAAAAACATTTAAATTTTTTTAAAAAAAGATGGCGGTGCCCATGGACCGGCACCGACTGATCCGGTTTGGTGACATCATCGTGATGTCACCAGCGGGTCGCTACCAGTTCGGGCAAACCGGTCTGAACCAGGAGGAACCCACCCCTGGAGAGAAGACTAAAGGAATGTATAACAGCGTGCATATCCTAACTTTCTACTGTTTCTCCATTGGTTTCCTGCTCCCCCCCCAATGATGTAACATAACTTGGTAGTGTGTAGAGAAAATGTAGAACAACAGTCATTTTTTCTTTCTTTTTTAAATATGGTTGAACAAAGAATTTAATTATTATTCTAAAACTTAGAAATAGACACGTTCTCTTAAGATTACAGTTTAGTTTAATTTCTTCAAAACATTCTCTTAACTCTCATAATGAAGTAACTCCTAGGAACTTGTAATGTATCTGTAGACCACTAATCTTTGCCTTCCTCTGTCAATAAATATCTTTCTCAAATCTATCACTTTTGAAACCTTCTCTTAGTTCTATGTTTTCACCCCCATCTTTAAAAATCTCTCCTTCTGAACTTTAAATTGGGAAGTGTTGGGTTATACTACCATTCTTTGAATAAGAGTTCTAATACCTAGTATTTAAGTGGTCTTTTCAGATGTTTAAAAGTATGCCTTCAGGGGAAGGAGTGGAGTTGTTTTCCATCATTTGGTAGATAGGACCAGAATCAATAGGTTGAAACTTTGGGGAATCAGTTTAAGTTAGGAAATAGGAAGAATTTATTGACAGTAAAAACTCTCAATTATTAGAATAGATTGCCTCATGATGTGGTATACTCCCTTTCCTAGGGGAAGCAGTCCAAACAGGAGTTGAATTTCCAAAATGTTTCAGATATTGCACCGACATGGATCTGTTTTGTAGATCTATCCTAAGGGCATCTATCCTAAGGGCATAAAGATGTGGCTCTGCCAGTTGGCTTGGAGCTCCAATGGGGGAACAGGTAGTGGTAGTTGATCAAGTCATAGCAGATCTCCTTCCATGCCATTCAACCCCTGCCCTCCCCACGTATCCTTAGATTGTAATGTTTGGTTTTAATTTATTTATGTTTTAATGTATATGTATGCATACATTTTATGACTGTAAGCCATCCAAAATTACCCTATGGTAAGATGGGCAGCCAATAAATTTTATAAATAAATAAATAAATAAATAAATCTACTAGACCTCTGAAATCAACCCTGTGATTCTGTGACAAATACGTAACAGTAAAAACATAAAGCAGTGATTCACCCTTCCAAAACCTCACCAATAATAACACACTACTCAGGTAAATTCCATTCAGGAGAAGACTTAAGAGAACAAATCTTGAATGCTTTTTTAAAGATTGACAGTGTGCTGTGTTGTGACATAGTCAGACAACTGTTTCTTCCTTAGCTGCTGCAGAAAGCTGCTCTTCTGGTGACAAACTTAATAGGTCTCCAAGGATAATCTTGGTGGAGTAGACTGGTGTAGGAAAAGGGAGCTCTTCAAATAAATGTTGGAATTTCAATGGTTAGAGCCAGCATTTTGAATAACGCTCAGAAATGTAGGAGCAAAAATACTATATGCAATGGTGCTATTTGTTAAGGGATAAATGTTGTTTATTGTATTTGCTGTACAACTAGCCTTTATTGTGGTTTTCCATTTCAGTCTAAATCAGGCCTACCAGTTGCCCAGAAAAGTCTATTTTGTCTGGGATTTTGACATTCCTCCAAAATTGGGGGGGGGGGGGGCAATTAAAAGTCTACCTAGTCTGCTAACCTTTTGAGACCTAGTGACTGCTTAACCTATAATTCTGGTTTCCACATTAACTTTAGGTAATTCTAGTTTGTGCTATAATTTAATTGGTAAGAATTTTATGTTGTTTTTCTCTTCTTAAGTTACAGCAGTTCAGTTACTAAACAAGAAGAAAATAATCTCCCACTATCCAGTCTTCATCCTGACAAAGTATGGAGAACAGGGGCCAATTAAAGAAGCCCCTCTCATCTTTGAAGCTGTCAGGACTGCAAAACCAAGAAAGACACACAATGATTCTTTCAAGTAGATTTCTATTGTTCCATACCTACCGTATAGACAGAATCTTGTCAAAGTGAAGTACTGCACTATCTACATCAAGCATATACTCTGAGAACTATTAGAGCGGGACTGTCTTTTTGTCATCTTTATATAACTACAGCTTTAGTAATTAGACAATCTGTATAGGTTCTACAAATATGCATTGAAGGAATAACACCACAGCTTAATTCCCTTGATGAGAACATGATGAAGCTCAAAGAGACAGTTACTGCTTCAGATGAAAATAAATACATCAACTTGAACTTGAAGACCACAGAAAATATTTTGAAGGGCTGTTGAAAGGGTATAAAGTATTTCAATTTGATTTATGGGGGCTGATAGTAGAAATTGACTACATTTTCAGAATATTCCCTATGGTGTTAAACTAAATTGATCTGTGGTACTACATATGGAAAAATTCCTGCATGACATTCTCCCAGTAGACCTTGAATACAGAATGTAGACAGAAGCTGCAATGATTTCTTCGTTGTTAGATGTTAATCATTATAATTGTTTATCTCATATTTATATTAATCCAAATGGATAGTTAAAAATCCCCACAAGTTGCAAGGAAGAATACATGTGGTTAAAATGATGTATACTTTCAGAGAAATGTCTGTGTTAGTTCCTCCTAAGAATTGTGAACACTATGCTGGATAAGCAGCAAAACTGTGAGATGGTCCAGACAAGAAGCAATGCCAGAAGTACAGCACTAGCTCTATTTTATAGGAAAGTTAGATTGAGTCTTATGGGTCTTAAACTACATTTCTCCTTCATTGCCTTTACGACCCCAAAACTAGAGAGGATTCCTTCGGAGATGTTTGTGACATGCCCATTCCTTCTGAAAGCTAAACTGCTCTTATCTGACGGTGGCCCTGGATGCGGCTCCATCCTCTGCCTGCCACATAAGGTCATTCCTTATTACAGTCTTATAGGATGAGATTTTCAAAATCTAAATTACAAGAGTGGAGGGTTATATAAGGATGGAGGGTTTCAATTTTCTGAATTCTAGAATTTTAAATTGGGCTTATATTTTCATAATAGCTATTCAGGGTATATATGTAACTTACCTCAAAAACTATTACGGGAACAATTGGAAAGTTATTCTTTGGCCTCCTTGACATCTTGACAGTACTTAATTCCTTTTTTTTAGTTATAACTCAATTTTCCTGCATTAAAGGCTGCAAAAGCAGTGGAATCTCAATTGGAGGTCAATGAGGGACAAAATAAAACTGCAACCTTTTTTTTTACATAGATTGTGATGTTTCATACAGGTACAAAAGGAGTAGAATTTGACAAAAGCAGAAATATTCTCTGGAAAATTTCTGCAGTACAAGCATGGACAATGTTGGAAAGAAAACAAACTCAGTTCTAATTCTCAGTAGAAATTAACACTGAGCAAAAATCCCAGCCTGAAAATTGTTGGTATATCTTTATTGAGGGCAGAAAATCCTATTAAGGTTACGCTTTTAAACCTACCAGTTATAAAAAGAATGTGAAAATTTTATGGAATTGGGTGACCTCTGAATCAAATAAATAAGCAAATTTACATATGGCAGTATCATATGTCATCACCCATCACCCATCTCCTCCCACAAATGACTGTATGACTGTAACTCTGTTGCTTGTATCCTTACAATTTATATTGACTGGTTCCTAATATGATTTGATTGCTTATTTGTATCCGGACTATCATTAAGTGTTGTACCTTATGATTTTTGACAAACATTTCTTTTTTTTTTAATGTACACTGAGACCATATGCACCAAGACAAATTCCTTGTGTGTCCAATTACACTTGACCAATAAAATTCTATTCTATTCTATTCTATTCTATTCTATTCTATTCTATTCTATTCTATTCTATTCTATTCTATTCTATTCTATTTTATTCTATTCTATTCTATTCTATTCCATTCCATTCCATTCCATTCTATTCTACCGGTATATGTGTATGTAATTAAATCATCACATGATTTCATCAAACACATTAGCAGCATCTGAAACACCAAAACTATTGCTATTGTTAGAAAAGATTTTAGAGGTTCCTAAATCTACAATATTATTTTTAGGTGCCATTCAAAAGTACTAAAAACAGAAATGAGCAAACACTCAGTTTCAAGGCAGGGTGCTTGTTTTCAGCATTAATAAGATTGGGCTGTGTTTCAACCAAATCTTTCAAGGCTTGTAAAACACAAAGAACAAAGTGAAATGGGGATGGGGATGGGAGAAAGTGAAGGAGCAGCATACCTATCCATTTGAGAATATTCAGTGGCCCAGGCTTGGGCTACTTTGACAATCAAAGAGGAGGAAAAGATGAGAGGCAAAGTTTTCACTGTTTTGTCTGGCTGGTAATTCTTGTCTCCTTCTCTTACATGATCGGATTGTTCCATGTACAGGCATACATGATTCCTGGCTAGTGCCACTTCACTGGAATTGGGATCAAAGGATGTCAGGAACCCAAACACCCAATTATCAAATGTTGAATTTTCTTGGTGTTACATTGGGTGGCTTGGTTTGGCTGACAGCCTCTGAGAACTTTGCTTTCTAGTTTGAGTAATTTGGCCTATTGTTTTGGGACTATAACCTTGAATTACTGAAGTGGGACTAATTATGGAAATCAGTGCTGTGTTTATGCTTTTGCTATTCAAGGTGAATAAAGGATTTGCTTTAAGTATTGCATATGATTTAAAGCAAGAAAGAGTAAAACCCAGCCATGGGCTGAAGTTTGAGCCAAGAGACAAATATTACACAAATTAATGTGTAAACCATGCAGTATTACACAATAAGCAAATACATTCTCTTTTTTTGAGATCTATCAATCCTAGTATTAACTGAGGACTAAATGAGCAAACAAAGGCTATGCTGTGAAATGACATCTCTGATTCTAATTTCTAATTTTCCTCACATTAGGAGCAATTTATGGTTGTTAAAATCCAAATACCTGGAGGTTAGATAAGTTGACTAAAAATGGTATTGTTTTGCATATGTGGCATAGAGCCAAGACAATTCTCCATAAATCATTTGTTGCGCTTCTTTTACAACTCTTCAGCAAACACTTTTCAAGTATTTATCCATTTTGTTTCTCACTATGGACATGCAGTAGAGTTTGCTACCTACTTTTTCCATACCTGTCAGGAAAAAGGAAAATACAATTTGAATTAAAAGATGCTACACACAGTATGTTAGAAGGTGAAAGAGCTAAATTAGGCCGAAGAGCTTTGGCTTAAATATTTAATGCCTCCCTTTCCCTATTTTCATAAACATGGGAGAAAAATACACAAAAGCCTGGAATAATTTTAGAATCCCAATACACTAAATATGGTATTAATTCTGAATCGGTGAAAGGGACACATTTCTATTAATAAAATAGAAGAAAGTTTGTCACGAAAAGAAGGAAGGCTGCTTCCTCCCCCATCTGATAATGACTGTGAATGAATGCTATGGTTCAAAGACTGTTTAAGGAGCAGGATTATTATAATGATTAAGGCAAATGTTTCTGTGCTACATCTGTGACTGATTTTTCCTTTTAATCTATCTCCAGCTTGCTGCATAAGAGGAAAAAAAAATCTCTATAGACATTTTTGTTTCTTATAGTAGTCCCATCATATATTTGCATAGTGCTGAGAACCATCTGCAAATCCATTCTGGATATTTGGGTTAATATAATTGGTGTGGGGGTGCAGAATAGAGATTTAAGGAATGGATTTTTAGAATGGGAAGGGAAAGGGAGCAGAATGTATAATGATTGATCTGGTCTATAAAGAAGGTTTGGACACCACAAATTGAAAATTAAGTTTGGGAAGAATTTATTTATTTATTTAGCGTATGGCACGTGTTAGCCAGGGATCATCAAGGTGCCTCTGTGAAAGGAATTTTTTCTGGTAGTGTTATCTTTACCCACAGGATGCCTGAATGCCGCAGTTTATTCACTCATGGAAATCGGGCTGCCAACCTCAGCGGTGCACAGGGCCAGCGTCTTACTACGTGAGCCACCGCGGCCCCTTGGGAAGAAGATATGGTATTACTGTAACTAATTGGGAGCATCTACAGTTGAGTTTTCTTTATGCCTTTATTTGTATGTGAAGGATATTAAGTACTTGTCTCAGTACTGAAATAGGACTAAGGAACCATTTAAGCAATGGCATAGTGAATTCTGCCTATTGGTTTCTTACCAACTGCTGGAGGGAGATATGATTACATACCCAAGCATTGAGCTAAATTGTAGGGAGGAGGCTGATGTGAATAAAAACCTAGAGGAATAAATTATTATAAATCTTAAACAGTCATCATAATTAAGATGTAATCAAAGAACAACCTCTCTCTGTCTTTGTTTTAGACCAGAGATGAGTTTTATAATATTTGCAGCATTCTCCTTGGCCAGGGGTCGGCAACCTTAAAAAGTCAAAGAGCCATTTGGACCCGTTTCCCAGAGAAAACAAAACACCCAGAGCCACAAAACCTGGGTGGGCATGGCCAACTCGACATCACTCCCACCGAGTTACATGACCCCCCCCCCCAGCTACACCTATCCAGGTTTTGTGGGTCTGTTTTCTATGAGAAAAAGGTATCTGTCTTTCTCTTTTCCCTCTCTTTCTCTCTCTCCATCTCTTTTTCTCCCTCTCATCTTTCTTTCTTTCTTTCCCTGTCCCCATCTCTCTGTCTCCCTTCCTCCTCACACATCTCTCCCTTTCTCCCATCTCTCTCTTTCTCCCTCTCTCTCCCCTTCTCTCTGTGTGTGCTGAGGAACGATCGCCATCCCGGCTTCTCTTCGGGCGACCCTCCTCCCCTCCTCGTGACTCCCTGGCTGTATGGGGAGACCCTCCTCAAGGCGCAAAGGTGCATGCAGAAGATGGGTTGAGGGCGGCTGCTCGCTTAAGGAGGGTCTTTGGATGTGGCTTTTCTCCTGCCCTAGGGATCCAGCCATTGCTTTGCCATGTCCCCCCATCCCTCCCCACAGCTCTCTGGCCGAAGTGGCAGGAAGGGAAGGCTGCCTTATGCACAAATGTAGCATGAAGGCAGCTACAGGGCTGCTTCTCTCCTGCCCTAAAGATCTGGCCATGCCTTGGCATGCCCCCCCACCCCACATGAGAGGAGAAGGAGGGAGAGGACGGTCACTGGAGCAAAGGCAGCCTTTGCTTCCTGCTGCTTCAGGCTGGAGCTTATGCCCAGCCCACTTGGCCGAAGAGCTGCAGGGGGGGATGGGACATGGTAAGGCAATGGCCAGATCCTTACGGCAGGAGAGGAGCTGTGTCCAAAGACCCTCCTTAAGCGAGCAGCCACCCACCCTCTGAGCATGACTTTGCTGTGCTTGGTGCTTGCTTGAGGGTCTCCCCATGCATGCGCACACTCCTGGCCCTGCAACAGCCAGCCAGGGAGTTGCGAGAGGGGGAGGAGGGTTGTCCGAAGGGAAGCCTTGGCCGGGGGTGGCTATGTTCCTCAACCAGCACCAGAGAATCAGCCACGGCCACTTCTCCATTCATGCCATCGCCCTTACCTTCTCTGGCCAGGTGAGGGAGGGGAGGGCGAGGCCAGCCAGTGATGGGACAGGGAGCCACAGCAGGGGGCCCAAAGAGCCGCATGAGGCTTCGTAACCATGGGTTGCCGACCCCTGTCCTAGGTTTAGGGGACTAATCAAATCACTTTGTAACAATCTTCGCATACTGTATACAAGCTTTTCTCCCACTGACATCACTGGAGGATAGAGATAGTGGGGATAGCTCTATGGATACATAAACTGAATCCAAACATTGGTTAATTTACTAGGTAGAATTGTGAAGGATGAAGCAAATGAAAATAAATACTTTCAGTTCAGAGGTCATCTATCAGTGAAGCTAGTGCATACAGATACAGGAGGAACAGAGTTCAAGAATAGGGTAATAGACTGCCTGAACATGACACAAGTAATATAGGCATGATCTTAAATTGGTCTGTTTCCAAATGGGAGCCTTTAATGGGAGCCTCCAAAACTTCTATCCAGAATCAGCTATTACTCATTAAAATATATTCGAAACCAAATAACTTGAAACCAAGATCCAGTTCTTCAATTGGCTTTTTCTTGAAAATCTTGTAATCCTTCCTTATAATTCAGTCTTTGTTTCTGATGTGTTTATGAGGGCCTTTCTGGGTTAGGTCATTGAGCATTGCAGATGGTTTTGACACAGCCTCCATACCATTCCCTGGCTCTGACGGTTTTATAGTTTCAGCCTGATTCTTGCACAGAGATTCTCTATGAACTCATTCTCATAGCAAAATTCACTGTCAATACATATACATACATGTATATATAAAACCACCAAAATGGATAATTGAGGGAAGAAAAGTGAGCAGATTTATAACTTCAAACATCAAGGGATACTTTCTCACCATATGGGACTGTGGAAGGCTCATACTGATGCAAGATTTTCAATGCCTGTAAAAATATTCTTTTAAGCAGGAAAATTGATCCCAGAATCCTTTAAAGTCTTTGATGCCAATTCCTTTTGGGACTCAAATATGTATCTACATAAACAAGAAATTGAGAGAATTCAGACTAAGGTTTTAAGGACTAGTCTTTCTTCTACATATGTAACTTGATGTTGCACTTATACCAGAAACGGAACACCTAAAATAGAAGTGAAGGATTGGAAACAGATAATTAGTTATTGGCTTAAATTCCAGGTTTTTCCTTTAGGCTTTGTCCCTTTAAATTTAGCTGATAAACATTTATCATGTTGGAAGGCCCAAATAAATAGTGGCTATCATACTGGCTTTTGACAGAGTTATTTATCTCTCTAAGTAATGATCAGGCTAATCAGAATTTCCAACGAAGAGTCAAAAGTTTGAAACATCCAAATGAAATGAAAAGATATCACAGAACATCCCCCAAGTATGTATGATGTTGAATGGTTGTTGATTTCTTATATTGTGTTTTAATTTTTATATTGTTTTAATTACTATTTTAGATTTTGGTTGTTCTTGTATTTTTCACTGATGTACGCCGCCCTGAGTCCTTAGGGAGTTGGGCGGCATATAAGAATTCCAAAATAAATAAATAAATAAATAAATAAATAAATAAATAACATCGCAAATACAAAGAAAAGATATCACAGGTTGCGTGAAACGTTTTATCGGAGAACCAACGAACCATTTAACCCCACTCAGGTTCCCAAAAGTATGAAGAATGTTCTTTAGGGCTAGGTAAAATGTTCTCCCTATGCATTTTAAAAAGGTAAATACTTTTAAATTCCTTTGGACAAGAAAACCTGTCCATGTGTATCTGAGGCAATTGTAACAATAAATCATGTTTTATTATTCTGCCCTATTATATTAGCACGTGCATTCAAAATGCATTAGCACAATACTGCAGTATTATCCAAGCAGATCAGATAATTTTATATTATTCTGTTTCTTTCATACACAAAGTATACTATAACTCTCAAGGTAGCCAAGTTCAGTGTAGCTATTACAAATGTACAATAATTGCTTATTCAATATTATGCTTTGGATAAGATGAGTTCTCATTAAAGTTTAACAATGTTTTACAAATATGTGTTAGGTCTTTGTAAATAAAAGTGAATTGATGCATGTACAGCCAGGTGATGCATTCCAAAAATCAAAACATTTTCAATTGGATTGTGTTTTGGTTAGCAACTTCTTCACTTAGAGATATTGAAATTATTTCCTTCTCTAGAGAAACAGAAGCAGAGAAGCAAAATTTATTGCTTCAGGAATCCATGCTGTGGATGAGAAAATAATGGGCATGAAAATTTTGGAAAAGGGTTATAAATCACCGCGATGCGAACCGGTGGCGAAGATAAATGGAACCCACCCCTGGTGGACATGTAAGAAAGCTAGAGATACTGGGATTAGATATGCATTTTAATTAAGAGATTTTTTTTAAATAAAGCACAATTGAAACCAAAGGCTTTCCTTTTAGGCTTGATGGATAAAAAGACTGATAGAAAACATGGGAATTTGTTTTTATACATGACAATACCAGCAAAACTTTGTAAGGAGGCAGAAAGACCTACAAATTTCTGCAGTGAAAGAATGAATGGTGAAACTAATGGAATTGGCTGAGATGTCGAAATTGACAACTTTGATTAATGTGGAAAAAGCATGGAAACCACTCTTGGACATTCTGCTTGAAACTTGAAAAAAAATGACACTGTAATTTTGGAATTTAATGAGTAGAGCTGTGTGAAATACTGTGTGTTATTGTTGATGTTAGAGTAAGAGGTTCATATGCTTTATATTTGTATCGATACCAAAGAAAGATGGAAATTATTCTTTTTCCTGTGCCTTTCTTTCATTTGCTGCACCCCTAGCTTTCCACTTTTTATGAGCTTTCCCCCCCTAATTCTTATTTTTCTATTTATTTATATTTTATTTTGAAATTTAATGAAGTTTTAAATTAAAATTTAAAAGCACATTTAAAAATTAAAAGCACATTTGGTGGAATACAAATTGCCCCAAATTCCATTTTGAGCCAATGCCAAAACCTCTTGTATAATTGAGGTGAGAAGATGCTAAGGGGCACCAAATTTACTAAAAGCATGGATTCAGGCAGATTTTCCATTGTGCTCACATTATCCTCATAACAATCTTTTTCTTTAGCTTCCTCACATTCACAATCAGATGAAGCAACACAGAGGCTAGATTAATTACAGTTCTGAAGTAGTAATCAAGGTAACTGATTGAAGGGGATCATTACAAAATGCCCACATCATTCAGGCAGGATGTCCATGGTCCCTTCCAATCTTTACACTCTTCTCATTCTAAGTATTTAACTGTTCTTATATTTACCATTAAAGTTATATTCAACTAATCTTGATAATGAGAATGATAGATAAAGTTGTATCTTAAAATTATAATTAAGAGGTATTTAGGGAGTTTTAATGATCCAAAGACATTTTAGTCCCCCTCCCCTATTTCTTTTGCTGAATAGAGAAACCCTCTCATGAAAAGAGAGATCATGGGACTCGACAGCTTATGGGATGAGAGAGAGAGAGAGAGAGAGAGAGAGAGAGAGAGAGAGAGAGAGAGAGAGAGAGAGAGAGAGAGAGAGAGAGAGAGAGAGACTTCAATCCTCATACAAATCAAGTAAAATAATTTTCTTGGGAAAAAGTATCATGGCTTCTTCTCCCTGCTGCAACCATTGAGACTTGCTAAAAAGGCAAAATGCTGAGGTGTTTTTATAACTTCATTTTTGATCATTATGAAGTTTCTGAATATGCCTCTAAGAAGAGTTACTAATTTGAGGGTTTGTATTATCTTAATTCAGATGAAGCAGAAATTATTATGATTGGTTGCAGAATCAGCCAGATGTTTAGACTGGATTTGGCACTTTTCTCCATCCACTCTTCCTCCTCCTCCCCCTTCCTCTTCTACCTCTACCTCTTCCTCTTCCTCTTATTCTTGAATCTGAAAGTCATATTTCAGTTAAATGAATTCAACCCTTATATACAAATTGTATAAAATCCTCAGGTGCAATTTCTGTTTGAAACCTTCATGATCTGTTGCTTTATTTCAAAATCTGCTTAGTGTTATTTCTGGTTTAATTTATCTTGGCCAATTTATCAGCTTATCAACTTATCAGCTGTTCAAATCTCACCGGCTCAAGGTTGACTCAGCCTTCCATCCTTCTAAGATCGGTAAAATGAGGACTCAGATTGTTGGGGCAATATGCTGAACTCTGTAAACCGCTTAGAGAGGGCTGTAAAGCACTATGAAGCGGTATATAAGTCTAAGTGCTATTGCTATTGCCACGTGATGAGTTCAAAAACATGGTTTTGAAGCAGAAGCTATAAATGCCTGTATTTTGAACATAGTGTTTTCTGACAATCATGTTCTTGGCCCTAGAGAAATGTGGGATGCCATTTGAACAGATGTTTGATTGCAGAAGCATGCATAGTGATGTTTACAGTTAGCAAAGTCAACATATTAATGTCATTGCTGTAAGAGACAACCTCTTCTACACAAGATCAATTTGTAATTAATTAGGCAGCATATATCTGTACCTGCCCCTTATCACAGGCTTATGAAATTGGACTAATGCCATATATATCACAGTTTATTTAATGCAACTGCACAGCGGGATTTACCACTTCACAAACTAGTAAAGATAGTCACAAATTTTCCCACTGTTGGAGAAGACTGGCAGAACGCATCCATGAACACCAAATGGCAGTCAAAAGACATGACGAAAATTCTTTAATTTCACAACATATAAACAGATTTAACCATAGTTTCAATTGGGAAAATGTGACAATCCTAAACCAGGCCAAGTCCAAAAATGCCAGGGAATTTCTTGGCACTCGTGACAAATCAGCCATCAATAGACACATAGACATTAACAACATCTATAGACTATGCAAAAAATACTATCACCCAGCCCCAACGAGAAAAAGACTCCAGCACCCCTCCACCAGTAATCAGCACTCAGATCAGCATAGATTAACTCCAAGGTTAACTTCAGACCAAAGATCAAGTAAGCAATACCCCAATCAAGAAACTGCCCAAAAGCTATCAGTAAATAGCCCAATTAAAGAATCTCTAAGATCGTCTCCACCCACACAGACAGGCAAGACAACACACACACACACACACACACACACACACACACACACACACACACACACACACACACACGAAACAAAGAAATTACATTTTAATTTGGGGATTTGATAATTGCAATTAAATATGATTACAGAAATACAGTGTGTTATGGCTAATCTTAGAGGAAAAGATTATTGTATTTTATACTTGTATTTGTACCGAACTTCAAAATTCTTTCTATATTTTTCTTCCATTTTTTCCTGCATTCCCTAATTTTAAACATATTCTTCTGTTTCCTTGTATTTTCTTTTCTTTTCAAACATAATTTTTTTTTTGAATTTGTAATATTGCTAAAGCATCATTTGAACATTTCAAATCTCAGGAGAAAAAGTAACAGTCTTTAAAACAGAACTTTAAAAAAAGTTTTGTTTGGTTTTAATGCTAACTGCTAAATCGTTACCCTGAAAGATTGTGAACTCTCATTAAACTGCATTGCTATTACAGAGAAAGAAAATGCATTTAAAAGAAATGGCCAGAACATGTTTGTCACACATACTTAGTATAGACCTTATTGACTCAAATCAGCCATGATTCTTCCATAAAATATGTTGCTGATTTAGGTTTTTGGAGACAAATGAAAATCAATAGTAGCTATGATGGTAATTGACTGCCCTATGGGCAATGTTTAATGAATTTTTCCATTGAATTATTTTAGTTATTTTAATCTACTGCAATGCATCTTCAGAATATCACATTACTCAGTGTGTACAAACTCAAATGTGTCACACTGGGAATATAAATGATTTTTTTTTATTTTTAAGGACATCAGTTGAGGACATGAATCACTGGTACATGAAAGACCCAATCCATATAATGTTCATAGACTCTACAAAGGATGGTCATTAAAACAAATTCTTCTCCTAGTTCCTTTATGTTCTAGCTTGTTTCCTAAAAAGCTTATGGCTAAGGCATGGAATTCATTATTCAGCTTGTTCAGGAAGGTTTATTATCCCCTATGAAGCACTGTCTTAGGCAAGTACAAATTCCAATTTAATGTGGTATGCCAAATATATTCTGCTGGTAAATCACTGCTTGAGGTAGTTTCAAACTTGAAATCTACCACTTGATTCTAAGGATTCTTCATCAGACAAAAGCTGATAAATTCTGCGAGAGGGAGCAGACCATTTTCAGGGAACTTGGGGCTGTTGTCTTATATTGATTTTGGGTTTTGAGCTGAGATAGCTGAGCTGAGATAGCGCAGTGGTTAAAAGCAGCATTGCGACCTTCAGCTGATTGCTAGTTCAGAAGTTCAGCTGTTCAAATCTCACTAGGCTCAAGGTTGACTCAGCCTTCCATCCTTCCGAGGTCGGTAAAATGAGGACCCAGATTGTTGGGGGCAATATGCTGAACTCTGTAAACCGCTTAGAGAGGGCTGTAAAGCACTATGAAGTGGTATATAAGTCTAAGTGCTATTGCTATTGCTATTTTGGTTCCCTTGTCTCAGCCCCTGTCAGCAGACTGTCAGAGATCCTGGTTTCTGGATGCTGCTTTTAAAGTCAGTCTGTAATAAGATTCTCTCTCATCTGCGATCTTTGATGAAAAGGGCTGACCTGGCAGATATTACTGAGACCTGGATGGGGCCCAAAGGAGGGATAGCAATAACAATAGCACTTAGACTTATATACTGCTTCACAGTGCTTTACAGCCCTCTCTAAGCAGTTTACAGAGTCAGACAGAGGTGGGTTCTAACTTACCTCACTGCCGGTTCACTTCTTCCCGCGCTGCGTAAGTGTGCCTCATGGGCGCGCGTGTGCTTTGCGTGCACGAGCATGCGCAGTGCTGAAAAATACAAATAATAATAATAATTTAAAAATAAGATGGCGACCGCATGCACAGTGCCAGAAACTCGGCTTCTACACATGCTCAGAAGAAAAAAAATTAAAAAAATTAAAAAAATAAATTAAACTTTTTTTTAAAAAAAATTAAAAATGATGGCGGCGTCCACGGACCAGCACCGACCAAACCGGTTCCGTGACATCTTCATGACATCACCAGCAGGTCACTACCGATTCAGGCGAACCGGTTCAAACCGGGAGGAATCCACCTATGTAGTCAGCATATTGCCCCCAACAATTTGGGTCCTCATTTTACCAACCTCGGAAGGATGGAAGACTGAGTCAACCTTGAGCCTGGTGAGATTTGAACTGCCAAGTTGCAGGCAGCCGGTAGTCAGCAGAAGTAACCTGCATTACTGTACTCTAACCACTGTGCCATCATGGCTCTTAGGATGAAACTTTTAGAGATATGCCCAGCTCTCTGAGGTGCATTGGTTGCCAATCTGCTTCTGGGTCTGATTAAAGGTACTGGTTTTTACCCTTAAAGCTCTCCATGGCACAGGGCGGGGATATTTTTGGTAGCATGTCCCTCTGATTACATCTGCCCTTCCCATCAGAGCTGGCAAGAGAAGCATGGTGTAGGTCCTGTCTTTCTCTACACTTGGTAGGCCTGTCGAGGTGAGCCTTCTCTGCCATTATGTTTACCTGATGGAAGTGAGGTCAGTTCCATCTTTCATCATTTTCCAGAAGTCCCTTAAGACCTGGCTTTGTCATCAGTCCTGGAGATCTCAGGTGAGATCATGAGGTGTTGCTGATTGAATCTCTTGTGTGCTTTTTTTTTTAAAAAAATTTAAATATGACTTTGACATATTAATTGTCATATGACATGTTTATTGTCTTATATGCAGTATATATAAATTTGCTGTATGCTGTCCAGAGTCACTTCTTGTGAGACGGTTGCCACATAAATTTGAGAAATAAATGTCATTATTCACAACAACACTGACTCCTTGGTAATTGTGGATAGGACTACAACTTCAATCCTAGCAAATTAAATGGGAAAACTAGATTACACCTGAGCCAGCACTTCATTTAAATATTTGACTTTCAAATGCATTTTATATTAAAGCCTTTATCCAGCCAAGCATTGATTAACCCTAGTCCATGTTTTTCCAGCCTGTTTAATTATAATCAAGGTGATAAAATGTAGAATTTATATCATTCCAATTCGAGCACAATAGTGCAACCCTTGCATTCCTTCCCAGAAGCGCCATTTGAGTTAGTGGTTTTTCAAGAGAGGAATATAGTTAGTAATAGATACAGTATTGTAATTTCAGAGTAAATACTGTGGAATACAAATGAATCACAACACTAGCTTTTCCTGTACATACTGTCCCTAATAACCATTGGTAGTGTAATACTGTATATTATATGAAAATGAATGTTGGTTGCAATGTCTTTCTTAAGCAACGAAGAGCACAATACATAAATCATGATACAACTGGGCTGCTTCATCAAGATCCTGACCTCAAATCTGACACCAATCAAGGTAATAAGAGTGGATAATTGCTAGAAAGCAAACATAAAAGTAAAGGTAAAGGTTTCCCCTATCCGGCTGAGTCTGATTCTATGGGGTGGTGCACATCTCCGTTTCTTAGCTGAGGGAGCAGCATCATCCGAAAATGCCAAGGCTATTATCTTCCACTGAAGAGGTACCTATTTACTCACATTTGCATCCTTTTGAACTGCTAGGTGGGCAGGAGCTGGGGTAAGAACTGGGGGTTCACCCCATTGCACAGTGCTCAGATCTCAAAGCCAAGTTGTCAGCTTCCCAGCTGACAAGTTCAGCATCTTTAACCGCCGTGGTTCTTAAAATCCTATTTGGCAATAAGTGTTCCTCTCTGTATGAACTTGCACACATTCCAAATAAGGATGGCAACCTTCTTCTGTTTTGTTGTGCACCAGGCTAAATTGCTTTTGCCAATATCTGAGTTGCTTGCCTGAAAAAGGCCCTTGAGGTTGGGCTGAAGGCTATATTCTACTTTAAAATCTGTTTTGAACAAACCCTGCTTGTTTGTTCTCTCCCCCTGAGGACACAATCTCTGTTTTTGAATTCTTTCCTCTGAGGAGATTCTTACTTAATTCAAAAATGAGTTAAAAGAAATTGCTTGGGCCTCGCACAAGCATAGCACCTTTCTACTCCTCATTAAAAGAGCTTGATCTTTTTCAGGCTTCTGCACAATCTTGAAAATGCAGCGGCACCTTTTAATCAGCCACTTGCGGAAGCCCAAAACATGTTGGCCTCCTTGAATGAGGAAGACAGAGATGCTGTGTTCAAGCTCTGAACCAGTTATTTCAAATTATTTTTGAAGCATGCAAAGCTCAACTCTTCAATGTCCTGAGATTTTGGATTATTTCAAATGTAATTATATTCACTATTTGCATTTTTTTCGGCACTGTAGAGAGTTTATTTATCTTTAAAAATTGAAAATACTTTGAAACAAAATGGTATTGCTATAGATAAAGGTGAATGGGAAAAGAAACACCCCCTTGAGAAAATGAATGATGTATGAATTAGGCAACATCTGAGCTTGGAAACATTTCACAAAATTGGAATGCATACCTTGCTATAGCTTGGGCTTCTTTTAATTTATTTTCCTCTTATTTCTCTTGATGTTTCAAATGCCGGTATTTGCATTGATGGAACATGGCAGAAAGGAAGATGCAGAAGACTGATTGCACCAAGATTTTTTTTAAATACATTGTTTTATTCAAACCAAGAGAACCCGGTCTATTTCTATTTCACCTCAAATAAATTATGAATTTGGACATTTCTTATTACAAATAACAAAGAGATAACTTACAAACCTAAGGGATGTAATCTGCATAATTTTGCTTAAATTAATGGTGTTGTTAATAAATACCAGGTGAATAGCTTAAAACAATAAAATACTGGCATTTAGCAATTAGTTACTAAATATTCCAACAGAAAAGATAATATTTTCCCTGTACCCCACATATTTTCATTCTAAAGTATCTGGAGCTTAGTTTGCTCTTTATGTCCTTTTATAATACCTTATTCAAATCTGGTTTGTTTCAAATAAACCGTAATCAGTATCTTTCCAAGATGACAAATGGTGTAATCAAAAATAGGGGTATGAGCTTCAAGATTTGTCAGCCCTTTGAAGTAGGCCAGGTCAAGAACCAGTCACCAAAAGAAATATTGGAACTCTACTTTATTGATATCATTACTGAAATTACATATTACTAAAACACTTTTTGTCATAATCTTTCACTGGATCAAATGATGCATTGGAGGGCAACAGCTTTTGAACTGTGGTATCTCATATGGGCTAACTGTGTCCAAAATCTAAGCCCCGTGATTCACATAGGATTGGAATTTGGGGAAGTTGTGGATTCTTTAGTGCCATTAGCTGTTGCAGGACTGTTGTTGTGGTCACATGATGTTCATTTTCAATGTTTTATTTTTTTATTTTTGTCAAGTACATGTTGGTAATATACATAGATATTTATTTATTTATTTATTTTATTTTGGAATTCTTATATGCCGCCCGACTCCCTAAGGACTCAGGGCGGCGTACATCAGTGAAAAATACAAGAACAACCAAAATCTAAAATAGTAATTAAAAAAATATAAAAATTAAAACACAATATAAGAAATCAACAACCATTCAACATCATACATACTTGGGGGGTGAGCTCGAGTGAATTAAGCTCTACCCCCCGCCTGCAGGAAGAGCCATGTCTTAACGGCTTTTCGGAAGGCCAGCAGAGTGGGGATAGTTCGGGTCTCTGGTGGAAGTTGGTTCCAGAGAGCGGGGCCAGCCACAGAGAAGGCTCTCCCCCTTGGGCCCGCCAGCCGGCATTGCTTGGCCGACGGGACCTGGAGGAGGCCAACTCTGTGGGCCCTAACCGGTCGGAGGGAAGTATGAGGCAGAATGCGGTCCCGTAGATAACCTGGTCCTAAGCCATGAAGGGCTTTAAAGATGGTGATCAACACCTTGAATTGGACCCGGAGAGCGATGGGCAACCAATGCAGCTGGCGGAGTATCGATGTCACGTGGGTGTACCTTGGCACACCCACCACAGCACGCGCAGCCGCATTTTGCACCAGCTGAAGTCTCCGGATACTCTTCAAGGGTAGCCCCATGTAGAGCGCATTGCAGTAGTCCAAACGAGAGGTGACAAGGGCATGAGTGACCGTGAGTAGAGCCTCCTTCTCCAAATATGGCCGCAACTGGTGCACCAGGCGAACCTGTGCAAAGGCCCCCCTAGCCACAGCAGAAAGATGATGGTCCAATTTTAGCTGTGGATCTAGGAGGACCCCCAAGTTGCGGACCCGGTCCGAGGGAGTCAGTTTCGCTCCCTCAAGGAACAAGGAGGGGCAGTTGTCATGATCCTTAGGAGGCAATATCCACAGCCACTCAGTCTTGTCGGGATTAAGTCTGAGTCTGTTCCTCCCCATCCAGATCCTAACGTCGTCCAGGCACCGGCACATTACATCAACTGCCTCACTGAAGTCAGACGGGGTGGTGATGTACAGCTGGGTGTCATCAGCGTACTGATGGAAACACACCCCATGTCTGCGAATGATCTCACCCAGCGGTTTCATGTAGATGTTGAACAGGATGGGCGAGAGAACCGACCCCTGAGGCACCCCACATGATAGGGGCCTAGGGGACGACCTCTGCCCCCCTGCCAGCACCGACTGCATCCTATCAGCGAGATAAGAGGAGAACCACCGCAAAACGGTGCCTCCCACTCCCAACTCGCTGAGACGATGCAGAAGGATACCATGGTCGATGGTATCGAAAGCCGCTGAGAGGTCAAGTAGCACCAGGATGGAGGAGTTCCCCCCATCCCGGGTCCGCCAGAGATCATCCATCAGAGCGACCAAGGCAGTTTCTGCACTGTAGCCGCGCCTGAAGCCCGACTGGTAAGGATCTAGATGATCTGTTTCATCCAGGAGCTGCAGAAGCTGAGTAACCACCACCTTCCCCACAACTTTCCCTAAAAAAGGTAAGTTGGAGACCGGACGATAGTTCTTCAAGTCAGCTGGATCCAGGGAAGGCTTCTTCAGGAGGGGTCACACCACCGCAGCTTTTAACGACTGCGGTACGGATCCCTCTCTCAAAGAAGCGGTGACCACCGCCTGGATCCAGCCGCGTGCCACCTCCCTGCTGGTCGAGACCAGCCAGGAGGGGCACGGGTCCAATAAACAGGTGGAGGTACCCATCGCTCCCACAGCCCTGTCCACATCCTCAGGAGAAACAGGCCCAAACTCTTCCCATAATGATGGACTAGGACTAGCCCCTGTCAACTCAATGGACTCTGCCCAGCCAGAGTCCAGGTTTGACCGAATCTGAGCGACTTTATCCGACAGAAACTCAGCGAATTCCTCAGCTCTGCCTTGTAAGTGTTCCTCGCTCCCCCCTTTTGCAAGGAGGGAGCGCGTCACCCTAAACAAGGCGGCCGGGCGAGAATCTACGGACGCAATAAGAGCGGAAAAATAGGATCGTTTTGCCGCCCTTATCGCCACTAAATAAGATCTGATGTAAATTCTTAATAGTGTTCGATCAGACTCGGTTTTTCTGGCCCTCCAGCGGCGTTCTAGACGTCTCTTCTGGCGTTTCATCTCCCGGAGCTCCTCGGTAAACCAGGGAGCTTTCCGGGATCCACTGCCATAGAGAGGTCGCTTAGGCGCAATTCGGTCTAGGGCCCCTGATGCTGCGGTGTTCCAAGCAGCCACCAGGGAGTCAGCCGAATTGTGTACCAGGGTTTCAGGTATTTCCCCAAGTTCCCTCTGGAATCCTTCCGGTTCCATTAGGCGCCTGGGGCGGAACCACCTAGTCGGTCCCGCCTCCCTGCGGGGGAGGAATGGGGCTGCGAAATCCAACCTCAGTAGGAAATGATCTGACCATGACAGAGGGGTGATGACTATATCCCTTATCTTCAGATCATCTCTCCACTGCCCCGAAAGAAACACTAGGTCGAGCGTGTGACCACCCTCATGAGTCGGACCCTGGATTACTTGGGTCAGGTCCATGGTTGTCATGGAATCCATGAACTCCTGAGCCGCCCCAGAGGTTTCGCCAGCAGATGGCAAGTTGAAGTCCCCCAGCACCATAAGCCTGGGGAACTCAACTGCCAAGCCGGCTACTGCCTCGAGCAGCTCAGGCAGGGCCTTGCTTACGCAGCTGGGAGGCAGGTACGTCAAGAAAAGGCCCACCTGTACCCCTAAGTCCAACTTCAAAAGGAGCGTCTCACACCCAACAATCTCCGGGGCAGGGATCCTACGAGGATGCAGATTTTCGCGCGTTATTATTGCCACTCCTCCCCCCCTTCCCTGGGGTCGAGAATGGTGCTGCACCGAGAAACCGGCTGGGCATATCTCGGAGAGAGCTACTCCCCCCTCCTGCCCCAGCCAGGTCTCGGTAACACACACCAGGTCTGCCCCCTCCTCTGTGATTAAATCACGTATCAAGGGGGCTTTGTTGACAAGATATAACATTGTTTATATACATAAGATGGGTACTGATAAGAGGGAACATTATGACAGGGACGGTAGGCATGCTGGTGCACTTATGCACGCCCCTTACTGACCTCTTAGGAATCGGGTGAGGTCAACAGTGGACAGTCTAAGGGTAAAGTTTCAGGGGTTTAGTGACGAAACCACAATGTCAGGTAGTGAGTGCCAGGCATTTACCACTCTGTTGCTAAAGTCGTATTTTCTACAGTCAAGTTTGGAGCGGTTCACTTTGAGTTTGTATCTGTTGTGTGCTCGTGTATTTGTGACGGTTTCTAGCTAATTTCACAATTCTTCACTCCCTTCCCCACTCAGTAGCAGCCACTTACCTCCATGCAGGGAAGGGAAAGGGAAAGGGGAAAGGGGAAAGGGGAAAGGGGGAAGGGGGAAAGGGGGAAAGGGGAAAGGGGAAAGGGGAAAGGGGAAAGGGGAAAGGGGAAAGGGGAAAGGGAAGGATTTATTTATTTATTTTATTTTATTTAAATGGATTTATATGCCGCCCAACTCCCAGGGGACTCTGGGCGGCTCACAATATGTCCAGTCTATTTATCAATATAAAAAAACACAACAATTAAAAACTACAGAAATTAAAAAGAGCATCTAACATTCATAATCAAGGGGGGAGACCCATATCTGGTCTGGTTGGTCTCACTTTCACCCCGCCTGCCGGAAGAGCCAAGTTTTTATTGCTTTACGGGATTCCAATGGTCCCTCCCAGAATACCACAAGGAATCTCAAAACTCAGACTTCAGGAAGTCTGAAGTCAGTTTTGCTCCCACTACCTTTTTGTTTGCCTTGGTCATTCTGTTTCTCCATTTAGGTAAGAAAATATCTTTGAAATGATGACTTAATGGGGCACAGGTTGTCAGTAGGCTATAAAAATAGCAACAATAGCATCTTGAAAGCACTTTCCCAGGCTAAGCTCATTTTAAAACAAATACTACATGCGTTCTCCAAGTCATCTGTCACATCTATGATCCATCCTCTTTTTCCATTTTCCCCTTTCAAACTCGTTTTTTTCCTATAGCAACGCCCCTCCCCCCCGGCTCTATTACTAGATATGGATATGGGACTGAAAACTGCTGTGTTTTCTTACCTCAACAAAACAGCATTGTGCCAAATCAGGATAGCAAAAGTATGTACAGTTGTTTTGGACTGTAGAAGCTGGAAATGCACAAGCTAGAGGGAGATGACCCACTCTTATAATGCCAAACACACAAAAGTATAATATATGATGCCCCAAAAGAGAGTATTGTTGTATGCTCCAATACACATTACAGGAAATATTTAAAAAAAGATGTATAGATGGCTCTTGCTTCCTCTTTTCATGAGAGACAGAGAAGACTCTCACAGACTCTTCACAGAAATCTGTTTGGAAATGTGTGTGTGCATCTTATCCTGAAGAATTGTACATATATGTACTTATCAGTGGTGGGTTCCTACTGGTGCGGTCCAGTGCACCGTTCCGGTAGGGACCCGCCGATTGCACAATTTGCGCGTGACGGCTCCGGTGCCATCTTCGCCGGTCCGTCGCGTGACGCCATCTTTTTTCCGAATGTTTGGCCTTTTTCTACAATGTGGTTTTTATACAATGACTTTAGTTAGAAATATTTGATTTCTTTACTGTTTCCATCAGTAAATATTCATTATTTACCAATATTCTTTGTAAATATTCTTTGCAAATATTCCATCAATATTTGATTTCTTTACTGTTCCGCATGCGCTGAAGCAAAAAAAAATCACCAAAATCACGCACACGTCCCCTCGCAAGATTTCAGTGATTTTTTGCTTCCTGCGCATGCATGGAAGCAAAATCATGCAAAGGGACGTGCCTGCATAGCGAGTGTGCATGCACGCAAAATGTGATGATGTGTGCACAGTGCACCGGTAGCCAGTTAACAGGAACCCCTGGTACATATATATGTACATACAATATTATACATTAGAGTGGCAGCAGAAAAGTTAAGGGGACAATTGTCAGATTTTGATTTTTTTTCTTTTGGAAATTAATCGATAAGAACACAGTTTTAATGCCATCTCTTGGAAGATGGACAACTTATAAATACAACTAATAAATCACACCACATTTAAAGGCAAAGAATTTATTAATATATGCTCCTTAGCATATACCATAGAATCCATAATGTAGGACGTATAATTTCAAACAAAGTTTTTTCTTTGGTGTTTTTATGAAGTTGCATAGACACAAATTTCATATGAAAAAAATTCACTGTTATTCATTTAGTTTTCTATATACCATAAACCATAATTTAATCCTTATGGTATAAGCGTAAGAAGATGAAACTAATTATTAGAATTGGTAAAATTGTACATTAAATATTCTTAAAGATGGAAACAGTAAAGAAATCAAATATTTCTAACTAAAGTCATTGTATAAAAAACACAATCATACCCATAGTGGGAAAATGAATAAACCTTTGTAATAATGAATGTTATATTTATCTGCTCATGAGTTCAGATTAACAGAGTTGACAGTAAGATACTTGCTTTGGATATTACTGGTTGTCCAGTGTATAATCTAAAAATTCCATACAATTTCCAGTGGTTGATCTTAAAGTTTGTATATATCTCTTAGCCTAATTTCAATCCTTTTTTAAAAATAGAAAACAGCTTGGAGAAATTGATTTTGAAATCAATGAATTCAATTCAGTGGAGAAGATTAGATGACCAAAGTTTGTGGTAATTCCTCCTTGAAACTGTCCTTCATTCTCCTCTCTAAAAAAAGAAGCATTTAAAATGAATAACTTCTGCCTGTTTTCTATATTCTAAATATGTATTTAGAATATTTGATGATTGGGTAATATTTTAACAATATTAAACATTAAACATGCTTTGTTGAGAGGATTTGTATCATGAAATGGGGACTAAAATGATTAACAGAATAAAATAGACTGCAACAGGGGAAATAAAAATTAAAATAAGGATAGGTAGTGTGCATTTGAACTATATGATTATGAATTGATCAGGGAGCAAATAACCTCCCATTAGAAGAGATACACAATATAGAAAATGTTTGCTGTTTTCTTTTTAAAGATAAACCAGCCATATTTGGTATTAAGCTGTGAAAATTATCTGCAAAAATGAACTATTTTACAATCTACTTGTAAATCGACTTAGTTTGTCAGAAGGCAAAGTACAGCAAAATGAAGGTGGTATATTTTAATTAGATCAGTTTCAGTTAATACAAGTGTGAAATTTGTATTGGCAAGTCTCCATCTAAAATCTTGAACACCCAGCAGAGTAGGTCATACAATAGTTAGCATTTTATCTCCCTTTTCCTTATGATCATTTCAAATAATTCTGTTGAGAAATGGATAGTTATTTTTATTATAATAGGGAAAATAATGATATTCTAAACTATTGTCTTTGCTATAACAATACATAAGTTCATGCCCAAGAACTTTTGAGGTCATATTCAGCTGCCATACTGTTGAGGTAGAAACTTTGATTTGCACAACTGATTTTTTCCCCCTGACTGACAAATATTATGGGAGGGCTACTTATCTGCATATATTCTGCATATATTCTGCATAGAGCTGAAGTGGTGCAGTGGTTAAATGCTGCGACTGCAGGCTGACTGCTAGTTCAGCAGTTCAGCTGTTCAAATCTCACTAGGCTCAAGGTTGACTCAGCCTTCCATCCTTCCGAGGTGGGTAAAATGAGGACCCAGATTGTTGGGGGCAATATGCTAAACTCTGTAAACCGCTTAGAGAGGGCTGTAAAGCACTATGAAGCGGTATATAAGTAAAGTGCTATTGCTATATATCCATATACTTTTCAATGTCCTAAATATTCCAAGAAAGTGGAAATCATACCAAGAAGCTAAATGTAATGCCCAATTAATGAAAATAAAATGGATTGCAGAATAAAATGATTTATTTATTTATTTATTTATTTATTATTAGGTTCTTCTATGCCGCCCTACTCCCGAGGGACTCAGGGCGGCGTACAACATTGTGCGAGAACACTAAACAATAAACAACAATTAAAACACTTTTAAAAGATTAAAAAAGTTAAAAAGAAGATATTCACCAACATACATACAGGGGGAGATCTCGGATAAAAACTAGTCTCAACCCCCTGCCTGCAGGAAGAGTCATGTCTTGACGGCTTTTCAGAAGGCCAGCAGGGTGGGGATAATTCGGATCTCTGGGGGAAGTTGGTTCCAGAGCACAGGGCCCCCCACAGAGAAGGCCCTCCCCCTAGGGCCCGCCAGCCGGCATTGTTTGGCTTATAGAAAAGACAAAACAATCTGGTTCCAAGCTGTAAATAACATTTTAAATATTGCTTCTATGGTACCAATAGGAGAGAATATTTGTAGGTCAGAGTTAAACTATGGGCTCCTTTACTAAACAATACTACCATTCAAGGAACTACCAACACAAACAAACAAAATAACAGTAAAAAAGAGCCTCATCAAAGAACCACCAAGAACACTTCCAACAATGTTTATAGGGCAAACCACTAGTATATAAAAATAACCCCCTCCCTTTTTGGCATGATGATGTTAACTAGTTCGGTAATGAAATGTCTACAAGAAAACCACCAAGCTCAGACAGCACCAAAGACACTGATCTCTGGTCCTCACTTTAAGTAGAGTGGGCCAGTCATACTCTCAGCCCTAGGAAGCAGGCAAGGGTAAAGCACTTATGAAAATTTTCTAAGAAAACTGTAAGGATTTGCTAAGGCAGATACCAGGAGTCAACACAAACAAATATTAATGCCAGGATGCCTAGTATTTAATAGTTTCTGGGCAATAGTTTCTGGTCAATATATAAAAACCGATGTAAAAACTAAGACCGATTAGAGCCCACAGAGTTGGTCTGCTGGTGGTCCCATCAGCCAAACAATGTCGGCTGGCGGGCCCACGAACAAGGGCCTTCTCTGTGGCAGCACCAGTTCTCTGGAATACACTACCCCTGAGATCTGCATTATTCCCACCCTGCCAGTCTTCAGAAAAGCAGTAAAAACATGGCTTTGTCGACAGGCCTGGGGCCAATGATTTTAATACAATATCGATCATTCTTGGCCCCATGAATGATTTATTGTATGGGTTTTTAAATTGTGGTTTTTAATGTTTTTAAATGTTTTAATATCTACTGTTTTTAATGGTTTTTTTTCATATTTGTTGTTGCATGTGAATTTTTATTGTGAGACACCCAGAGTCTCTGTGGAGTGGGCGGCATACAAATGCAACTAATAAACTAAATTATCCCCCTACAAAACTTGCCAATTAACATAATATTTGAATTTTACTCCAAATTATTATATACCCAGAATATTTATAACTCTGCAATTGCAGCATATCTATAATGTTATGAAAAGACTGTTGATAATCATTAAAAACACCCCAAATATATTCTGACAATATTTTATATTCAAAATCAGTTAAACAAATTATTTTAATTTCACTAATTTGTCTTGTTAGATATATTAGGGGTTTCAGCGCCAAATTAAAAATTACAGGAATTAAGAAACATCCCTGATGAGTTCCATGTCGCATTTTAGCTCCTGGTGAAGTAATCTCTTTGGTGATTATTTGAAAAAATTAAGATAATAAATCCAAGAAATGCATTACATGGGAAGCTTAAACTTCTGAAACATTTGAATGGAAAAGCAACTTGAAGCATATCATAACCTTTTTCTGCATCTAAGAAAGCTAATACCACAAATTGTTCCACAGAGAAATCTTATATTATCCGAAGGTTGATGCCCTTTCATAAACCAGATTATCCAAGATGAATTATTGTGCATTGTCTTCTGTAAT
Source organism: Diadophis punctatus similis (assembly GCA_023053685.1). Taxonomy (NCBI): domain Eukaryota; kingdom Metazoa; phylum Chordata; class Lepidosauria; order Squamata; family Dipsadidae; genus Diadophis; species Diadophis punctatus. Next base: position 156,405,529 of record JALIGW010000002.1, read on the forward strand.
CTTCTTGCCAGTATAGCTGTTAAAATCTTAGCTTCTATATTTATTAGAGATATTGGACAATAATTTGCTCATCGAGTAGCATCCTCACGACCTTTGAAAGTTACAATAATTTAAGCTTCATGGTATGAAACTGACAGGTACGTAGGGGCGTTCAGGGTCTGGAAAAAAAATCAAGATGGTGGTCACATCCATACAGCCAATTACACTGCATATTGCAAAAACAATGATTTCCTTTCTCTACTCATAATTATATTCACTTTTGTGACACCCCTTGAAGACGTTCTTTCTGGCAGGACTTTATTTTTTATAAAATGTACGAAAGATCTCCAGAAAAATACAAAATTCTCCTTTATTTTTATACCAATTTATGATGATTTGATATGCACAAAGTCTCTTTCCAAATTTCATCAATAATATTCATAGATTTCCTGAAAGGCTAGGGTGCAATCAAGCTAGCTTGATTGTACTTCAAAAATTTCCAGAAGCATCTATTTTCTAATTAGCTGTATCTACATGTGTAGAGTAGATTTTGATATAATTTTAAAAAATAAAATTAATTTCATTATAACTGGGATAATTTGTTTCCCAAAGAATATCTTATTAATGTCATTATTTTACTGAGTTTTCTCACTGTACTGAGAAACTAATAATTTCCCTGACTTTTTCCCCCTCTGTTTCCAATACACTTGTTTTATTTGTTTCAAAAGATATTCTGTACTCAAAGCATATGATTGATTTCACTCCAATGTTGTTGTTGTTGTTAGTTGAGAAGTCATGTCCAACCCATCACGACCCCATGGACAACGTTCCTCCAGGCCTTTCTGTCCTCTACCACCCCTGGAGTCCATTTAAGCTCACGCCGACTGCTTCAGTGACTCCATCCAGCCACCTCATTCTCTGCCGTCCCCCTTTTTTTGCCCTCAATCGTTCCCAGCATTAGGCTCTTCTCCAGCGAGTCCTTCCTTCTCATTAGGTGGCCATAGTATTTGAGTTTCATCTTCAGGATCTGGCCTTCTAAAGAGCAGTCAGGGTTGATCTCTGTAGGACTGGCTTGTTTGTTCGCCTTGCAGTCCAAGGGCCTCGCAGGAATCTTCTCCAGCACAATAGTTCAAAGGCCTCAATTCTTTGGCACTCAGCCTTTCTTATGGTCCAACTTTCACAGCCATACATTGCAACTGGGAAAGACATAGCTTTGACTATATACACTTTTGTTGGCAGGGTGATGTCTCTGCTTTTTAGTATGCTGTCTAGCTTTGCCATGGCTTTCCTCCCCAGGAGCAAGCGTCTTTTAATTTCTTGCCTGTAGTCCCCATCTGCAGTGATCTTGGAGCTCAGGAAAATAAAATCTGTCACTACCTCCATTTCTTCCCCATCTATTTGCCAGGAATTGAGAGGGCTGGGTGCCATGATCTTAGTTTTCTTAATGTTGAGTTTCAAGCCAGCTTTTGCACTCTCCTCCTTCACCGGCATCAAAAGGCTCTTTAGTTCCTCTTCACTTTCTGCCATTAGAGGTTCTGCATATCTGAGGTTTGACCACATCCAGCTTGCCTTGATTCATGGATCTTACATTCCAGGTTCCTATGGAGAATAGATCTTTACAGCATCGGACTTTCCTTTCACCACCAGATACATCCACAGCTGAGCTTCCTTTCGGCTTTGGCCCAGTCGCTTCACTCTTTCTGGCGCTACTAGTACTAGCCCTCTGCTCTTCCCCAGTAGCATATTGAACACCTTCCGACCCAAGGGGCTCATCTTCCAGCATCATATCTTTTTGCCTTTTGGTACTGTCAATTGGGTTTTCATTGCAAAGATACTGGAGTGGCTTGCCATTTCCTTCTCCAGTGATCACGTTTTGTCAGAGCTCTCTGCTATGACCTGTCCATCTTGGGTGTCCCTGCACAGCATAACTCATAGCTTCATTGGGCTATGCAAGCCTCTTCGCCACAACAAGGCAATGAACCATGAAGGGGACTCCAATTTAGTAGATCTAAAAGCATGTTCTCCCTGAATAATTTTATACCTTGTTCTTTCATTGCTTCTTTTACTTTAATTCAAGTTATGATTCAGACATCTCTTTCCATCAGGATGCATAGGCTATTATTTTCTACAAAGGCAATCTTCCAATTGGTTGAACTTATATTTATTTGAATTTATTTGTTCATTTCCCCCCACCACAAACTCTGAATCTTCCAACAAGGAAGTATTTAAATACAATCTCCTAACAACTAGGATATAAGGAGTCCTCATTTAGTGACCTCAGTTGGGACCAGCAACTCTGTTGCTAAGTGCTTTGATTGCTAAGTGGAAAAACCACATGAACGTGACAGACTTACGTCATTTATAATTTGGTTATGAAGTGAAACATCATGTGATTGTGACTTACAATTTTACTTCCAGATTCTCCATTAATTTGGTTTATCCAAAGCTGGTTGGGAAGCACACAAATGGTGATCAGATGACCATGTGAGACTGAAACAGTCATAAATGTGAAAAATGGTCATGCAATCATTTTTTTTTTATTGAAAAGTTTTACAAGTACAAAGTACATACAGTTTTTGTCTTTTCTACCCCCCCATCCACCCTCTACCCTTCTCCCCTCCCTCACCCTCCCCCCTCCCCCCTCCCCCCTTCCAGACTTCCCAGAGAAAAACACAAGGTATAAATTCAATACAAAAAGTATAAAATTACCTAATACTAAAACAGATTGTTAATTCAAAAATATCTTATCCTTTCTTAACTCTTTGTTATGCATAAGCTTGAAAGTATAATCTATTATTTCTTCAAACAGCAAACAAAATATGCTATTTAAATTATATTAATCTGAAACTTTTTCTGAATATATTCCGTCCACTTACTCCATTCCAACACATATTTTTCATTAGAATAATCCTTAAGATAAGATGAAACCTTAGCCATTTCGGCCAGATGTGTCACTTTCAATGTCCATTCTTCAATTGTAGGTATATCTTCCTTCTTCCAATATTGCGCCACCAACAATCTGGCAGCCGTTATAAAATTCAAAATCAGCTTAGTCTCTATAGGTGTACAATCCGTTGTTATTCCCAGTAGAAAGAACTGTGGTGTAAATTTAATTTTTTTCTTTAAAATATTTTGTATAATCCACCAGATTTTTATCCAGAAAGCCTTAATTTTTTTACAAGTCCACCATACATGGAAATATGTAGCATCATCACATTCACATCTCCAGCATTTAGGCTGTAAGTTAGGATACATACATGCCAATTTTTTTGGGTCTAAATGCCATCTGTAAAACATTTTATAAAAATTTTCCCTCAAATTTTGAGCCTGCGTAAATTTAACATTTATAACCCATATCTTTTCCCATATGTCCATCGTTATAGGTTCTCCAAAGTTTTGAGCCCATTTTATCATACAATCTTTAACCAATTCCGATTCTGAATCCAGTTCCAATAAAATATTATATAATCTTTTTATATGCATTGGACCATTATCTTTAATTTGTACAATCAAGTTTTCTTCATTTTGCACAATACCAATTTTTCTATCATCGCTCCATCTGGCCTGTAACTGTCTATATTGGAACCAGGTCCTAACTATTCCTTCCTCTTTTAATTTCTCAAATGATTTTAGTTGAGATAGTGTTCCATCTTCAAGGAGAAGTTCTTTATATGTAACCTTATCTATGTTTTGTTCCAAGTTTATATTTTCTATCGCGTGTCTAGGTACCGTCCACCAAGGTATTTTATCATTTAGCTTACATTGGTACTTTTTCCAGACACGCAATAAAGCATTTCTCAATATATGACTCTTAAAAACTTTGTCTATCTTTTTATCATATATTAAATAGGCATGCCACCCATAGAGCAAACCATATCCCTCAATATTTAATACACTTTCTTCCGTTAAGTTAATCCAATCTGTAATTGCTGCGAGAGCTGCTGCTTCATAATACAATTTTAAGTTTGGCATTTTTAAGCCCCCTCTTTCACGTATATCCTGCATTATCTTCTGATTTACCCGCGGCTTCTTCCCTGCCCAAATGAATTTATTTATACCCTTCTGCCACTCCCTTAAGGTTCCGTCTTTTTTAAGTATTGGTATCATTTGAAAAAGGAATAGAAACCTTGGTAAAACATTCATTTTAACAGCAGCTATCCTTCCCAACAGTGACAATTGCAGTTTTTCCCAATTTTCCATATCTTTCTGTATTTTTAACCATAATGGTTCATAATTATATTGGTATAGTTTTGTATTTGTGGACATAATATAAACCCCTAAATATTTGATCTTTTGAACTACTTCAAAACCTGTTACCTTTTCTATTTCTTCTTTTTGACTTCTTGTCACATTTTTAACTATTATTTTTGTTTGGGCTATATTTATCTTAAAACCAGATACTTGTCCATATAAGTTAATTATATCCATCAAAATTTTAATAGATTGTAGTGGTTGGGTCAGAGTAACGACCAGGTCATCCGCAAAAGCTCGTAACTTATATTCTTCCTGTCTGATCTTAATCCCCTTTATTGTGTCAAGTTCTCTTATTTTGCTGAGTAATATTTCCAAACTCAAGATAAACAACAAAGGAGATAAAGGACATCCTTGTCTTGTTCCTTTTTCTATATTAAAATTATCTGTTAACCCACCATTGATTATTATTTGCGCTGTTTGTTTTTGGTATATTGCCTGAATAGATTGTACAAAATAATCTCCAAGTTGTAATTTTTCTATTAACTTTAATAAAAATCGCCAATTCAATCTATCAAAGGCTTTCTCAGCATCCAAAAATATCAATGTTGCAGGGACCTGGTTGTTCTTTCCCAAATACTCTAATAAATTAACAACTTGTCTAACATTAGTTTTCATTTGTCTACCTGTTATAAACCCAGTTTGATCGTGATGTATTGTCTGTTGTAAGACTATCATTAGTCTATTTGCTAAAATTTTTGCAAAAATTTTATAATCTAAGTTTAGAAGTGAAATCGGCCTGTAATTTTTTGGGTCTGTAAGATCTTGACCCTCTTTTGGGATCAGAGAGATAAAAGCAGTTTTCCAAGATGGAGGTACAGTGCCTCCCTTTTGGATATAGTTAAACAAATCTTTAAGTGGTTCCACCATTTCCTCCTGCAATTTTTTATAATAAACAGCGGTTAATCCATCTGTCCCCGGGGCCTTGCCCACTTTTAATTGTTTAATTGCCAATGCAATCTCTTCTGAAGTTATCAATTGATTTAAAGTATCCCTCTGAATCTCAGTAAGTGTATGAATATTTTGTTGCTGTAAGTACCTATCTATCTCTTCTTCCCTTACTTTATCCCCACTATATAATCCTGAGTAGAAATCTAAGAATGATTTTTTAATGAATTCTTGTTCATAAGTTTCTTTACCCTTATATCTAATTTTTTCAATAGTTCTTGATTTTTGCTTCTTTCTTAACATGTATGCCAGCCACCGCCCTGGTTTGTTTGCGTTACTAAAAATATTAAATTTTGCATACTGTAAATTGGTTGCAACTTGGTCTGTCATTAACATGTTAAATTGACCCCTTAATAAGTTAATTACCTCTTTAATTTTCCTATCCAATGGATTAGAAATTAAGGCCCTTTCCTGTCGTTTGATCTCTTCTTCCAATTCTTTCCTCTTTTCCTCTTTTTTTCTTCTAAATTTATTATTCAGATAGATCAAAATACCTCTCATATAAGCTTTACTGGCATCCCAAACCATTTCCAAAGATGTGCCCTTCTGCATATTATTAACAAAAAATTCTTTCATTAATTTTTTACATTCCCTCACATTATTCTCATATCTAAATAAATTATCATTTAACCTCCATGACCTTCTGGGTCCATTGTTATCTTGCAATTCCAGCCAGACCGGACTATGATCCGTTAATACTCTTGAACATATCTTCGTCTTCTTTACCCTAGAAAAAAGATTATTAGTAATCAAAATAAAATCAATCCTTGAAAAAGATTGATGTCTATCGGAGAAAAAGGTAAAGTCCTTTTCTTCTATATTTCTTTCACGCCAAATATCCCTCAACTCCCAATCTTCCATCATTTCAAAAAAAGACTTTGGTAATTTGGCTCTTGAAAAAGTATTTTGGCTTGGACCCTTCTTGTCCTTTTTAACGTCTGGTACACCATTCCAATCTCCCAGAAGGATACAGGTATTATAGTCCCATTGTATTAACTTTGTATGTAAAAAATCATAAAATTTCTCTTGTTGTTGGTTCGGGGCATATACACCAATCACCAATATTCTTTCTCCTTTAATTAAAAGTTCTATAGCTAGAAATCTTCCTTGATCGTCTGCTTCAATCAATTTGGCAGTCAGGTTTTTTTTGACGTATATTACAATACCATTTCTTTTTTCTGATGCTGATGATACAAATTGTAGTCCTAATTTTGAATTTAGCAAATATTTTTGGTCTTGTTTTCTAATATGTGTTTCTTGAAGACAGACCACATCGTTATTAAATTGTTTTAGATAATGAAATATTTTCCTTCTTTTCTGTGGTGAATTTAATCCATTAACATTCCAAGTTAAAAATCTACTTCCCATCTGCAGGCTTCTGAAGCTTCTGGAACATTGACTGATGATCTAGGAACTGCCGTTCCTTTCGTCTTGCTCCTCCCACTGCTTCAGATTTAGTAGTTTCTTTAACCGCAAGCTGAGATTGTTGTTGTGCCATTTCCTGCATACGTTTAGTTGCCGCTCTGGTCTGTCTTTGTTCTTTTATCTGTTGTTCTCCAAATAAATCCAAACTTTGGTCCCGAATTATAACAGTATCACCTTGACCAGATGGGGCCTCTATTTGCTGGACTTCCTGTTGTCTTGCTCCGTCATTCTCTTTTCTCCTTCCCTCTGATGAACTCGGTGTCCCAGCCTTTAAAATATATGTAAAAAAATCTCTTGCTTTTTGGACCGTGTTAAGTCGATGTCTTTCTCCAGCATAGATCAAAGAGATACCATTTGGAACTTCCCATCTAAATGGTAATTGTTGTCTTTTAAGCTCCTCAACCAAAAAGGTAAAATCTCTTCTAGCCCTCAGCATTCTTGGGGGAATCTCTTTCAGTGTGATCAATTCCTGTCCTCCCACCTGTAATTTATTTAGGTACGTTGCTTGGAGAATTTCATTACGCAGTGCTCTGTTATTAAAATATATCACGATGTCTCTTGGAAGGTTCCTTACTCTGGCAGCTCGAGAGTTGACCCTGTAAACCTTATCGATCTGGCCCATCAGCTCTTCCTTGTTAATATCCAACACTTGGGCAAGGGCATCTCCCAACAACACTCTTAAATCTTCACTTTTCTCTTCCCGCAGTCCACGAATTCTGATCGCGAACTCCATGTTGCGAAAATGTATCAATGTAATTTCATCTGTAGTTTTTTCTTCAACTTCGTCTATTCTCTCTCGTAGGGAGGCAGTAATATCTTTGATTAATTGAACTTGCTCATCCAAATATTCCACATTATTCGCCAATCCTTTAAATGCCTCCAAAATGTCAGCTCTAATTTCATTGTTGCAGATTTCCATTTTATTAGACACAACTTGTATCTGATCATTTATCAACTCCTTAATTGTCTCATTAGATTCATCAATTTTTTTGTTAAAATTGGTAGATATTTGAATCTGCATAGCTTTAAGGCTTTCTTGCAACATTGCAAGAGTTAATGGCTGGGGCTGGGGTTGAGATTGTGTTGCAAGCATTTGCAGCTTAGTAGTAGTGGGGGTTGGAGAGCTCTCCGCACTTTTGGAAGAGACCGTCTTTACAGATTTAGAAGCCATCAGGATTAACGTAAATCTTTAGTCAGATATTCCCAGTTATTTTAATCTGGTGCCAAAAAGAAGAAAAGTCTCAAACGTAAGTACAAATTTAAATCAAGTCCAGCAGCTCTCTTGCCATTGCTATCAGCAAAGATAAAACTTTTCTCTTTGTTCTCATCACTTCCTCCCCCTTTCAAGCCTCCAACGCCATTTTAAAAAGCCAACTTGTTTCTTTGTAGTTCAAATGAGAGTCGTTAAGAGTTAATTATAGGTTACTGTAATTTGATTTTACCTCCTGGCTTTCTCCGCTGCTGATGATAATCTTCAATCAGAATCTGTTGTTTACAGCAGTGTTTGGTGACAGCCTCCTCGCTCTGCAAAAGCAGAGATATCCAAGGTCCGGAGCAGCAACTGGTTACCAGGGAGTCCTCCTTACGCCCCCCCTAGATCTTTCCCTGGGGGGGTTGGGAGGGCTCTACCTGTGCCTGCGCGCTCTTTGCCCTTCCCTTTGCCCGGGAAGAGGCTTTTCTGCCGCCAGTCAGCTATTTTTAAGCTTTCTGGCAGCTTTAAACGGTGCCGAGGATCGACACTCCAGAGAGGGAGTGCCAACGGAGACCGGAACCAAAACAGGAAGTCCGCAATCATTTTTTTAAATACATTGTAACTTAACGCAGTCACTAGATGAGACAGTTGGTAAGCAAAGACTACCTGTACTGTTATCCCAAATCAATAATATTACTGTGAATACTTCTCCAGAATTTAAAATTATACCAATATTGCATTTGACAACTAAATTTACCATGAATGTGATATTGAAAATAATTTACTCCTAAACATATACCATGGGGAGTAGATTAAAACAAAAACAACAATAAAAATCTTGTCTGTGGAATTAAATGGTTTCTGTAGGTTCACTAAATTAAATTACTGGTTGTATGTATCGAGAGCATTATTAGCCTTAGAATTCAGTTTTTTGTGTTTTGAAATTTTATTTGAGTCCAATGAAGAACCCAACATTAATTTAAAATATCTGGCAACAATATTTTAGATATCTGTTATTCAAGGCAGTTAACAAATTTGGGAACAAGGAACATTAGGTCACTTATAAAAAACCCAAGCATTAAAAAAAATTTTTTTTGTCAAGTCTCCCAGTGGGAATATGCCAAACCTGGACTCTTTTTTTGTATCTATCTGTTAGCTGCAAAAAAGAAAAACAAAACAAAATGGGAAATGGGGAAAAAAGGATATATGATCATGAAATTGATAAATCCGTTGAGTCTCTAATCCAATAAACCATTTATGATTGGACTGGTGTGAAATTTGTATGTGTAGATGGGTAACCATCTGTTGTTTGAGATAATTAACAGACATTTTAGGATCATAAAATTTCCTAATTCGAAAGATAAATCAAATATTGCAGGATATGCAATTTGAGAGATGAATCAAATATTGCGGGATGTGCAAACATAGTCTGTATCCTGTGTTGTCTGGCCACATGACAAGCTTGGTAAAATTCACTGTGTTTCTGTACCATTCTGAAGGAACAAGAGCTTCTTTGACTCATACTGAAAATTTGTTGACATTCTAGGAACAAATATTTTATCAATTGTCTCTCCAAAGAAATTAGCTAATCACAGGATCAGAAGATTGTGAAACCCTGTATCTAGATGACATACAAAACATTCTCTCTATAGATTCAGTACAATCTATTCGAAATAGGCTCAACATACCATTTTTGATGGTTTCTATTAATTCTGAGAGTCATCAGTTTAGTAATATTGAGCATGATAAGTATATCAGAATTCAAAGGAGTAATATCAGATGCAATTTCCTGGTGGTAAACACGTGATTTGGGGTTTCAGCCAGATAACCCACCTGACAAGGAAAAGTAAATAATTTCCAGTTGAAATGTCACTTTCTAGCTTTAAAACAGACTCTATAGAACTCAGGCTGATAGGGGAGGGGTCTGTACTAGAAATGTTGGTGCTGTAGGAGAAGGGCGGGGGCAGGGGTGGGTTCCTAATTTTTTTATTACTACTCCATGGGCGTGGCTTGTTTTGTGGGTGTGGCTTGCCAGCTATGTGACTGGGTGGGCGTGGGCTTCAGGAGCTTGGCAGCGGCCGGAGAAGCAGGGGGGCATTGCCCACCCGCAACGCAGCCCCCCACAGCGGGAGCAGAAAGACCGTGGCAGTGGTTCTTCTAGGAGGCTCCGTCCGGCCTGAATGCTTCTCCCCATTCGATGATCCTAGGCTCCTGCCGCCCGTTCCCCCTCCCCTCAGCAGCTTGAGAAGCCTTGAACGTGCGAAAATGCCTGGGATCATCACCGCACATTCGTGGTTTCTCGAACTGCTGAAGGGAGGGGAACTGAGATAGGTCCTGCCGCCCATTCTTTCAGCGTCTCACGCGCTCCCTCAGCCATCCTCCCCTGCTTGGACTCACTGTGGGGTAGGAAGGCAGCACGTGCGCAGTGCCAGAAGCTCAGCTTCTGGGCATGCGCAGAAAATTTTTTTAAAAAAAAATTCAATTTTTTTTAAAAATGGCGGCACCCAGGCACCGGCAACCGACCGCACCGGTACTGTGATGTCACCAGCGGGCCGCTACCAGTGCTATAGAGTGGACCGCACCAGTAGGAACCCACCACTGGGCAGGGGGCAGGGAGGAGATTTACTAGGTTTACAAGGTGCTATTATTTTCTTCCTGCAATCTGATTAAATTTTTAGCTTATCATCTGTCTAGCAACTCCACATGTTTTAATTTTGCAGCTGGCTACAGAGATAGAAAATGTATCTTAGCATGTTGCCATTTTAGCAGAGGTTTATTTACAATTTATATATAACTTGAAATTATTCTCTCCATTTCTTTCTTTTCAAATACAGCTGCTTTGGTCTTTGATTCATTAAAGCAATTAAACTCTGCAGAAACTCAACTAGCACTCAGGAGTTAGCAATTGAAAAGTCAAGGACAAGGCTTGGATAGATAACTTACTTCCATTCCAGACACAAGAAGCCCTAATGATGAACAACATTTACTTTGGACTCTAGCAATCTAGTCATTATATATAATAGCTACAGGAATTATTGGGTCTGGTATAAACTTTCTCTTCATGCAGTTTTGGTAAATGAGTCTCTTATAGTTTGTTTCTTAGCCTTGGATGTAGAAGGCATCTACACTGTGGTTTGGTCCTGCCTGACCTGAGTCCCTTTCCTCCTGGCTTTTGCAGACCCATCCTCAAAGGGTGGGGAATTCTGGCACCCATTAGGCAGCTAATGCAAAACATGGCAGCTCCTCACCAAACTGGACTTTGGGATGTTTTGCATTCATTTTAGTTTGAGAGAATAAGTCCAATTATTCAGAATTCCAAAATCTGAGAAGAGATTAAGATCAATGAAGAACAAGAGGCAATGTACGTAGTAGTGTATCTACGTAGAAGTAAGGGATGTTCTCAAAAATAGAAAGATATAGATATAATAAATTGTGTTTGTGTAAACTAGATTTCATTATATTTCCTTTTCTTCCTTGGAGGCCTTCTAGTCCAACCCCTGCTCAAGCAGAGGACCCTATACCAGGGGTGGGCAAACTACGGCTCTTTGAGGACCTGTGGACTTCAACTCCCAGAATTCCTGAGCCAGCCATGCATGCATGGCTGGCTCAGGAATTCTGGGAGTTGAAGTCCACAGGTCCTCAAAGAGCCATAGTTTGCCTACCCATGCCCTATACCATTTCAGACAAATGGCAATTTAATCTCTTCTTTTAAACACTTCCAGTGATGGAGCACCCACAACTTCCAGAGGCATGTCACCCACTGATTGTCCTAATTGTCAGGAAATTTATCCTTAAATTCTAAGTTGGATCTCTCCTTAATAGGTTTCTATCCATTAGTTATTGTCCTGCCTTCAGGTGCTTTGGAGAATAAGTTGATCCCCTGCTCTATGTGACAGCCCATCAGATATCGGAAGACTACTATCAAGTCACCCCAGACCTTCTCTTCGTTAGATTAGACATACCCAGTTCCTGCAACCATTCATTGTATGATTTATCCTTCAGTATAATCATCTTTGTTGCACTCTTTTTAATGTCGCAACATCTTTTATGTATTGGGGCGACCAAAACTGGATGCAATATTCCAGGTATGTTCTTACCAGTGCAGTATAAAGTGGTACTGGTATTATCCTTCTAATGCAGCCTAGGATTGCATTATCTTTTTTGTCATCTGTGGCACACTGCTGGCTCATACTTAAGTGGTTGTCCACTAGGATTCCTAGATCCCTCTCACAGTTACTGCTGTTGAACCAAGTACCACTTATTCTATACCTATGCATTTGTTTTTTCTTGCTTAAGTGTAGAGCCTTACTTTTCTTACCACTGAATTGTACATTTTGGATAGGACCCAGTGTTCAAGTCTGTCAAGTTCTTGATCCTATCTTCTAAAGGTCTTCTTTAAAGGCTATTCTCCCCAGCTTGGTGTGATCTGCAAATTTGATGATTTCCCCTGCTATCCCCTCCAAGGTAAGATCCAGCATAACATCAATCCTACTATTATTGTATTTAACTTACCTATTATATATGGACATCTGCAATGTGTGTCACAACGTAATATTGCAAACCCTGCCTTTTATGCATTTGATGGATAATGGTGTAAAAGACAGATGTCTTTTAAAAGTTTATAATGTGTGGAATCATTGAAGCAACACCTATGCACCTATCCACTATTTTCACTTACCTGTCCATTCTTCATGTTCTTACACACATGACTCATGCTTTAGTTTTCTCTCTGCTTACTCATGCTTTTTCTTGAGTTTCCCCCCCAATCCTGCACTTTAATCATTTCTTCTGCTGAACGTGGTTTTACTAAATCCAATTATATGTTGATTGCTTTCCTTTTTTCTTTTTCTTTTATTTCTGTCTTTGTTTTCAAGGGTTTTGACTCTTTGCAATCCAATAATAGTTCATCTTGCTTTTACAATTTCCTATATTTTCTCATGTAAGTTTTGCTATTTATTTTCTATTCCACTTCTTTAATCTTCTAAGCCACTTTTTCTTTGTGTTTATCTTACTCTTGAAGGCAGCTGCCAAACTCTATTTGCAAAATTCTAGTTCTATTTTCAGTTGTCTGATTTAAACTTTTAGTATCACATAATTATTGTTAGTTTTCTTTAGAAAGCAGTTTTCTCCCAAATGTTTCAAGACCTTTTTCCAATTGCAGTTTTGTATATGTAATTTTCTTTGCAGCTATGTAGACCCATTTTTATTTA